>LR750896.1:4986-234896 GCA_902729485.2 Mus minutoides
GTGGATATTAACCCAGAAACCTAGACTACCCAAGATACAATTTACTAAACACATGATACTCAAGAAGAAGGATGATCAAAATGTGGACACGTCACCCCTTCCTAGAATTATGAACAAAGCACACATTGAAAGAGTTAAAGAGAGCATTTGTGAAGCTGAATCCAAAGGATGGACCCAACGACTGCAGCTGCCAGGGATCTATCCCACAATCAGTCTTCAAACATAGACACTATAGCATATGCCAGCAAGATGGTTCTGAAAGGGCCCGGATATAGCTGTCTCGGGGGAAAATATACCAATGCCTGGCAAACATGGAGGTGGAAGCTCACGGTCAGCTATTAGATGGAACACAGGGTTCCCAAGGAAGAAGGAGCTAAAGAAAGTACCCAAGGAGCTGAAGGGGTCTTCAACCCTATAGGTGGAAGAATAACATGAACTAACTAGTACCCCTGAGCTCATGTCTCTAGCTACATATATAGAAGAGGGTGGCGTAGTTGGCCATCAGTGGAAAGAGAGGCCTTTTGGTTATGCAGACTTTATATGCCCCAATAGAGGGGAACGCCGGGGCCAAGGGGTGGGAGCGGGTGGGTAGGGGAGCAGGGCCAGGAAGGGGGAGGATACAGGGAACTTTCTCGATAACACTTGAAATGTAAATGAAGAAAATATCTAATAAAAGTTGAAAAAAAAAAGAATAAGAAATTGAAAAACATTTGTAATTATATAAATGTATTAATATAAAATAAACATAATATCTGGTATGCTGTAAATATGGTTTCTATATGATATGTGCTAAATATCTATTTATATCATAGCCTAAACATTTTAATTATTTTTATTTTACGATTTTGTCCCAGATATATATTTGTGCCACATGCATGCAGTACCCAATATGTCCAGAAGAGGATATGAGATCCCCTGAAACTAGAGATATAAATATTTATGAGCCACCTATGAGTGCTAGAAATGGACCCTGGATCCTCAAAAAGAGTAGCCAATGTACCCTCTCTCCAGCCTATGGCCAACACATTTTAATGGAAGTTCTGTTTGTATGTTGTAATATGTGTAGTATTATTTACCTTACCAATATAATTCCTAAATATGTTTTTAATTAGTTCTTATTTTAAATTCTGGTAAAGTATATCTTTCATATACATAAAAATAAAAATTGAAACATGCCAATAATATTTTCATTATAATATAAAATATTTCTCTATCATATGTTTATTTATACTCCTTATAAAAGATGGTTATGTACATTAGTAGCCACTATTTTTCTCATTAAGATCCACTTTTAATATTTTAATCTAATTTTCCTTAAAGTATTTTACACACTTTTACCAGTTAAGTTTCCTTCTGATTATTTACTGGCTCCTCATAGAATCATTCTTCTGAGATATAAAATTAAAAAGGCTTCAGAATCTTTTGACAAATATAGAGTTTCTTAAACCCTTCAAATGGAACTTTCTGAATGTTTTTGTTTGCTTTTGATGTTTTCTACGTTTGAAATTCTTTAGATTTTGTTTATCTTGTAATAATTTCCCTTTGATTTAATGAGTTTTACTTCCTATCCATATACCTCTATTTTGGGAATGTTTACATGCTGCGTAATACACAGCCTTAAAACAACTTATGAATTTGCAATAGCATTCCTCCTAGAGATAACCTAAAGACAAATGTGTGTTCATGTGCATGTAAGTGTATGTGTGTGTGTGTGTGTGTGTGTGTGTGTGAGTGCATGTGTTTATATGTGTGAACATGCATATATGTGTGTGTTATATTATCTACTCTTTTTGTAGCAACAAAATACAAGACAAAAGCCATTTAAGTTTGTTTCTCTTCACAGTTCAAAGAACTTAGCCCACCATGGGACAGAATTTATGGCAGCAGAAGTGTCAGCAGATGCTCATGCTGTGCCTGAGGTCTGGAAGCAGAGAGTTTAATGATAGTGCTCAAGTTTCTTTGGTTTTTTTTTTTTTTTTTTGGTTTTGTTATTTTTTTACAGAATCTAGGACCCCAGCCCATGGGATGATGTTCCACATACTAAGGGCGTGCCTTACTGCTTCAATTGCCCACAATGGAGAAGCTAGAGATAGAACCCCAGGAGCTGAAGGGGTCTGCAACCCTAGAAGAGGAACAACAATATGAACTAACCAGAACCCCCAGAACTCGTGTCTCTAGCTCCATATGTAGCAGAAGATGGCCTAGTCGGCCATCATTGGGAGGAGAGGCCCCTTGATATTGCAATCTTTATATGCCCCAATACAGGGGAATGCCAGGGCCAAGAAGTGGGAATGGGTGGGCAGGGAAGCAGGGCAGTGGGAGGGGGGAGGTAACTTTCAGGATAGCATTTGAAATGTAAATTAAGAAAATATCTAATAAAAAAAGTGAAAAAAAAATTCCCTAACAGATACCCAGATTTGTCTCCAAATTCTAGATCCTATCAAGAATGACAGAATGGAATTGACAAAATGCACTTAGATGTATTTAAGTTTATATAAAGGAATCTTCACATGCTAAGTGCCAGTAATATTGTTTCTCTCAACTTTATAGACAGAATATGGACTTGTCATGGGAAGGTCCCCTAGTCATGCTCTGAACTACATATATTAGAACTTCAATAAAAGTTTACTCAAAAGTAAGGGGTGACCCTATACACCTGTAATTTCACGAGTATTAGAAAGACAGCGGCAGAATGACCGTGGACTCAAATTAGCCTCATCTGTACATAGTGAGGCCCTATTTTTAATGGCAAACACACCTTGATGGTAACCAACAGCCCTCTAATTGGACTTCCAACTCTCTCAACAAGAGGGCTATTCTGACTGATATTAGAAATACAGCTTACTACCCAGAACTAATACAGCTGTGAACTTGGAGGAAAACCTACAACATTCTCTTTACTAAACTATCAAAATCCCTAACTACATTCTAAGCATTTGTTTATATGTGTGTTATATTTATGTAGTTCTCACTTCTCATCAAGAAAATGTCTCTTTGCAGCAGAAAGAGACCATTATGGAAAACCACAGGCAAATAAAATGCAGATTTGTAGAGTCTAGTCCTAATGGATACATTTACAAAGCATCCACGTACCTAAGACTTGAGGCAGATTGAAGAAGAGAGGCAAAAACAAACAAACAAACAAACAAAAACCTCTAAGAGCCAGAAAAATCGAAGTTTGCAATAAGATTGTGTCACCTAATGTCAGAAGCTATACAAAGTCTTACCCACACAACTAGACTGCCCAATCCTGAGCTGAGAAAAAGACAGCACCAGTAAATATGGCAAAGTGGAGGGAAAGCCCATGAAGCCTTCCCAAAGAACTATAGACAACTAAGATATCATCAGTTTAATTCTCACAAATTAGCAGTAGGTTGATCTACTCACAAACACCATTCACAAATCAGCAAAGGCAGTTGGATCCAAAACAATGAAGGGGAAGCAATTCAAAAGTGGAAATCATCTACAATGATATGCTGTTGATTATTAGATTAAACCCTAACCAAAAACATGACACCTCATCTATATCAAATTTTAAAAACATTGTGCATTGCTACTAAATCTAGAATAATAATAAATCTCTACTCCCCCCACCCCCAGCATACACATACATACACACATATACACCTTGAATGATGATTTGGATGGAGTCTTGGGTAGACTTTCTACTAATGGCTTGGTGGTTGTTTGATGTATGATACTCAAATGAGGAGATGATGGGCAAATTTTCCTGTCTTAGGATTATGGTAGATATCTTCGTTTTCTTTCATCTAAAGAATATCTAGGCTGGAAGATAACCAAGTAAAGTTTAATCCTAAATTGTTTCCCATCAGATAAGGTTTACATTCCTCCAATATGATGATGCCATAGTATTTCTACTATTCTGTTATCAACTGGGGAAGCACGGGTGCATCATGATGAGCAAAGCAGCTGAGGCTATGTGTGTCAACTTGAAGTGCATGTTCATGGAGACCTCAATGTATGTGTTCAAAATTAGCATTTTAGAGTAAAATGGAGTAACACTTCAATTGACAATAACAGAGGTTGTGTACTGTTTAGTTCTATAAATCTATCTCTACCTGGCTTACAAAGGTGGGATGTCTGTGTGTGTGTGTGTGTGTGTGTGTGTGTGTGTGTGAGTTGTGTGTTTATGTGTGTGTATTATGTACATATGTACATACATATATGTATATACGTGTATATGATGTACATATATGTGTATATATGTGTATATATTATATAAATATACATCATATATATGTATATGATAAATAGCTAGATTGACAAGTGGTAGATGAATTGATTGACATATAATTCAACACTGCTTATAAATGTTATAAGAAATTATTTTAATAGAAATTTTATTCAAAAATAAATTTTCTGTTTATTCTCTCAAAAGAATTGCTGGACATATACTGTATACTCTTTTCTACTCTTGGCCTTGTGATGGAACAGGAAATGAACTGTATCAAGGGTATCTGTCACAGAGACTATATTCAAGCATAAGATTTTTGTTACATTAAACTATGCATAAGAATGAAGTTGACAGACAGATAATTGTGGGACAAATATGCTACTTTAAAGAGATTTAGTCATCACAGTGATCTATGGTTAATGATCAGAGACTGTGAAGAAAAGAGAAGGAATTCCTGTATGACATCTGGGGGAAGAGTTTCCCAGAAAACATAAACATAGAACATGGATGTAACTGGGAAAACAGTTAAGCGGTTGAAGGAAAGACCTGCCTCCATGACTGGAGAAAATACAAAAGAACCAAGTAGAGTGAGCTTCAGATTACCTGAGTCAAGGGTGCCTTGGAAGAGGCCAACTGATTCGTATAACAGGAAGTTTCTGGAGAATTTGGGGAAATAAAAATCAGATAGTGACTTGAAAATTACTGTGGTCATTTTGCTACAAGTCTATCTGGAAATTAAAATTAATTTGAAATAATGTACTATCAAAAACTCAGCTTCTATCTACCTATATCAACTATAAAATCTGCCTCTTATATTAATGTCTTTATAATTGTTTAAACATGTAGATGGAAAAACTAAAGAATAATTAATAAAAAAAAATCACATGGTGGAATATAAACAAAACAAAGAGAAACCCATAAAAGTAAATGGTGCTCTCCTCTATCCACTGCTAAGTTTGAAAGGGAAATAATGAAGGATATATATAAGGGCCCAGAATGACAGCTATTGCTTTAAGAGTGTACCTGGTAAATCCTACAGAGAAGAACTTAGCTAAAGCTAACCTATAACTCCAGAAGATTCATTACCCCAGAGTAAAAGATGCAAATAACTATCTCTACCTAAGTTGTTAATGATTCTTCATCTTCTTGCCCCTACCATTGACACCAGAAGTCAGGAGTCAAGGTAGTCCATCAGTAGTGTGCATACATATTTCCCCTCTATTTCTAGAGGAACTAGAGAAGAAGGCTGAGTGAATTAGTAAGCCCACTCAGCAATTAATTTACATATGCATAAGCATTCTCTCTTTTAAAATATTATGCTAATTATCCCCATGAACCTCCTAAACTCCTAAGAGAAGAGTCATGAATTATTCATTATTACCACTTGTGGATTTCATTCCTTTTCATTCCTTGTTTCTATTCTCATCACTTCTTAGAAAGTGACATTTGGTCCTGTGATAGCTAATCTGTTTTGCCAACTTGGTGAGATTTAGAATCACCATTGAAACAAATCATTGGACTTACCTCTGAGGAAGTATAGACCACTTTTCAGTATCTTGTTATAGGCCTTCTTTCTATATATACACTCTCCTCTATCATTCACAAGACAACAAACCCTAAGCAGTCCCTATTTACTTGCTTTTTAAATTAATCCTTAGTTTTTTTTTCCATTTTTTATTAGATATTTTCTTCATTTACATTTCACTTATTCTCCCGAAAATTCCCTAACCCCCCACCCTGCTCCCCTACCCACCCCACCCACTACCCCCTATTGGCCCTGGCATTCCCCTGTACTGGGGCATATAAAGTTTGCATGACCAAGGGGCCTCTCTTCCCAATGATGGCCAACTGGGCCATCTTCTTCTATATATGCAACTAGAGACATGAGCTCTGGGGGTACTAGTTAGTTCATTTTGTTCTTTCACCTATAGGGTTGAAGACACCTTCAGCTCACTGGGTACTTTCTCTAGCTCCTTCCTTGGGAACCCTGTGTTCCATCTAATAGCTGACTGAGAGGATCCACTTCTGTGTTTGCCAGGCACAGAAGTATAGCCTCCCATGAGACAGCTATATCAGGGCCCTTTCAGCACTATCTTGCTGACATATGTAATAGTGTCTATATTTGGTGGCTGATTATGGGATGGATCCCCGGCTGCAGGAGTCAATGGTTGATCCATCCTTTAGATTCAGCTCTTCACTTGATCTCTGTAACTCCTTCAATGTGTGCTTTGTTCTTAATTCTAGGAAGGGGCAAAGTGTCCACATTTTGATCTTCATTCTTCTTGAGTTTCATGTGTTTAGTAAGTTGTATCTTGGGTAGTCTAGGTTTCTGGGCTAATATCCACTTATCAGTGAGTACATGTTATGGAGTTCTTTTGTGATTGGGTTACCTCACTTAGGATTATACACTCCAGATCCATCCATTTGCCTAGGAATTTCATGAATTCATTGTTTTTAATAGCTGAGTAGTACTCCACTGTGTAAATGTACCACATTTTCTGTACCCATTCCTCTGTTGAGGGAAATCTGGGTTCTTTCCAGCTTCTGGCTATTATGAATAAGGCTGCTATGAACATGGTGGAACATGTGTCCTTATTACCAGATGGAACATCTTCTGGATATATGCCCAGGAGAGGTATTGCAGGATCCTCTGGAAGTACTGCCAGATTGATTTCCAGAGTGGTTGAATGAGCTTGCATTCCCACCAAAAATGGAGGAGTGTTCCCCTTTCTCTACATCCATGCCAGCATCTGCTGTCACCTGAATTTTTTATCTTAGCCATTCTTACTGGTGTGAGGTGGAATCTCAGGGTTGTTTTGATCTGCATTTCCCTGATGATTAAAGATGTTGAACATTTTTTCATTTGCTTCTCAGTCATTTGGTATTCCTCAGTTGAGAATTCTTTAACTCTGTGCCCCACTTTTTAATGGGGATATTTGATTTTATGGTGTCCACCTTCTTGAGTTATTTATATTTATTGGATATCAGCCCCCTATCTGATTTAGAATTGGTAAAGATCCTTTCCCAAAATGTTGGTGGCTCTTTTGTCTTGTTGACAGTCTCTTTTGTCTTACAGAAGCTTTGCAACTTTATGAGGTCCCATTTGTCAATTCTTGATCTTACAGCACAAGCCTTTGCTGATCTATTCAGGAATTTTTCCTCAGTGCCCATATCTTCGAGGCTTTTTCCCACTTTCTCCTTTATAAGTTTCAGTGTCTCTGGTTTTATGTGGAGATCCTTCAACCACTTAGACTTGATCTTAGTACAAGGAGAAAAGAATGGGTCAATTCCCAGTCTTCTACATGATAACCACCAGTTGTGACAGCAGCATTTGTTGAAAATGCTGTATGTTTTCCACTGGATAGTTTTAGCTCCCTTGTCAAAGATCAGGTGACCATAGGTGTGTGGATTCATTTCTGGGTCTTCAATCCTATTCCATTGAACTACCTGTCTGTTGCTGTACCAGTACCATGCAGTATTTATCACAATTGCTCAGTATTACAGCTTGAGGTCAGGCATGGTGATTCCAACAGTGTTCTTTTATTGTTGAGAATATTTTTCGCTATCTTATGTTTTTTATTATTCCAGATGAATAGGAAATTGCCCTTTCTAACTCAGTGAAAAATTGAGTTGGAATTTTGATGGGGATTGCATTGAATCTTTAGATTGCTTTAGGCAAGATAGCCATTTTTACTATATTGATTCTGCCAATCCATGAGCATGGGAGATCCTTCACTCTTCTGAGATCTTCCTCAATTTCTTTCTTCAGAGACTTGAAGTTCTTATCATACAAATCTTTCACTTCCTTTGTTAGAGTCACACCAAGATATTTTATATTGTTAGTGACTATTGTAAGGGTGTTGTTTCCCTGATCTCTTTCTTGGCCCATTTATCCTTTGTATAGAGAAAGGCCATCGATTTGTTTGAGTTAATTCTATATCTAGCTACTGCACTGAAGCTGTTTATCAGGTTGAGGAGTTCTCTGGTGGGGTTTTTGGGGTCACTTATATAAACTATCATATCATCTGCAAATAGCGGTAATTTGACTTCTTCCTTCCCAATTTGTATCCCCTTGACCTCCTTTTGTTGTCGATTGCTCTGGCTAGGACTTAAAGTAATATTTTGAATAGGTAGGGAGAAAGTGGGCAGCCTTGCCTAGTCCCTGATTTTAGTGGGATTGCTTCCAGTTTCTCTCCATTTAGTTTGATGTTGGCCACTGGTTTGCTGTAGATTGCTTTTATTATGTTTAGGTATGGGCCTTGAATTCCTGATCTTTCTAAGACTTTCATCATGAATGGGTGTTGGATTTTGTCAAATGCATTCTCAGCATCTAAGGAGATGATCATGTAGTTTTTATCTTTGAGTTTGTTTATATAGTGTATTACATTGATGGATTTCCATATATTAAACCATCCCTACATTCCTGGGATAAAGCCTACTTGGTCATAAGGGATGATCGTTTTGATGTGTTCTTGGATTCGGTTAGCTAGAATTTTGTTGAGTATTTTTGCGTCGATATTCATAAGGGAAATTGGTCTGAAGTTCTCTATCTTTGTTGTGTCTCTATGAGGTTTAGGTATCAGAGTAACTGTGGCTTCATAGAGTGAATTGGGTAGTGTGCCTTCAGATTCTATTTTGTTGAATAGTTTGAGAAGAACTGGAATTAGGTCCTCCTTGAAGGTCTGATAGAACTCTGCACTGAATCCATCTGGTCCTGGGCTTTTTTTGGTTGGGAGACTATTAATGACTGCTTCTATTTCTTTAGGAGATATAGGGCTGTTTAGGTCATTAATCTGATCCCGATTTAACTTTGGTACTTGGTATCTGTCTAGAAAGTTATCCATTTCATCCAGATTTTCCCATTTTTTTGAAAAATCCTTTTGTAGAAGGATCTAATGGTGTTTTGAATTTCCACAGGATCTGTTGTTATATCTCCCTTTTCATTTTTGAATTTGTTAATTAGGATGCTATCCATGTGCCCTCTAGTGAGTCTGGCTAAGGGTGTATCTATCTTGTTGATTTTCTCAAAGAACCAGCTCCTGGTTTGATTGATTCTTTGAATAGTTCTTTTTGTTTCCACATGGTTGATTTCACCTCTGAGTTTGATTATTTCCTGCAGTCTACTCCTCTTAGGTGAATTTGCTTCCATTTGTCTAGAGCTTCCTTAGTAGTTTCTTGATTCCACCATAAAAAATATCACACTAAGAAGGCATTTTACAATAAAAACCCAAAATCAGTGTGTTACCAAAGTCATGGTGTCTGTGAGACCTCTAGATAAAGAGTATTGTTTTCCTGTTCCTGATTTCTCAAAGTTGTCATCATTCCTCAAGTCTCTACCTAGGCAGTTACTTGGTTGTGTGTATATTCACATTTTCCTTTCTTACACAGATATTAATCATAATGTATTTGAGCTCTGTGATGGTGTCTTAGTCAGGGTTTCAATTCCTGCACAAACATCAAGAAGCAAGTTGGGGAGGAAAGGGTTTTTTTCAGCTTACATTTCTAAATTGCTGCTCATCACTAAAGGAAGTCAAGACTGTAACTCAAGTAGGTCAAAAAGCAGGAGCTGATGCATAGACCATGGAGGGATGTTCTGTTTGTTTGTTTGTTTGTTTGTTTGTGTTTGTTTGTTTGTTTTTCAAGTTAGAGTTTCTCTGAATAGCCCTGGATGTCCTGGAACTCACTCTGTAGACCAGGCTAGCCTCAAACTCAGAAATCCACCTGCCTCTGCCTCCCAAGTCCTGGGATTAAAGGTGTGTGCCACCACTGGAGGGATGTTCTTTACTGGCTTGCTTCCCCTGGCTTGCTCAGCCTGCTCTCTTATAGAACCCAAGACTACCAGCCCAGAGATGGTCCCACCCACAAGGTGCCTTTCCCCCTTGATCAGTAATTGAGAAAATGCCTTACAGTTGGATCTCATGGAGGCATTTCCTCAACTGAAGCTCCTTTCTCTGTGATAACTATAGCTTGTGTCAAATTAACACAAAACTATCCAGTAGAGATGGTTAATCTCAAATTCTTGATAAGATTTAGAATCACCTGGGAATTCAGGGGGTGGGATGGATGTGATCTTGGTTACAATAATAAGGCAAGAAACCCTGTTCATTAAGAATGTCACCATCCTGGGCTAGGTAGGCACAATGCATCTATATTCAGGAAGTAATGAGAAATGTGGGTATTCTTGCTATTTTCATTTTGTTTAATCTAAGATCCTCCCTCCCTCTATATCTCAATAGCTGTCTTCTCAACTCATGGAATGGTACTTCCTCCATTTAATGTGGGTCATCTCAACTCAGTTAACCTATTGTAGATATTTCCCCATACAGGCTCGGGGGCTGCTTTGCTTAAAAGGTGATTTGGGCGGCCTATTTGGTTTTAGGATCCCAGGCTGAAAGTAAGCTGATCACAAGCATTCTGTTCTCCTTTTCCTTTCCCTTTTCTTCTTCTTTTTCTTCTTCTTTTTCTTCTTCTTTTTCTTCTTCTTCTTCTTCTTCTTCTTCTTCTTCTTCTTCTTCTTCTTCTTCTTCTTCTTCTTCTTCCTCTTCCTCTTCCTCTTCTTCCTCCTCTTCTTCTTCCTCTTCTTCTTCCTCCTCTTCCTCCTCTTGTTCTTGTTCTTGTTCTTGTTCTTGTTCTTCTTCTTGTTCTTCTTCTTGTTCTTCTTCTTGTTCTTCTTCTTGTTCTTCTTCTTGTTCTTCTTCTTGTTCTTCTTCTTGTTCTTCTTCTTCTTGTTCTTCTTCTTGTTCTTCTTCTTCTTGTTCTTGTTCTTCTTCTTCTTCTTCTTCTTCTTCTTCTTCTTCTTCTTCTTCTTCTTCTTCTTCTTCTTCTCTTCTTCAGATATTTTCTTCATTTACATTTCAAATGCTATCTGGAATGTCCCCTATACCCTCCTCCCACTCTGCTTCCCAACCCACCCACTCATACTTCCTGGCCCTGGCATTCCCCTGGACTGGGGCATAGAATCTTCACAAGACCAAGAGCCTCTCCTAATGATGGCTGACTAGGCCATCTTCTGCTACATATACAGCTAGAGACATGAGCTCTGGGGGGGTACTAGTAAGTTCATATTGTTGTTCCTCCTATAGGGCTGCAGACCCCTTTAGCTCCTTGGGCACTTTCTTGATTGTGGGAAATGTGACCAGCCACTTCAAGTTACCAGCCATCATGGACTACATATACCCTGGAAACATGAGCCCATATCAACCATTTCTCTCTCAATTTGCTATTGTCAGTATGTTTTATCATAGAAACAACAACAAAGAAAGAATCTATCAATCTTACATTACCTCTTCTTAAATTGATTATATAGATATAAAGATTAGCTTCAAATAAGGTCACATTTACAGGTTCCAAGTAAACAGGAGATAGAATGGGGCAATAATTAAAACCAAATAGCCCCCCTCCCCCAAATCACCCTTTAAGCAAAGCAGCTGCTGAGACTGTCTGGGGGAATATCTACAATAGGTTAACTGAGCTGAGATGACCCACCCTAAAGGAAGGAAGTACCATTCCATGAGTTGAAAAGACAGCTATTGAGATATAGAGGGAGGGAGGATCTTAGATTAAACAAAATGAAAATAGCAAGAATACCCACATTTCTCATTACTTCCTGATATAGATGCATTGTGACTAAGTATCTCTCTCACAAATCTGTCCTTAAAATATAAAGTCAGTTTCTACTTAACACAGATTTTAATGATGAACATCTACAAGGAGCTAAACATATAACAAAAAATGTACAAAGTAACTGATACAAAGTAAAGTAACATTGCATGAGTGTTTGTGTAATAATTTACTTGATCTGAATGTGCAGAAACAGTATGTTTTCTTATGGATGTAAAAGGGCTTGTCTTGTTCTAAAGGTCCATCTGCTAAGTCTCATCTCATAGCTGCCATATTAACAATAAAACTGCATGGTGACAAATCACCTGGCTTGTCATTCTCATTTCCTTGCCTGTTTTGGGATTGCGGACCAAATGTAGGGCCTTGCTCTTGCTAGATAAGTGATCTCCAGTGAGCAGAATCTTTAATCCCAGATGATTTCATTTTAATATATATTTGCAATGTCTTCGTTATATAAAACTTATTAGAACATGTTTCAAAAAGTAAAGAAAATAAGTTTAAAACAAGTCTTTATGATTTGTGAGTCAGACATGTGCATAACACTCACAGTTGTATCTATATCCTCACATTCAAGCACACACACATGAGTACATATTTTTTAATTTAATTTTACTTTGTTTTACTTATTCGCTTTACATCCAACTCACTGCCCCTCTCCCAGTCTTACCATCCCACAATCCTTTCCTTATCTGCCTTCACTTTTGCTTTCTCTGTGAGTGAATGGGGACCTCCCTGGGTATCACCCACACTGGCATTTGAAGTCTTTTCAAGGCTAGGTGCTTTGTTTCCCACCAAGGCCAGAGAAGGTAGCCCAGCTAGAATAACACATCCCACATGCAGTCAACATTTTTTGGGATAACTTCCATTCCAGTTGTTCAGGACCCACATGTAGACCAAGCTGCATATCTATTACATAAGAGCAGGGAGGTCTAACCCATGTATCTTCTTTGCTTGGTTGTTCAGACTCGGAGAACCCCAATGGCCCAGGTTAGTTGACTCTGTTGGTGTGGAGTTCCTATCTGCTTTGAAGTCCACAATTCTTCCTCCTGTTTTTCCATAAGAGATCCCAAGCTCCAACCTCTGTTTGGCTGTGTGTGTCTGAATCTGTCTGAGTTTGCTGCTGGGCAAAGCCTCTTAGAGGCCAACATGCTCCTGTATGCAAGCATAACAGAATATCATTGATAGTGTTAGGGATTAGTGATTACCTATGGGATGGGTGTCAAGTTGAGCCAGTTGTTGGCTCCAATGGGATTCCTGCCTGGCTACAGGAAGTGACCTCTTCAGCATCCATATCCCCAACATAATGAGTCAAAGTTAAGATAACTCCCATGCATTCTTGCTGGTCTTCCTTATCCAAGGTCTCTGTCTTGTCTTGAAGATGCCCACAAAATCCTTTTCCCCTGTAAATTTCAGATTTCCATTCATTTTTGTGCCCATCTAGCCATTTTGCTTGCCCTCCCCAACAGCCTATCATGAATTAATTCCTCTCCCAATCCCCCCTACCTTCCAGCTCCTTTCCACCATCTGCCTCTTATGACTATTTAATTATGTCTTATAAGTGAGATCTAAGCTTCCTTGCTTGGATTTTCCTTCTTGTTTGGCTTCTTTGGATCTGGGTGTATAATGTGGTACCTGTATTTTATTTCTATTATCTACTTATAAATGAGTACATACCATGCATGTCCTTTGGGGATGGGTTGCCTTGCTCATGATCATATTCACTTTTTCCATTAATTTCCTTCAAAATTCAATGATGCCTTTTTATTTATTTATTTATTTATTTATTTATTTATTTATTTATTATTAGAGAGTTTCTTCATTTACATTTCAAGTGTTATCCAAAAGTCCCCTATATCCTCCCCCCCATCCCCTACCCTCCCTCTCCAGCTACTTGGCCCTGACATTTCCCTGTACTGGGGCCTATAAACATTGCTAGCCTTTATTTTTAATAACTGAATATCTACACAATTCCATTTTGTAGAAGTAACACTTTTTCTTTTTCATTCTTTAGTTCAAAGATATCTAGGTTGTTTACAGTTTCTGGCTGCTATGAGCACAGTTGAACAAGCATCCTTGTGGGATATTGGAGTACTTTTAGGTATATGCTTAGGAGTGGTATGGTTGGGTCTTGAGGTAGAACTATTTCCAGGTTTCTGAGAAACCACTAAATTGATTTCCATAGTGGTTGTCCAAGCTTGCACTCCCATGAGCAATGAAGAAATATTTCTCTTGCTCCAGATCCTTGCCAGCATGTGATATCACTTATGCTTTTGATCTTCGACATTCTGAAGGATGTAAGATGGAAATTCAGAGATGTTGTGATTTACATTTCACTGATGGCTAAGGACAGTGACCATTTCTTTAATTTCTTCTTGACAATTTGAGATTCCTCTGTTGAGGATGCTCTGTTTACTTCTATAACCCATATTTTAATTGAGTTATTTTGGGTTTTGGTGTCTACCTTCTTGAGTTCTTTGTAAATTTTGGAGATTAGTTTTCTATTTGACATAGGATTGGAGAACATCCTCCCTTAATCTGTAGGCTGCAGATTAGTCCTATTGACACATACCTATCCATGAGCATAGGAGATCTTTCTATTTTCCAATATCATCTATATTTTCTTTTTTTTAAAGATTGAAGTTCTTGTTAAACAGATTTTTCACTTGCTGGTTTAGAGTTACACAAGGAATTTTTTGTTATTTAGGGCTATTGTAAAAGGTGTAGTACCATGCCTGGACTTAAACTTAGCTGGGTAGGATCTTGCCTCAAAGTCACTGCTCCTTTAATTCAATTTAATATCCTTAAACACTGGATTCGGCTCCACTTCCTGGTGCCCCTTTAATACTCAAACCATATATTATATATTTTCCTTTCTAAGCTTGCTATGTTTGTTTAAAAAAAAAAAAGCCCTTCATCAGATTTAATCAGAGAACAAAGTTTCTCCTGGACTTTCTTGAGACATCCTTTGTCAATGAAATTTATATAAATCTCTTCAGTAGACTCTTCAGACAGGTGTAAAAGGCAGTCACATTCTTCACCAACATATCACAAGAACAGTCTTTCAGCAACCTATTAAAACTCTTTTCTTCTAAATTATCTAGAGCTAGACTTCCACAGTTCAAGTCAACCTCAGCAACAAAGGCTTCCATATTCCTTCTAGGATAGCTCATTAAGCCCCACTTAAAACATTCTACTGTTTTCCCAAGTCTCCAAATCCACATTTCTCTGAATAAAAGCATGCTCAGGGCTATCACAACAATACCTTACTCTTGGTATAAACTTCTGTCTTAGGGTTTTACTCCTATGAACAGATACCATGACCAAGTCAACTCTTATAAGGATGACTATTAATTGGAGCTAGGTTGCAATTTCAGAGGCTCATTCCATTATCATCAAGGCAGGAGTATGGTAGCATCCAGGCAGACATGGGGCTGGTGACACTGAGAATTCAACCTCTTGTTCCAAAGGTATCTAGCAAAAGATTAGCTTCCAGGCAGCTAGCATGGCCACTATGAAACAGTCACTCCAACAAGGCTACACCGCCTAATAGTTCTACTCCTTGAGCCAAGGATATACAAACCATCATAGCTATGCTTTCAAACATATACAATAAGATCTAGTCAATTACAAACTTGGAAGACACAGATTCCCTAATTGAATTAATTTTTGACACAAATTATATATTGGGAAGAGGCAATCACAAAACATTTTCAGGTTCAGTAACACACACACACACACACACACACACACACACACACACAGCTTTGAAATCAATTTTACTCATGGCTAGAAAAAGAGTACAAATTGAAACCAGCCAGAAGCATGTGTAAGGCAGAGCTTTAGGAAAGTTTCAAACATGATTTCTCATGGTCCTCTTCCCATATCCAGGGCTCTTGATATGGGTGGCAATGGTGAGTGATGGATTATGCATGGAACATCCTCTTTCACAGGAATGCAAGCATTCCTCAAAATCCTGTTCTTTAAGACTTTGACTCCATAGTTGATCTCAAACTCAAGGTTGACTGATACAATAGAAATCAAAGACTAAAATGAAGAAAAAAAGTATTTTTCTAACAAAACCACTCCATAATTTGAACCTATCTGGTGGCATGGCTAGTATCCCTTTGGATCTGGCAAACCAGCCTTCACACACACACACACACACACACACACACACACACACACACAAACAGACAAAATCCCATCCTACTATATTGGACATAGATTATCACCTAGCATAACATGTTTTGCATAAAACCAAATTCTTTATTGAGCACTATGAAATATGATAAGTTATGGTAAGTGTAAGATATAGATCCCATTGTACCTTTCTCCTCTTTAAATTTTATACCTTTTAGAATACCATACTAAGCACCTGAAGACTGTCTCTGTCTTCACTGCCTAGTTCATAGCTTTCACTCTGCTTTGTATTATTCTGTACTTTCAAACCACTGTCACCTCCCCTAATAACACCTCCTGCCATCAGCAGCAGCCTCAATAACATAGTGAAAGATTTCTATCTATCTATCTATCTATCTATCTATCTATCTATCTATCTATCTCTTCCTCTCTCTCTCTCTCTCTCTCTCTTTCTCTCTCTCTCTCTCTCTCACACACACACACACACACACACACCCTTCTACTGAAGAAAAGTGTTTTTTTGTTTGTTTGTTTGTTTTTTGTTTTTCGAGACAGGGTTTCTCTGTGTAGCCCTGGCTGTCCTGGAACTCACTTTGTAGACCAGGCTGGCCTTGAACTCAGAAATCCACCTGCCTCTCAGAAGAAAGTTTTGATTATTTTTTCCTCTTAGTAACTCAGTCAGATTAATACAAAATCTTAGGAATGCCTCTGGATTTATGGAGACAGTGTCCCCTTGATAAAACTGTTATTTGAAGAATAGAGATGGGAGCTCAAGAGAAGAGGAATAATTCAAGTTCACTAGGTAAATAACAGAGGAAGGACAAAGGCTCAATACTCCCTGCCATGAGGAGCAGAGATAATATATGCAAACCTTCATCTAACTCTACCAATGTTCAATCCTTTTATTGCCTAAAATAATTCTACATATGCAGAAACTTCTCCCTAGGAAATGAATATATGCATATGCAGAGAGAGAGAGAGAGAGAGAGAGAGAGAGAGAGAGAGAGAGAGAGAGAGAATATATGTGTGAATACACTACCTTTTATGAACCTAATATTTAATTAATGCCTTCATATGGAAAATTCTTCTGCCTCTTCATTGAATAAAAACTAAAGAGTTACTACGATCTGTTATTTCTTATTATTTAAAAATCCTTCCCATGACTCCAAATTCTGTGAGAAAATAAAGTAATACTTTTATCTTTGCATCATTAGCATTCATCACAGGATGCAACAAAATTGTAATAACACTTATGGAATAGATGAGCAAGTAAAGGGAGAGACACAAGGAAGAACAAAGGAAAGAGTAGAAATGAAAGAAGAGAAGAATGGAAGGATATTTGAAGTCCACTTGATTTAAGAGATGCTAATGATGAGCTAATGTCTATTCTAATAGAATACTATTCTCTGACTCCTCAGTTCCCTTACCCTATACAGCAGCCTCAGCTGTAATGGCAAGAGTTTAGTTAGCTCAAGGATCACATGCAACATAAGCTAAATGGCATCAAACTGCTCACGGGTTCATACCCAAACCAATTCCCTCTGNCAAAGCATCTTTCTTCCTCATACAACACCTAGCACTGTTTAGTTCAAAATAGGAATGTGTAAATATTTTTGTAAATAAATAAAAAGTTCTGTCCCAAATCCAAAGTTATCCTTTAAGTCTATTGCCCCTTGGTGGTCACAGCAAGGCACATGTGTGTAGATATAAATTCTGAAGATTATTTGCCTTTATAAAAACTAAAACAGTATCCAGACATAATGGTAAATACTGTCAATGTTAGATCTCAAAGTTATGGGGTTAAAAGGTGCAGTATTTCAAGATTATTGTCAACTGCATAGCAAGTTCAAATCCAGCCTGGAACTACATATTAAACAATTTTAAACTAACTAAAATATATTTATATTTGGAAGGGTGTTTGGAATTTATTTAATTCAATTCTCTAGTTCTACAACTTAAAATCTATTAAAATGACTTGCTGAGCAAATTAGTGCTCATTTTTGTAAACAAGTCTTGCCTACTTACTTCTATAATGACCAAGACAACCACATTTGTTCATTGTTTGATTTTTTTTCCTGTTTCTAATTTTTTATTAGGTATTTTCTTCATTTACATTTCAAATGCTATCCAGAAAATCCCTTATACCCCACCCCCCGCTCTCCTACCCACCCACTCACACTTCTTGCCCCTGGTGTTTCCCCTGTACTGGGGCATATAAAGTTTGCAAGAACAAGGGGCCTCTCTTCCCAGTGATGGCCAACTAGGCCGTCTTCTGCTCCATATGCAGCTAGAGACAAGATCTCTGGGGGTTCATATGGTTGTTCCACCTATTGGGTTGCAGACCTCTTCAGCTACTTGGGTACTTTCTCTACCTCCTCCATTGGGTGCCCTGTGTTCCATCCAATAGCTGACTGTGAGCATCCACTTCTGTGTTTGCCAGGCACTGGCACAGCCTTACAAGAAACAGCTATATCAGGGTCCTTTCAGCAAAATCTTGCTGGCGTATGCAATAGTGTCTGCATTAGGTGACTGATTATGGCATGGATCCCCAGGTGCTGCAGCCTCTGGATGGTCCATCCTTTCATCTCAGCTCCAAACTTTGGCTCTGTAACTCCTTCCATGGGTGTTTTTTTTTTTTTTTCCTTTTTTTTTTTAATTAGATATTTTCTTTATTTACATTTCAACTGCTATCCCAAAAGTTCCTCATTCCTCCTTAGAATAGGAAACAAAACACCCATGGAAGAAGTTACAGAGACAAAGTTTGGAGCTGAGATGAAAGGATGGACCATCCATGGGTGTTTTGCTCCCAATTCTAAAAAGGGGCGAAGTGTCCACACTTTGGTCTTCATTCTTCTTGAGTTTCATGTGTTTTGCAAATTGTATCTTGGGTATTCTAAGTTCCTGAGCTAACATCCACTTATTAGTCAGTACATATCATGTGAGTTCTTTTGTGATTGGGCTACCTCACTCAGGCTGATACCCTCCAGATCCATACATTTGTCTAGGAATTTCATAAATTCATTGTTTTTAATAGCTGAGTAGTACTCCATTGTGTAAATGTACCACATTTTCTGTATCCATTCCTCTGTTGAGGTACATCTGGGTTCTTTCCAGCTTCTGGCTATTATAAATAAGACTATGAACATAGAGGAGGGTGTTTAAGAGGTCATGAAGCACTTGGCTATTTCAGTGATTCTCCTATTAACACATATCAATTAGCCTTGAACCCTGATGCAGAGAATGTTTGAAAGCCCGCTTTTCTTCCTAGCTTGTTTGAAAATATAAATGAACTGGCTAGACCCCCATCATTCTTTTTTTTTTTTTTTCTACAACCAGACATCTTTATTGCCAGAAATCATTTGAAGAACACATTGGAATAAAATTAATAAAAACGACTGAACTTTTGAATGCATTAACAGACCAGATGTAACTTAGACAGAATGCCTTCCTCCGGCACTCTGCAATTTTAAATCATAAAATTGGTAAAATAAGCTGTGTGTGTATCCTCCAGCCTTATTTACCCTCGGTTAGCCTAAGAGAATATGATGTCTTTTTACACATGCAAGCTTACTGTTGAGTCAGATTATCTATCTCTTATTATTTTTCTCAAGATTGGCTCCCCAGTCTCTCCTGACCTAGCTACATCTGCTTTTGCCACCTCTCTTAGCACAATCTACACATTTATATGTCTTCCATCTAAATGTCTATATTAATATTCCGACCAAAAATTTAATATATGAGGTCCAAACATTGTCACCTAAAAATTCAATTTTTGTAAAGTTAGTTTTTGAATATTGTAAAATTGTAATAGATACAAAATTCAAGAATGTTTAAGGCGACATCATGTTTACTGGGTTAGTCTTGAGTGATTAAAGAGGTCTCAAATCATAGTTATTCTCAGTGTTATATACTTCAACATGCTATAATCTGCTCTTTACAAATATTTTCCTGTTTTAAACCTAATGCAGGAGGAGTACTTGAACCAATCAAAAAATCCAAAGATATTTAATTTCATGCATGAACAGATCATACTGAATTTTTTTCTTACAAATCATTATCAATATAATCGCTTCTACTAAAGCTCATTTGACTTAATCACCAGATATTAAAAATTATAATCCTTTATGATTATTTGAAATTACATAATTCCCATGTTTCTTAAAATAGTCTTGAATATTCTCTTCTTAAGTCACTTACTAACATGGAAGATATCAGGCCACTCAACATCCATGTGTGTCCCTTTCAGCATACTGAACAGGAATCAGACACAGATTAAGGTACTGAGGCCATCTCCCTTTCCCACATCACTGGTGACTGATGCAGATGAGTTGGGAATTGGAATAAGTTGTAGAGTTAGTGGAGGGACACTGTGAAGTTAGGGGAGTCCAAGTATGAACTACCTGGACTTGTTTTGGTCAGAGTGGCCTTTGATTGAACAGGGCATCTGAGGCCAAGCTGGGGACTAGGACATGGTAATGAGGAAGGGAGAAGACTGGCACTAAGCTAGGCAGATAAGTGAGGTCATTTTTAATATAAACAATAGAAAAAGAACTTGGAACCAAGCTCTTGACTGAAACAATGTCTCAGAAGCAGCCTCAGTGCATTTTGTATGGGTTGTGGTGTATGTGAGTGTATGCCCATCATCACATTGAGGTATATATTTTTGTGTTGGTAGATATTAAGTAGGCATGCTTTTGTCATTCAGGTGGGTTGTATATAACGGGCAACACTTCAGAGATCTGGATTATGAAATTTTGGTTTCATTTAATACTTCATAAATATTATAACATAATTAAGCAATAAATTATGAATCAAAGTATCTGAAAGCATCATAGCTGTCTTAGTCAGGGTTTCAATTCCTGCACAAACATCATGACCAAGAAGCAAGTTGGGGAGGAAAGGGTTTATTCTGCTTACACTTCCATATAGCTGTTCATCACCAAAGGAAGTCAGGACTAGAGCTCAAGCAGGTCAGAAAGCAGGAGCTGATGCAGAGGCCATGGAGGGATGTTCTTTACTGGCTTGCTTTCCCTGGCTTGCTCAGCCTGTTCTCTTATAGAACCCAAGACTACCAGCCCAAAGATGGCCCCACCCACAAGGGGCCTTTCCCCCTTGATCACTAATTGAGAAAATGCCTTACTGTTGGATCTCATGGAGGCATTTCTTCAACTGAAGCTCCTTTCTCTGTGATAACTCCATCTGTGTCAAGTTGACACAAAACTAGCCAGTAAAATAGCTAGTTCTCAAATTCAAAAACAAAAAACAGAAATGGTAGAAAGTAAGCATAAAAATTTTCTTCATACAACATTTGAACAACAAAATAATTGTCAAAAGAGAGCCCAGTGCAGATTTTTGTGAAGTGGTAGAGCAGCTACTTATCACAGATTTTATGAAGGCCTTTATTGCATTCAGTCCTTAATGAAATACTGGGCAATTACAATACTAAACATTTTAGACTTTATCTAAGACACAACACAAACGCATAATATCTCAGATTATTTAGCTTTTATCTGAAAAAAAATTTCAAGCATGTACCAGCAGATAACCAGTATTTTTTTTCCTAGTGACAGGGTTTGTTTTTTTGGGTTTTTTTCCTAAACTCTTTATGGTTTGAAGGTGACATAATATGACACCAAATGTCTCCAAGTGTTGATGGAAATAAGTGATGCTTAAGCACATGAATGCTCTGCCTATTTTTGACAATGTTCAGGTTTCAGTTGCCTTTGTTCTCTGTCTTGCTAACATATGCAAGATGTAATGACTGCAGTATGATATTCAATAAACAAGTTAGTCGTGGCACTGAGCCAAATGTGAGCCTTACTTTTAAAGAAAAAAAATGTCCATTCCCAAGAAAATTTAATTCTGAGTAGCATACATCTTGAGTAGTAGTGCCCAAAATATTCCAATAAATTCTACAGCTTTTAAAATTTCTCAACATCTAAAATGCTAATATTGGTACACAAATATGTGGCAAGTGAAAACCTGGCACAAGGGGAAATTAAATATAAATAACTTTTCTCCAAATAATTTGTGTGAGAGTTATAGCACCTTTAGAAACTAGCTTTTATATTGGAGATAAAATCGAGATGGCAAAGATTAATGCTGTCTACTTCAGTGGCCAACAAGTCCCAAAAGACACACATATAAATCTCAAGCAAATAGGAGTGTACTGCTTAATTTTTGCTTATCATTCATTACACAATTGCCAGGAAGTTAACTGTTCTATCTTGCAAATCCATCACTTCTTAAACTTTTCTTGGAAAAGTTCCTTCTTCCACTAGTGGACTGGGCTTTTATGGACATTTGATGATTCTCATCATTAGATCTGGAAAAGCTACATGATTAAAATGCGCTGTAATCCTGAAAGAGGACTGTGTTCTAAATCTTTCCAAAGCCTACTTTACAATCTGCAGCCTGTGGTTCACACAGCTATAATTACAGCACAACAAAAATCATAAATTTATATATAACTTCAAAATATCTTATTTTAGAAGTATATTGTATAGTTTTTGATTGTGAACTTTGTAAAGAATACTGTTCCTCGCTCCAGTACAAGGGAATGCCAGGTTCAGGAAGTGGGAGTGGGTGGGTTGGGGAGCAGGACGGGGGAGGGTATAGAGGACTTTCACTTTTCAAATTAGCATTTGAAATGTAAATGAAGAAAATTATTTAATAAAAAGATAAAAAAGAATATTGTTCCTCAATGCAAAAAGGTTTACCATCCATAGTAGTCAGTAGTACTTCATTTTCAATGGATTCTATCAAGAAAAAAATAAATTTCAGATTTTCACCTTATTTTCCTTAATAGGAAGCAAATTGCCATTTTTATAAAGCTATAAGCTAAGTGTTGTGATCATTGGAAAATATAACAAAGAATCATTTTCAGAAATAAGTCTTTAATAAATAAATTTTTTGGTATATATAAAGATCCTTTAATACATTTGTGTTTATTATAAATCATTTTTTTCAGTGAACTCCTTAATCAATGGATCCTTTCCTAGTGCAGGATTAAAGGATAAGGCTTGGAAATAATCCCCATTCTTACAAAACTTGGATTCTCATGAGTCACAGAAACTTAAATAAATACAGATTATATTCTCTAGCAATATCATAATCCTCTAGAATATTCAACATCATCAAAGAATCAAAAGTAACAAAGAGTTAAATCAAAAAAGGAAATGAGTTGGAGAAACTAGGATGCAACAAGTTCGCAGTGCACATGAGCACTGGGGTACATTTTAAGAGATGACGCTAACTTTCTATACATACATAGTAGCTGGAAAATGTACCCACACAGTTTGATACCAGAGACAAAATCTTATTCACTTCCTCTCAAATGTAACTTATTTGAGGTGACTCCATTCTAAGGAATACAGAGCACCAGAAGCAATGTTATGTGTCCCTTAGGGATAACTGGGAAAGATGGTTCTTTGTCCTCTTGGGACATATATGCTTTGGAATCCTTGAGAGAGTGAATAAGAAAGCTGAGAGATGAAGCAGCAGGCTAAGGAGACCAGGTGAGAAGACCTCACACATAAGATTGCAAAGGGGCTTCAGTGGTTACACATGAGAGCCATTTGTGGTTTTCTTTCTTTTTTTTTAATTGGATATTTTCTTAATTTACATTTCAAATGGTATCCCAAAAGTTCCCTCTACCTTCCCCTGCCCTGCTCCCCTCCCCACCCACTCCCATTTCTTGGCCCTGGTGTTCCCCTGTACTGGGGCATATAAAGTTTGCAATACCAAGGGGCCTCTCTTCCCAATGATGGCCAACTAAGCCATCTTCTGCTACATATGCAACTAGAGACACGAGCTCTGGGGGTACTGGTTAGTTCATATTGTTGTTCCTCTTATAGGGTGGCAGACACCTTCAGCTCCTGGGGTACTTTCTCTAGCTTCTCCATTGGGGACCCTTTGTTCCATCCTATAGATGACTGTGAGCATCTACTTCTGTATTTGCCAGGCACTGGCATAGCCTCATACAAGACAGTTATATCAGGGTCCCTTCAGCAAACTCTTGCTGTCCTATGCAATAGTGTCTGAGTTTGGTGACTGATTATGGAATGGATCCCCGGGTGGGGTAGTCTCTGGATAGTCCATCCTAGCAAGGCTCAGCCAATGGATATTCTACATAACTCATCCCAACACCATCAATCCTTGACCTCCTGGCAAAGTTCCATATAATCCTAGCACCAATAGAAGCACTGGTACAACTTGCTTGTCCACATATGATGAACAACAGATAGGAGAGAATTGTAAGAAATGGAGGCTTCAAAATATTATTATGTTTCTGAGTAAGAACAAGCTAAAGGAGAAAGTGTGAGTTAGGGACTGGCAAAAGAACAACTTGAGAAGCTAGGCAGATGGCTGGTGACTGACAGTCCATGACACCATGCCATGGAGGGATTTATCCTAAAACATATGAATACTGTGCTTTGAGATGTGGTTAATTTACCCATTACTTATGAGTATACTCTAGGAATAACTTGAGTTGATTAATTTGATTCAACTGATGCTGCCATTTAACAAACTAAATACTCAGTCTTTATTTGTATTAGATTTTTGTTGTGTTTTGTTTTATATTTTTGTATGCATGCACTTTGGTCTCTAAGGCCTCCCAAGAACTAACTGCTTAGATTAGCACTTCACTTTACTGGAATCAAAGCAACTTATCCTGGATAATGGCCTGTCCAGACATATTATCCATTAAGCGCTATTTCCTAGTGAATGGCTCAGATGGCTATTTAGAAGGATTTCCGTGCATCATTGAAATGGTTGATCTAAGCAGTCTTTGCATGGTTAACCTTTGGTGGCTATAAAGATTACTTACTAAGAGCCTTTAATATTAGAAACTCTGAGTTGAAAGGAAGCTAACTATTTACTAAATTCCGTCAACCATTAGTACTAAGCACAGAAATAAATCCCACACGTTTTTACAATTAGCAGTTCTTTGTATAATGCTTCCGGTTGAGCAACTAGTGAAAAAATGTCGCAAAGACAGCAGAATAATATGATTACTACTTACTTGCAACAGTGACTTAAAATATTACTGAGTTTGGAAGTTAATGATATATGTAATTTAATGTTGTATTTGTAGCAGAAAACATATCTCATATTTGTAAATTACTACAGAGGTAGAAAAAGTTGTACCTATAAAATTCACTGAGTTCATGCACATATACTCTCTTACAGCCACAATTAACTTCTAAATTAGACCAGTTTGTGAGAGAATGCCAGTCAGCTCAGTCTTCCTTAAGTTAATGGTGAGAATGGTTTTTAGCAAAAGGAACATACATATCTACACTTATTTATTTGTATGTATTATATTATTTATTCATAATATAACATATACATATTATGGTGTGTATATATGTACCTATGTGTGTATATTTACCAAAAATAATTTATAAACTGCATGTTTTATGACTCAAGTGCACAGTGTCTTCAGCAAGAAGTCCTAGGATCAAGTTCTAGGGATGACCCACAAGCATTGGCAATATCTTTCAGTGTTTGGGCCTCTATAGAACTTCACTGACCAATAACTTTATGGTGGCAATTCTGGGTTGTCAACTTGACTTCAGTAAACTAACTAAAACCCCAAAATGAAGGACACACCTGTGAGAGATTTCTGCTTAATTTGAAGTAGGAAGATCTATTTCTAAGACTGATCTTTGGGGTGGGAAAAACACATTTTTAATCCAGATCTTTCACCAGATCTAATCTGTGCCATGCCTTCTGCTGGAAGTCTTTATTAGGATATAGAAGAAGGAAGCTTTTTCTCTCTGCCTGCTTGCTCTCACCTTGCTAGTAATTCCACTCCTTCACTGGTAGTGCAGCCAACTTCTTCATGATTCCAGCATATACTGCAGACCAGAGAAGACATCCAACATCACGAACTGAGCAACTTATGGATTTTTGAACATTTAAGCAGCCAGTTTTTGAACTAGCTGGTCTACAGCCTGAAATGTGTGTGTGTGTGTGTGTGTGTGTGTGTGTGTGTGTGTGTGTGTGTGTGTGTGTGTTTATGTGTATGTGTTATAGCTGTGATTCTAGAAAACTCTGATGTTGAGGTGGTAGACAGTTGCCTTGCAAACATGAAAGACCTGAATTTGATCCTTCAAATTCCACTTTTAAAGGTGTCAGATGCCAGTCTACCCTTATATTCCCAGTGTTCAAAAATGGATACTGAAGAATACAGGGTATCTAGCCTCGACTATCTGGTAAATTCCAGACCAATTAGAGATCCTATGTGAAAAAATGTGATTGCTGACATCTGAGGAATAACAAAAATTGTTCTCTGGTATCCACATGCCTGTATATACATGCATACCCACAGAAGTACACCTGCACACACTCTGAAAAGAAAAACAGGTGACAGATTCTCCCTATATTTGAAAGGAAGGTCTTGTTANACTATCTGGTAAATTCCAGACCAATTAGAGATCCTATGTGAAAAAATGTGATTGCTGACATCTGAGGAATAACAAAAATTGTTCTCTGGTATCCACATGCCTGTATATACATGCATACCCACAGAAGTACACCTGCACACACTCTGAAAAGAAAAACAGGTGACAGATTCTCCCTATATTTGAAAGGAAGGTCTTGTTATCTACCTGTGTGAGTACCTTAAGGCAACAGAGGTAATCTAGTAACTGATCACAAAATGTAACTACAAAAAAGTCCCCAAACAAAAGCTTGTTCATAAGGAGGTTTAATGTAAAATTATCAGTTTTATAGAGGCATCTTACTATCCTTTAATAGAAGGGAGAAAATTGTCAAATATTGGATTAACACTACAAAATCAATAACTGATATCAGCACTTTACTACCAAGGTGGCTACTTGGTAGAACCTGACATGTATTCCAGGGAGATACTAATATGGAGAGTGATCCTTTGTCTCACCTAGAAAAAGTTTAAAATGATTAGCAAGGTGGGAAGGCAAGTTACCCCATGTCTTAGGCTTACTTTAAGTATATTCTTGTTTGCCAGGCAAGATATGCCTCAACTTTGTCATGCCTAATGGATCACTCACTGTAGGGATAGCAGCCAAAAAGACAATGCCTTAGGAAGACTCTGGAAATGTGCTTTGTAGGAGAAGAGGTGAAATTTTAAGAAGTCAGCCAGAAAGTGATACTCATGTATCAACGAGGATTTGGAAGTTTGCCATTAAAGCCTACATCAGATGCATTGCTAGAGCGCATTTCAAGAAAGATATCACCTTTCCCTCCTACACCCACCCTACTCCAGCCTCTTGTCTCTGGAACAACTGGATACCTAATAAATAGAGTAGAATGGGAAGTTCCAGAAAAATAAAGCAAAACAAGATTATTCAAAGTTACCTTGGAAAGAATTTAGTCATACCTGAAACTGCAAAGTGTCCTTAAGCTAAATATAACATAGCAGTTTGCAAGATCCAAAAAATTTAAGTAGAGCCCAGGGAGTAGTTTCCAATGCAAACATTAAGGAAAAATAAAGTTAAATCCATATTATAGCAACTTATCAGAACATTGTTCTTTAGGAGGCATATATATATATATATATACACACACACATATATATATATACACACACACATATATATATACACACACATATATACATATATATATATATATATATATATATATATATATATACATATACACATATATAGATATATGTGTATATGTATATATGCACACACATTATATGACATATAAAACTTCAAGTAGGTTTAAGTTTAGGTTCTTTTTTTTTTTTTCTGGTTTTTCAAGACAGGGTTTCTCTGTGTAGCCCTGGCTGTCCTGGAACTCACTTTGTAGACCAGGCTGGCCTCGAACTCAGAAATCTGCCTGCCTCTGCCTCCCAAGTGCTGGGACTAAAGGCGTGTGCCACCATGCCCTGCTTAGGTTCATTGTTTTAACAATGGGGTAAAACTTACATTATATGGTTATCACAAAATGTAATTGAGATATTGTGTGTATCCTTGAATATCACTCATAAAATCTGTTTCTCTTTTATCTCTGAGTTTGCCATATGCTAGGTGACATATGCTAGGAGATATGAATTAATGACTACTGACCCATATTGGACATTTATGTCAGAACAAGGAAACAGTTTTTCCCAAGTTGAGCTGATGAGGGAATTGAAGTTATCTACAATAGCTTGGATTTGAAGCAGCTATATCACTGAAAAGCTACCCATGAATGAATGGCTCAGGAACGGCATTCTTGGAGTTCACCGTTCCACATGCAGGCAGTTCTTCTGAAGGGTTTCTTCTCCTTCGGTGGTCTAAGTATGGTAGCACTATTTCATGTGTCTTGAACAGAAAGAGAAAATGCTTGCTGCTCTTATTCCACAGTGCTTGTAGTAGGATTGTCTTAGTTCTTGCTGCTATACACCCTCCCAGACTTTCAGCACCTAGTGCTGAGTTACACCAATATTACACCAATAGTACGTTTCTTTCCACTTCCAAGTTGTTTCTGTCAGATATTTGGTCACAACGACAAAATAAACAGTCAACACTGAGAATATGGTACTAAGAGGCTGATGGGTTCTAGTTATAATTAAACATGATACATTTTAGTTAGGGATACATTTGGTGTGATGAAGCACTATGCCCAAAGGCAATTTGAAGAAAAGATTTGTTTCTCTTATACTTTACATCACTGTTCACCACTGAAAAAAGTCAGGACAGAAATCTGGAGACAAGAGTTGATGTAGAGGCCATGGAGGTGTGCTGCTTACTGACGTTCTTTTTATGGCTTACTCTGACTGCTTTCTTATAGAACCCAGGACCATCAGTCCAGGGATGACACTACCCAGGATGAGCTGGAACCTCCTCCCATCAAGCACTAATTAAGAAAGTGCTTTAAGGACTTGCAGCCAGCCCAATCTTATGAAGGCATTTTCTCACTTGAGATTCCTCTCTCTCATATGACTTCAGCTGTGTCAGGTTAACATAAAACTAGCCAGCACACTATCAAACAAAAATTATGAATATATTTTTTCTAATTATAGTAAAACTCTCTTCAGTGTTCTTACAAGTTCTACCAGGTGACAAACTTAGGTCTGGTCAGAACAACACAAATGTCACCTGCTGCTAAGTTCTTTGCTTTCCTTTCTCCAGACATATTCTTATTTCAAGGGCCAGATGAGTGTAGAGGGAAGTAATATGATTAAGTACATGCTGATACATAATTGAGTACATGCCAGTTAACATTTCTGTACTTGTTGAGTAATTTGTTTGGGGGGCTCAAGTATTCTAAGCATAAAATTAATGTCAGATATTAAAATGAAACATATAAACAGCAACCAAAGTTTGGTCTCCAGTGTCTGCATGGGCTGATTCTGATAGAACCCTTAGAACTCACAGATTGACTTCATTATTAAAGCTCACTGAAAATAAACCTCTCATTTGAAATGAATTTTTATTCACTTTACTTATAATATTTCTACATATTTTTAAGTTACTAAAACAACTAAATGATAAAGAAAAATTTGAAAAGAATAAACTCACTGGGAAGATTATTTAGTTTCTTGAATAGGAAGAAGCTCGGGGTTGCCTAGGTCAGAGGACAAGGATTCTTCCCAGCTGGGTCTTATGCTGTAAGGACATAGCAGTCTTAAAAGAGAGAATGCATTCCAGTTCTTTTCCAAGACTTTCATTGTTTCCAAAACAATAATTTGGCTGTTTGTTTGTGTGTGATGAATGATTTTTCTGTGCAACTCAATCCTAAATTCAGGGAAATTTTAAAAGACTAAATTGTTTGTGAGGGCAACCACACTGAATGGGCTCCAGGGAGTGAAGTGGTAAAGAGAAAGAAAAACATTTGTCAGCCACTCTTGAAAAACTTACAGCATTGCCTGAAAATTATGGCCTTGTTTAATAAATGATGCCTACTTACTTAGGACAAAGCATCATTAAAGTCGTTTTCAAACACAAAAACTTTCTTAAATTTCTTTAATCGTGTCACATGTTTCAGAGGCTGCCAGCTACAATAGCCTTCCAGACAGTAATCTGAATTCTAAGACTAAGCTATAAGTAAACATTTGGTAGGCTTCAGACAATTTATCAATGAGGGTTTCTTTTTCCTTTGTGTTTGAAATGTGAATGTGAATTCAGTACTCTATATGAACCCTATCAAGCAGCACTGGTAACTTCCCATAGCTGAACTCCATTTTGGTGCATGATAGAACCACCAATACATACAGCTCACTGAGTGTGTTCAGCATTTCCTTTCAGCATCTCAGTTCAAACAGCCCAATACATCTGCAAGAACTTCTTGGAAATCATGCTTTGATTTCTCATCTACCTAAACTTCTCATCTTGAATCTTTGAAACAGGGCAATAATATAACTTATAAGTGATTCAGAAGTCCTAACGTTTATTATGGAATCAAAATTCCCATAAAGTTTGACTCCCTGATCAGTGCTTTCTGGCATGCTTTTAGTATAAGCTGCATGGATGCTGTAAGGCAGCCAATAAGAGTCTGTGCCTTCTTTGGGAAAGGGACTATCTCTGATCTCTAGCACATTGACTCTTTGATCTTAATTTCAGTAATTCCATTATCTTCTTCATCCTCTAAATTACTGTCTTAGGTTAATTTTCTTCTTTAATAGGTAGAGCCTATAAATCAACTTTGTAATCAAATATATTGAGTGTGCTTTCATAATCTGCCTGAAATTATCCTTCTTCATTTATTACCCCAAAGTGTCCACCTTTTCTTCATAACACAGTCCAACTTTCCTTTGTCTAATCCATTTAGATTCCAGGCTCATCAGCACATTATTGGGCGATGAATTCCTGGTAATGAATTAGTTCATTCAGCACAGACACCTGTTGAGAAGGCTAAGAACAGCAAACTCCTTGTTCTTAGGTCAAGCAAACAGAAGACATCAAAGAAATAGATCAGAAGCATTTAAAGAAAAAAAAAAGAAAGAAAGAAAAAAGAAAGAGAGCTAAGAATTAAGCGTTAAGTACCTAAACAGTAGTGTTAGCCAGAAGAGGTGTGAGTGTGTGGCAGGTGGGTGGATGATAGAAATTACTTAGGTAGACAGTTGTGCAGTACATGTATAGAATTCTAAAAGTGTGAAAATATTGAACAGTGACTGTGAAACAGTTACAAGGTCAGGTAGGGAGGGATTGAGACTTAAATGTTAAGTAAGTTCCTATTATAATTCCTGTAATGAATGCATGGATGTTTACAAGGCATTAGAAACAGAAAAGCTTCTGGTCTATGACTCTATATAGGGAATTGGCATGATGCACCCCTTACACTCCCCACAGCCTTCCTGACTTCCAGGAAGTCTAATGTAACTTGAGACATATGTTAGACACTTGTACCAATAGCCACACCAGCTGGGACCACCACAGAGTCCAACATACATGGAATCTATCCTTCTCTGCCTGAGACCCATAGACCTTCCTGTCTTTACTTCCATCTGTGACTGTGGCAGATCCTGCTCCTAGATAACAAAAGCTGATTGTGTCCCAGAAACTTTGCTCTAACTAGGAACATGATCTTTAGTGAGGTAACCCAATCACAAAAGAAGTCATTGGATATGCACTCACTGATAAATGGATATTAGCCCAGAAACTTAGAATATCCAAGATACAATTTGCAAAACACAAGAAAATCAAGAAGGAAGACCAGTGCGTGGATACTTCATTCCTCCTGTGAAGAGGAAACAAAATACCCATGAAAGAAGTTACAGAGACAAAGTTTAGAGCTAAGATGAAAGGATGGACCATATAGAGACTACCCCACCAGGGGGGATCCATCCCGTAATTAGTCATTAAACTCAGACACTATGGCATAGGACAGCTAGTGCCTACTTAAGGGACCCTGATATAGCTGTCTCGTACAGAAGTGGATTCTCATAATCATCTATAAGATGCAACACAGGGCCCACAATGGAGAAGCTAGAGATAGAAACCCAGGAGCTGAAGGGGTCTGCAACCCTAGAAGAGGATCAACAATATGAACTAACCAGAACCCCCAGAACTCGTGTCTCTAGCTCCATATGTAGCAGAAGATGGCCTAGTTGGCCATCATTGGGAATGAATTAGTTCATTCAGCACAGACACCCCCTTGGTACTGCAATCTTTATATGCCCCAATACAGGGGAATGCCAGGGCCAAGAAGTGGACAGGGGAGCAGGGAGGGGGGGACTTTCAGAATAGCATTTGAAATGTAAATTAAGAAAATATCTAATAAAAAAATTGGAAAAAAGAATTCAATTGTTGACAACAATAGAATAAAAATGTCTTGTTTTTCTTTAAAAAAAAATAAAGATTCCCACGGGATAGTTTTGGAAAATCTTTCATAATGTAATTTATAAAATCCAGTAAGTGTGGAGATGGTTGATAAAATAAAGTGAGTTTATGTGCTTACAACTCAAAAAAAAAAAAAAAAAAAAAAAAAAAAAAAAAAAAAAAAAAAAAAAAAAAAGAGTTCTCTAACTAGGAACACATGAGGATTGATCTAACCAGAGACACAGAAGGCCTGCTCCAATACATATCACAGCTGCCTCCCCCCTCCCCCAAACAGAGACAGCACTATCTGTATCCCAGGGCTTCTACTCTAACCCAGGTCACACAATCTACCTGCCTCCAAAGAGACCAGATACAGACAGAGACAAAAAGACCAGAGATAATCAGAGGGCAAGAGACAAACACAAGAACAGAAGCAACAGAAGCCAATGCAAACCAGGATCATCACAACCCAGTTCTCCCATTACATTAAGCCCCGGATACCCTTACACAACTGAAAAACAAGAGTCTGACCTAAAAATGCCACCTCATAAAGATGATAGAGGCCTTTAAGGAGGATATAAATAACTCCCTTAAAGAAACAGAAAAACATGGAAAAAAATCCCTTAAAGAAATACAGGAAAGTATCATAAAGCAGGTGAAGGAAAATGAACAAAAATGGAAACAGAAACAATAAAGAAATCACAAATAGAGGCAATCCTGGAAATGGACAAACTAGGAGAGGTCAGGAGCTACAAATGCAAACATCATCCACAGAATACAAGAGCTAGAAGAGAGAATCTCAGGCATAGAAGATACCATAGAAGATATTAACACATTGGTCAAAGAAAATAATAAGTCTAAAAGCTCCTAGCCAAAAACATAGAGAGAATTTATGACAAAATGGAAAGACCAAACCTAAAAATAATAGGTATAGAAGAGAGTGCATGTTAACAGTTCAAAAAGCCAGAAAACATCTTCAACAAAATTATAGAAGAAAACTACTTTATCCTAAAGAAAGATATTATGAGAAACATACAAGAAGCCTAAACAACACCAAATAGATTGGACTAGAAAAGAAAATCCTCCAGTAACATAATAATCAAAACACTAATTGTGCAAAATAATAAAAGAATATTGAAAGCTGTAATGGAAAATGGCAAATAATATATAAAGGCAGACCTATCACAACTACACCAGATTTCTCAAGGGAGACACTAAGAGCCAGAAGGTCCTAGACAGGTGTCATGCAGACCCTAAGAGACCACAAATGGCAGCCCAGGCTACTACACACAGCAAAAATTTCAATCACCAAAAATGGAGAAAACATGATATTAAATAACAATACTATATTTAAACAATATTTACCAGCCCTACAGAGGAAACTAAAATGAAAATTCTAACACAAGAAATTAATCATCTCACAGCAAACACAAAAGAAGAGAATCACACACACATAATACCACCTTCAACAACAAAAATAACAGGAACTAACAATCTTTGGTCTTCAATATCTTTCAACATCAATAGACTTATTTCTCCAATAAAAATACATAGACTAGCAGACTGAATATATAAAGAGGAATCAGCTTTTTAGTGAATACAAGAAACACAACTCCTTTGAAAAGACAGACAATATCTCAAAGTAAAGGGCTATAAAAAAGGTTTCAAAGAAACAAGCTGAGGTTTTGAATCTAATATCCAATAAAACAAACTTTCAAAGAAAAGTTATTAAAAGAGATGTGGAAGGTAACTTCTTACTCATTAAAGGAAAAATCCACTAATAGGAAATTTTAATTCTGAACATTAATACCCCAAATGCAATAGAACACATATTTGTAAAATAAAATTTATTAAAGCTCAAAACATACATTGAATCTCACACAATAATAATGTGAGTCTTCAACATCCCAATCTCACCACTGAACAACTCAGTGAAACAGAAACTAATCAGAGACACAGTGAAACTAACATAAGTAATGATCCAAATGAGTTTAACAGATACCTACACAACATTTGACCCCAAAACAAAAGAATATACCTTTTTCTCAGCACCTCATGGAACCTTCTCCCAAAATGACCAAATAATTGGACAAAAAACAAGCCTCAAGAGATAAAAGAAGACTGAACTAATCCCATTTGTTCTATCAGCTCACCACAAACTAAGGCTGGACTTCAATAAAAAGAAAAACAACAGAAGGTACACATACTTGTAGAAACTGTACAACTCTCTACTCAATGGTAACTTGGTCAGGGAAGAAATAAATAAATTTAAGAATTTCTAGAATTCAATGAAAATGAAGACACAGCATACCTAAACTTACTGACACACACACAAAAAAAATGTCTTAGGAAAATTAATAGCACTCAGTACCCTCAAAAAGAAATTTGAGAGATCCCCTAATAGCAACTGAAAGCACTAGAACAAAAACAAGTAAGCACACCAAAGAGGACCTTCTATGGAAATAGTCAACGTCAGGGCTAAAATCCGTCAATTAGAAACAGAGAGAATGATATAAAAAATCAACAAAACCAAAAGCTGAATTTGTGAGAGAAACAACAAACTAGTAAACTAGTAAAGGGCACATAAATAGTATCAGAATTAGCAAACTCAGAAATGAATCAGGTGGTATAACAACAAAATCTGAGGAAATTAAAAAAAAAATCATATCTTACTACAAAAGTCTATACCCAACAAAACTGAGAAACTGGATGAAATGGATGATTTTCTAGACAGATAAAATGTACCAAAGTTAAATAATGCTCAGGTAAACTATCTAAATAGTCCCATAATATATAGAAACTCTTATTAAAAACATTCCAAACAATAAAAGCCCAGAACTAGATGGATTTAATGCAGAATTCTACCAGACCTTAAAAGAAAAGCTAATACCAATACTCCTCAAATTATTCCACAAAATAGAAACAGTAGGAACATTACCTAATTCATTCTATGTAGACACAGTTACTCTGATACCTAAATCAGACAAAGACCCAACAAAGGAAGAGAATGTCAGGCCAATTTTACTTATGATTACTGATGCAAAATTACTCAATAAAATTCCCACCAACCGAACCGAAGAATATAACAAAAATCAACATTCAACACAATCAAGTAGGCTTAATCCCAGGGATGTAGGGATGGTTCAATATAAGAAAATTCATTAATGTAATTTACTATATAAACAAACTCAGAGAAAAAGTCACATTATTGATAAATTAGATGCTTAAAAAGCCTTTAACAATGTTCAACACCACTTAATTTTAAAAGACTTGGAGAGATATGGAGTTCATGGCAGATACCTAAACAAAATAAAAGCAAAAGATAGCCAAAGAATAGCCAACATCAAATTAAATAGAGAGAACTTCGAAGCAATCCCAGTAAAATCAGTGACAAGGCTGTCCACTCTCTCTCTCTCTCTCACTGTCTATTCAATCTAGTATTTGAATTTCTAGCTAGAGTAATTAGACAACAAACAAAACTAGAGGAGATAAAATTTGAAAAGGGAGAAGTCAAGGTATCACAATTTTTGGATGATACAATAGTATACTTAAGCAACTAAAATTTCGTATCCCTACAGCTGATTAACAACTTCAGCAAAGTTGCTGGATATAAATTAACTCAAACAAATCAGTAACCTTCCTTTATACAATGAAAAACAAGCTGAGAAATAAACATGGGAAACACAAGTGGTTGAGAAGCACATAAAGAAATGGTCACCATTGTTAGTCATCAAGGAAATGCAAATCAAATTGACCCTGAAATTCTACCTTACACCAATCAGAATGGCTAATATCAAAAACTCAAGTAACAGCACATTCAGGGGATGATATGGAGAAAGAGGAACACCCTTCCACTGCTGGTGGGATTACCAACTCTTACAACCACTCTGGCAATCAATTTGGTGGTTCCTGGGAAACTTAGAAACAGTTCTACCTGAAGAGCCAACTATACTGCTCCTGGGCATATACCTAAAAGATTATCCACAGTACTACAAGAACACTTGCTCCACTATGTTCATAGCAACCTTATTTATAATAGTCAGAAGATCAACCAGAAGTCTCTCAACCAAAGAATGGATACAGAAAATGTGGTTAATTTACACAAAGGAATACTATACATCTATTAAGAATAAGGACATCATGAGTTTTGTAGGAAAATGGATGGAACTGGAAAATATCATATTGAATGAGGTAACTAGGACTCAAAAGATTATACATTGAAGGTACTCACAGGTAAGTAGATATTGGCTAGAAAGCAAAGAATACCCATGATACAATCCACAGACCATATGAAGCTTGACAATTAAGAAGACCCAAGTGAGGATGCTTTAGTCCCATTTAGAATGGGGAACAAAATAATCACAGAAGGCAGAGGGAGAGAAGGAATGGAGTTACAAAGGGGAGGCAGTGGGGAAAGTGGGAGTAGGATCAGGTACTGGGGATTGAACAGGAGAGAAGGCAAGAGGGCCAGAAGACTTAATATGCAGCTTCTGGGTCTGGGTGTGCATGTGGGTGTAGGTGTTGGTGGTCCCTTTAGAAAGTCTTAGATACTTAGGATATGACAGACTCCTAAGGCTCAATCATTGTGACCTTAGCTGAAATGCACAACAGCATGGAAAGGGAACCTCCATTAGATATTTGATGCCCCAAATGGAGAGATGGGGTTACCAACCTACAGTCAAAATTTCTGACCCAGAATTGTTCCTGTGTAAAAGAACTACAGGGATAAAATGGAAAAGAGACTGAAGGAAAGGCTATCCAGGGATCAGCCCAACTTGGGATCCATCTCATTGGGGAGAACCAAAGCCTGACAGTATGACTATGATGTGCTTATAAACAGGAGCCTAGCATGGCTATCCTCTGAGAGGCCCTATCAGTAGCTGATGGAGACAGATGCAGATACATAAACCAACCATTGAACTAAAATTGGGGACCACTATGGAGGAATTTGAGGAAGTATGGAAGGAGCTGAAAGGGATAGCGAACCCTTAGGAAGATCAGCAGTCTCAACTAACCTGGACCCCTGGGAGCTCCCATAAACTGAGACACCAACCAGTAAGCATATAGGGATTGATCAGTGGCCTTGGCACATATATAACAGGGGACTGCCTTGTCTGGCCTCAGTGGAAGGAGATGCATCTAATCCTATAGAGACATGAGGCTCCAAGGAAAGGGGATGCCCAGGGTAAGAAAGAGGTGTACCTTCTCAGAGATACAGAGGAGGGGTAATGGTATAAGGAACTCTGGGAGTGGGTACCAGGAGGAGGGGTAGCATTTACCTCTGGAGTGTGAATAAACAAAATAATTATAAAAATAATGAGAGGGAGAGGGAGGAAGGCAGGAAGAGAGAAAGAGAGAGAGAACCCCTAATGCCTTGGTCTGGAAGAAAGAGATATTTGCACCCTACCAATGGACAGAAACAGATGATCACTGTTGTTGAATTAGGGAAGGCTGAAAGAATTTGAGGAGAAGGATGATCCTATAGGAAGATCAGCAGTCTTAATTAATCTGGACTCCCAAGATTTTTCAAACACTGGACCACCAAACAGAAAATATGCACCAGCTGATATGAGGCCCCCAACACACATACAGTAGAGGACTTCCAGGTCTAGGATCATTCAGAGATGATGCACATAACCCTCAAGAAACTAAGCCCCAGGGAGTTTAGAGGTCATATGGGGTGGAGAGTGGGGGCATCCATGTGGATACAGGGTGTGGTGGGGAGGAGGTGTGGGATGTGGAGCAGTTGGAGTTTAGGGAATGGAATATGGAGTGCAAAAAAAAATGAATTGCAAGTAAAATTAAATAAAAAAAACAAAATTTTGAATGTGGCAAAATTAGTTAAGGTGAGTCTCCTCAGCACTAGTGAAAGGAGATGGCTACGTGGGAACAAATCAAAAGCACGTGCCGTGCGATTCAAAGGTCTACATTCACTCTGATCCCAAGAACTAACGTAAAAAGCCACATACATAATATTTATCTGTAATTCCAGTCGTCAAAGGCAGAAGAATCACCCAAAACCTCATGGGCCAGTCAGTCTGCTATGCCCAGAGTATCTAAAATATGAAGAGACCTTGCCTTACAAATAAGGTGGAAGGCAAAATTCAACTCCCAAACTTGTTCCCTGACCTCTACATACTTCTGTATGTATCCTTACACTCACACACATGTAGGTATACAACATACAGACATGCACACATAAAGAAAAAAAAATTAAAAAAAAAAAGGTAAGACACTTTGACATAGTCTGTGTCCCAATAAAATTACACTGCTGCAATTTTCCTGGCTCTTTAGCTACCTATTCTGTATATGAAGTTTCATTTTGTCTAATATCCACCTGTGTGGCATAGTACACAAGTCCCCTCTGCCATACTATCATACTGCAATGTTTTTTGTTACTTACTAGTAAAATGGAGTTTATAATATGTTTCAAGAAATATATCTTTGGAGAAATGTATGTACACAGAAAGAGATTTGACGAAAGGAAGAGCATCATTTTGGAAAAATTATCTTCCAGTTCAACTAACTGCTGCAGCTTGGGAAACAGAATTGCTATCTTAAATTAAATAATATTCTATAACAACAAACACCAGAAGGGTAATGTTTAGTTTTACTAGACCGTTTTTGGAACCTGACAAAATAATTAGATCCCACACAGTGAGTCAAATCACAGACGACTAAATTATATACTGAAGAGTTTCTGACTCCTGGTCCTTTAACACAAGGAACAGGAGGTCTAGTCAACCTGCCAATCACTCCTTAAGTGTCAACTCAGATTGGGAATACAGTGAATGCTCGATGTCATAAAAGAGCTACAGATTAAGTATTAGCTGTTTACACAATCAGTACTGATTAACTAGTAAAACATGACAAATGACAGAAAAGGGTCAAAGCACCAGCATTCATCCCTAGTTGGAATTTCACCCCAGAATAACTTTGTGTCAGGTTAAGAGATGATTCTATCTGATCATCTAATTTGCTGTTATATGATCAACTATATGATAAGGGCTCACACTGACTGGAGTGGGGAGGCTCTGGGATGTTTCTTCCCTGCTTGGAATAAATTAGCCCTCCCCATTTCTATTCTTAGTTGGGCGTAAGTATAACTTGAATGCTACCAGTGCAGATCAGAGTTCAAAGGGTACCCAATGATACTTCTAGGGGGTTGTTTGTTTATTTGTTTATTTTATTTTTGTATCATAGAACAAAGAATTGTACCAAGGACTCATTGATACTGACAGAAATAGAGCCCACTTATTAAAGAAAAAAAAGATATGCTAAAACATACAATTAGGCTAGCGAGCTGGTACATGTCTTAGCCTCATTAAGTCCTGACTCTCAACATAATAGCCATGATAGATTATTTACAATGGCTCTTGCATTCTGCTCCATTTATGTAACCCCAGTGGCAAGGTTTCCATTCCTTCTGATGACTGCTTTCTTTCATGTGTTCACCTTGATGATTCCCCATCCCCAACTCAGCTGCCTCCTGACATCTCTCACGGAAGTAATCATGGTACATGAGCAATTATGCATTTCCAGAACCTCCTCACATGCTCTTTTCACTCCAGAAGACTAGAATGTCAAACCAGCCTCAGAAGGACTCAGAGGAATGTTTATGGAAGACAGTTACATTTCAATCCATAAATGGCCACATATTAATAAATATGCAAGCCTTCTGAGCTATAGATGGAGCTGCATGAGCACTGAAGATAGACTTAAAGCCAGAGTGGGAAGCAACAGTGTCAAAATGAGAAGAGAATACTAATGATTGATGTATTAACCTGTCCTTAACTGTGCATAGGTAAAGGCACCAACTGGAATTTGATATGTGTCTTTTAAAAAGTCAGTTATGTAATTTGTCTTAGAATATTCAGACCTGTAGAACAAAATAGAAAATTGAAGTCATATTAATGCATTTCAAAATTTAGCCAGGATTCTATCACTTAGAAGTTTGGAAATTATAAGTCTAAACCAAACCAAAATTCTTTCTTTCAGAAACAAGTAATAATTTTGCCTTTTCTAAGTTTAGATTATATTGTGTTGTTTTAAACAGAAACAACAACAAAAATGTGTCCTTTCAGATTTGATAGCTGCATTGAGATGGATTTCAGGTGAAATATCCTTTACAAAAGCAAACAACCAAATAAAGTTCTAGTACTAGACATGAGAAGTCCTCTCATGGGTTACTAACAAGGAATGGCCAAGAGACTTCCAAACATAGCTGATCACTGCTGATCTTTGTTTGCCTCCAGAGGTAGAAGGTAAAGTCCTTCATGCTGAATACACCCTGCACTTTCAGAAACTGGGCACAGAGACCCCTGAGGTGAACCTAGTCTGAAAACTTCCTCCCAGATAATTAGCTTCCATGGTAACAGAAGGTACTATGGAAGCTTCTAAAGCAAAGTGACAATGGACAATCCCATCCCACGTATGACTCCTATCAGCACTATCAATGACTAGCATGGTAAAATAGACCTAAGAGTTCAGTAGTGGCATGCATACCTTGGCAGTAACCAAGAGCTCTATAACTAGACTTATGAACCACTCACATTTTGAGAAATCACACCTCATACTGGAAACCTAATTAAATGCTTAGTGCTAGTGAAATCCTGGATCATGGATGAGAACCAACAAACATTATTTTTTAATCCCTAAAAATATTCTAAGTATCTGTCCTTATGCCCACAGATAAGTGTAGTGGGGTATTTGCATAGATAAGTATATTAATCATATGTATATAAGTATACATATATGTGCAATAACAATTGATAAAACAGAGGCCAAAAATTTGAAGAGAGCAAGATATATGGGAGGGTTTAGATAGAGAAAAGGGAGGGATTATTATCATTTCAGAAAATAAAGTTAAAAATAAAACAAAATTGAAAAATGGAGCAACCTGTAAAACAAGAGGAATCCTTCCTTTTATAGAACTGTAAATGGGAGGGCTTTTAGAGACTGGGACCTTACTGAAACTATGACAAAAGGTCATAATACAAGCATCTAATACTAGAGTTTAAACCCGCCTTGGGATTACTGTGCACCATGGACTTTTTTTTTTTTTTTTTTTCATTTCTTTTTTTCCCAACTTTTATTAGATATTTTCTTCATTTACATTTCAAGTGTTATCCAGAAAGTTCCCTATACCCTCCCCCTCCGGCCCTGCTCCCCTATCCACCCACTCCCACATCTTGGCCCTGGTGTTCCCCTGTACTGGGGCATATAAAATCTGCATGACCAAGGGGCCTCTCTTCCCAATGATGGCCAACTAGGCCATCCTCTTCTATATATGCATCTAGAGACATGAGCTCAGGGGGTACTAGTTAGTTCATGTTATTCTTCCACCTATAGGGTTGAAGACCCCTTCAGCTCCTTGGGTACTTTCTCTAGCTCCTTCCTTGGGAACCCTGTGTTCCATCTAATAGCTGACTGTGAGCATCCACCTCCATGTTTGCCAGGCACTGGTATAGTCTCCCACGAGAAAGCTATATCCGGGCCCTTTCAGCACTATCTTGCTGGCATATTCTATAGTGTCTATGTTTGGTGGCTGATTGTGGGATGGATCCCTGGCAGCCGCAGTCATTGGGTCCATCCTTTGTATTCAGCTTCACACATGATCTCTGTAACTCCTTCAATGTGTGCTTTCACAATAGCCAAGTTCAGTAATCAGCCCAGGTGATATAAAAATAAATAAATGAGCTTTTAAAATATGGTATATGTGCACAGTAAAACCAGAAAGAAAGAAAGAAAGAAAGAAAGAAAGAAAGAAAGAAAGAAAGAAAGAAGAGCAGAGCTATGCCATTTACTTTAAAATGGAAAGAACTAGAAAAAGAGACCATGAATTTAACAAGAAGCATTGAGGGTTCATAAGGAGAGAAAACATCAGGAAAGAAATTATATAATTATATATTAAGATATAAATGTATTATATGTAAATAAATATAATAGTAAAATTAAACATATAACTGTAACCTAGAATTCCCTCATGGAGCTCCTTCCATGTGGCCTGGCTGTTAATAAGGAAATAATGAATAACTTTTCTTTTTCTATTTTTAATTCATTTTTCCTAGGGACAGTGACAATAGCCTGGCAAAGGTTTCTCTGAAGTTCCAGGCTTTCCTTCCTCTTCCCATGAAGCACTATCTTCTTCCACACTGAGGCTTTTTGTCTCCTTGTAACTGGTTGCTGACCTCCATGGCTAAACTTCCCTATTTTCTGCCTTCTTTTCCTTCTGCCTCATTTCACTCTTTCTAACCAGATGCCATAATGTAGAGCTTACCTACCTTGCAAATTTTTGTCTCAAACTCTAATGAAATAGTTCCTGATTCCAAAATATTAAAAGCTTTGTGGGGGAAAAACAACAACAAAAAAACTCAGGTGTGATGGCAGTGTAAACCTTTAAACTCAACACTCAGGAGGCAGAGGCAGTGGATCTCTATGAGGTCAAGGACAGCCTGGTCAACAGTATGAGCTCCAGGACAGCCAGAGCTGTTACTCAGAGAATCTCCAATTTGAAAAAATAATAAACACAAACAAACAAACAAACAAACAGGCTAAAAGCTTGAATTTGGACATGTGTATAAGAGACTGCAAATACAATGAGTATACTTTTAGGGTCACAGTATACAGACAGTGAATATACTTTTAGAACACAGCCAATGGGATCAACATTTAAAAAAAAAACACTTATTAAAGAGAGTTTTAATATAGTAACCACAGCAGAATCACATCTAAAACCTAAGAACAGTCATCTGCTCCTTTACCCAGAATATGTTGGGGTTCAGCAATTGCCACACAAACCACACGAACACTGATTTCAGTTAGGCAAGAATAATTTATAGAATTCACATCCTAATATTGGCCAGACAAAGCACATAGCTCAGAATTGTCTGAACTATGACACTGGGCATCTTTCTCTGTTGGCTTATAAAGGAAAACAACAAAAAAACAGAATGAACTCATACGCAGGTGCAGAATGAACTGCCCGGTACTCTGACTCAAGCGATTTTGACATAATAGCTCATATTGACTTGAAGTTGGTGAGCCCTATGAGAATCTTTGTGGAATTTCTTAAGATTAAGAAATCTCAGAACAAAATGTATCACAACATAACTTAACATGGGATGTGTTCATCATGATTTTGTTCTGAGTCAAGTTATTATTTTTCGGTGTCAATGACTGGCGGACATATTACATCAACAATATGAAATAGCTGGAAGGCATGGAACAAAAATGGCTACAGCTATGCTGGGAAGGTCAGACTATAACAGGTGCAGCAGCAGTTAGCATAGCTCCTCAATGGCTATCTCAACCTGGGCATGGGAGGCCTAAGAACAGAAGTAACCCAGTCCACAGTGCTGGGTCTCAGGAGTGCTAACTTGCTTCTGGAAGCTCTGGAGAGCTGCTGATCCCTAATCCACAATGAAGGCCTGGGGTTATTGCTTATTACCACATGAAAAAAATCAGCCCCAGCAAGAGGTTGAACCATCTGGTGGCAAGAGGAAAGGTTCTCTGTCTTTCATCTAGACCTCTACAAGATTTTGCAATCAGTGTATGTGTTCCCATGTCAATCATGGCAATGAGGACACTTCTTCAGTTGTGGCCAGCAACTGAGGTGATTCTAATCTGTGGCAACTGGGCATTGACAAGAACCACCAGGGAATAAGAGAATGATCTGCTCCAGTAGAAAAATCTCATTTAACATGGTATATTCCTTGATCATTTTACATGAACTACAATATTTATGAAAGGCTATAAATACCTATCTGTGTCATTTTATTGTATTATGTAATCTAATCTTTTTTTTTTCTATAAAGAAAAAATAGTTTGCATTTTGGGCTTGGTAGAACATAGGATGGATGTCTGCAACAACTATTTTGCCATGGTAGCACAGGCATATCCAGAAATAATAAGTACAGGAATAAATCTTCCTCTGTTCCAATAGATTTTATTTATGAAAGCAAGCAGAAGATTGGATTTGGTTCATGTGCCATATGTAATTTTGCTGCCCACCCTCATGGTAACTAGTAATTTATTGAAGGTGCTTGAGAAGGTTCTGACCATTGCGGCAGTCTTGCTATATGACATGAATATTAAGTTTGTAGTAAGTGTGACTGACCAATATTTCCATCTGGTAGAGGTAGACTCAAACTTTACTTGTAGAAAATTCACAATACTAGATCATATGTTTATATGTTTATGGTATTAAGTCATGTAAACTCTTTCTCTTTTTGTTCCTCTCTTTTGTCAACCAAGCTACTTTTCTCATATTTTTATTTATTTTCTCCAAAATAAATAATGTGAGAAACATGGGATGGTGTTGGAGAAGTTTGGTCTTAAATATAACCAGAATATGTTACATACATGTATCAACTTTTAAAAATACAGATATATTAAATTGAGAACAAAAGAAAGCTGAATCTTTGACACCTGAAGAGTTTCTCTGATTGTCTAGGCCAGGAATTGCTAGAAAAGTTCCACACCCCCACACACAGACAAGTGGTAAGGCTGGCAAATACAGACAAAACCATTCACTGAGGGAGCCTTCATTTGTAAGAGATAAGATGTAGGTCACTGCAAGCTTTATCTCCTCATAAAACCCTTGTTTATAGAAAATGTTGGGTGATAGTTTCCTTGTGAGGCAGTAAGCAGGACAACTGGACAATATACTTTTGCAGATGGAGGAGGTGAAGACCTCAGGGAAATTCATTTTCTTCGTCAAGACCTGATGAAAATTCCTTTGGGCTCAGGGAGAGAAGATACAACCCTGTGACTATGAAACTATAGCCACAGTATGCAGAGTGAGCAGCCCCTTTAGTGAGCCAGTCACCAGTCCTTGTTGATGTGATAGCAGTACTGTAGTTTGATTTTTTTTCCAATTTTTTATTAGATATTTACTTAATTTACATTTCAAATGTGATTCCGAAAGTCCCCTCCTCCTCCCCCCTCTCCCCTCCCTGCTCCCCTGTCTACCCACTCCCACTTCTTGGCCCTGGCATTCCCCTATATTGGAGCATATAAAGATTGCAGTACCAAGGGGCCTCTCTTCCCAATGATGGCCGACTAGGCCATCTTCTGCTACATATGGAGCTAGAGACACAAGTTCTGGGGGTTCTGGTTAGTTNCCCTGGTGGGGTAGTCTCTGTATGGTCCATCCTTTCATCTTAGCTCTAAACTTTGTCTCTGTAACTCCTTTCATGGGTATTTTGTTTCCTATTCACAGGAGGAATGAAGTTTCCACGAGCTGGTCTTCCTTCTTGATGTTCTTGTGTTTTGCAAATTGTATCTTGGATATTCTAAGTTTCTTGGCTAATATCCATTTATCAGTGAGTGCATACCCAATGACTTTTTTGTGATAGGTTTACCTCACTAAGGATTATATCCTATTTTATTGTGGGTTTTAAGTTAACCAGCTATATTTAGGGAACACAGAGCAAACAACTGGCTTTACAAATTGCTTGTTATTTCTCCGATTAAACTGTACTCTCCTGCAACTGTCAGCAAGGAGTATTCACTTATCTGTGCACGCATCATCTATTGATAAGACAATTAGTGAGAAGCAACTGTGGGTAAGAATGTTAATAGGGAGTCTTATCCCCAGCTCTACAGCAGAACATCTGCCTCATCCTGCTTTTCCCCTCCCCCCATCTCCAGTACATCACATGGGTCTCCCTTCCACATTGCTGTCCTGACAGACTTTGCTCTATCCCAGCTCCCACTCCAGCAGGCTACTCCAGACACAGAACAGGGTAGGCTAACTACAGATATTTACCTCTCCCTTTATGTAGCAGAACAGGTCTGTAGCCTCTCTTCTTTTCTACCCTAATTTCTTTTCTTTTCTTTTCTTTTCTTTTCTTTTCTTTTCTTTTCTTTTCTTTTCTTTTCTTTTCTTTTTTTTTTTAATGTTAAAGTTCTTTTACTCTTTTCTTTTTTTTTTATTATTTTCTTTATTTACATTTCAAATGTTATCCCCTTTCCTGGTGTTTGAACTGAAAACTCCCTATCCCATCCCCCCTCCCCCTGCTCCCCAACCCACCCACTCCTGCTTCCCAGTCCGGGCATTCCACTACACTGGGGCATAGAGCCTTCACAGGAACAAGGGCCTGTCCTCCCATTGCTACATATGCTGCTGGAGCCATGGGTCCCTCCATGTGTACTCTTTGGTTGGTCTGTGGGAGCTCTGGGGATACTGGTTAGTTCATATTGTTGTTCCTCCTATGGGGCTCAAAACCCCTTCAACTCCTTTGTTCCTTTCTCTAGTTTCTTCATCGGGGACCCTATGCTCAGTCCAATGGATAGCTGTGAGCATCCACCTCTGTATTTATCAGGCACCAGCAGAGCCTCTCAGGAGACAGCTTTGTCAGGCTCCTGTCAGCAAGCATGTGTTGCCATCTACAATAGTGTCTGGGTTTGGTAACTGTATATGGGATGAATCCCCAGGTGGGGCAGTCTCTAGATGTTACTTAAATGGAGGTGTTGATTAGGACTATAACCTGGAACTGTGGACTAACATAAGCTTTTTCACCTCAAAGTCACTTTTGCCAGGGTATTTTTATTCAGAAATGAAACTGGTAGGATATGTGTGTGTGTGTGTGTGTGTGTGTGTGTGTGTGTGTGTGTGTGTGTGTGTGTGTGTAAGATGAATAGGGCATAAGCAGCCTAGTGATCTCAGAGTTCTATAGCTAAATACTCTAGTACTCTACAGTGGGAAATTTATAAGCAACATAAATACAGTTTTGAAGATTAAAAGTTCAAGATCATGGTATGAACCTTGGAAAAGCCCTTTTCTGGGCTACTTATAACTTCTCCCTCTCCTACAAGGTAGAGTGAAGCAGGAAGCATGTTCTGGAAGTTACATAAAGGCCCTTAACTCATATCAGTTGTCCAAAGACAACAGTCTCTTATAGCATCATGTGATGTATGTATACACCAGCGCAGACAAAAACACTTAGTTCATAAACTAAGGTGGTGTAGAAAAGACAAAGGAGCTAGTGTTGGGTAAATTATAAGCAAATTATGGTTTCATGCAAATGAAACTTAAGCTCACAGACTGACTGTGGAGATCTCTATGTGATGATGCCTTAATCTTTTCTCAAGAACCATTTATTGTTCATAGTTTGTGATCAGCTTCTTGGATCTTAATTCTAATTGAAGTTCAACACTAATTTCTATCACAATTTTAACCTGGAAATTCACTTTCATAATGTTGAAAGTTGGATGCTTTTTGTTTGTTTATTTTCCCATGACTTGGCCTTCAGATTGCTATCTTTTTGTTATGACCTCATTCAGCCCTTTCTCTGAATAAAGCATCTCTGATGTGTCTCTTTATTGAGACATAAACACTTCCAGAGTGTCATGCCCTTACAGTATTTTCTAACCTCAGTTATCCCTTACAGGCCTTATTCCCAAATGCAATCCTGTGGATGCCTTAGCTGTTCACCATGTGGTCCTCTCACTGCCTTTGCCTTGACTCTATAGCAGATCTAACCTGATACAAAACTAGGGAAAACAATAATAAAATCTTCCACTAGATATTTGCACTTTTCATAGTAAGCAGCTTTCAGCATAGAAATAAATACCGAAGAGACATGTTTGTGGGCAGGGAACTACAGTAGGTCATTGGTAAGAAGAAATTCATATGTTTCCTTATGAATCCACAGATGTTTTCAGTGGAGGGGATATCAATTCCATTTCTAGCTCCTGCCACACACCACACTGTCTGCTTAAGCCCAACAGAAGGTTTTGTGAGGAGCCAATGCATCATTCTAATGTACCAAATTTTCTAGTCACGTCTCAATCATCGTCGGCTTTAACTCCTGAAAACCATTCTGCAAACCTAACAAGGTGAAATCTAGGCTCGCTCTGTGAGATGCCTATAGACCACTCTAAGTTTAACAATGAACGGTATTATAATTTTCTCCAGACTTTTCTTTTAGTATCTCAATTGGAGGAGCATATGGGCTATGATTCAATAATGATCCCATTAACCAACAGTTCTTCAAAATGACCCCTCATGCCATTAATCTCCCACAAAGCATTCCTCCTACATTGTTCTAGAAATACCCTTGAGCCATTTAACTTAATGGTGTGCTGCTTTTCTTGGGCACATCCCACAGTCCAGGCACAAGGGAATTGATTTCAGTTCTCACCTCAACCTCTCCTTCTATGCCAGCTAAAACTGCTCCAAAGTAACTAGGACACAGGGCTTCTTCTAGGGTTTTTAAGACAATGCAACCCAGACAGGAGGGGGATCATTTTACTTTTCCTGTGTATAGAAAGAGCAATTGGCATTGGTCATGATTGGATGCAGGTTATGGATCAATTCTTCCTCAATAGATCCACTATTCTCAAATCTGAAGCTAGATGAGTTAAATAGCTGCGTACTGGTTCTCACTTTATGATATTTCAAGGTGTTCCACTATCAAAACAATTCCACTAGTATAGGTATAAGAAGCACTTAAACTTCGATTTTTATTCAGGATTTTTGGTGTGTTTATTCTTGTCTAATTTCTGTAATGATAATTTTAAAGTACTTATAGTACATGATAGTTTCCATATTTTCCTTCCTTCCTTGCTTGCTTCCTCTACCTTGTTCCCATTCTTTGTCTTCCTTCCTTCCTTCCTTCCTTCCTTCCTTCCTTCCTTCCTTCCTTCCTTCCTTCCTTGCTTCCTTCCTTCCTTCCTCTATTTTCTCTGCTATCATGTCTATTTCCCAGCCAATAACCCTATCATGTAATATGTCTTGTTTCATCTGGACTGCACTTAACTCCAATTAGCCAAACCACATGACCATTGTCTTCAGATTCTTAGCCAATGGCAGCTTCTCCTCCATTCCCTTCTCACCCTCATGGTTCTTCTCACAGGACCCACAAGTCCCAGAATCCTAAATACTGCCTATGTCTCTTTTGCATAGCTATTGGCTGTTGGCATCTTTATTCACCAATCAGAAACAATTTGGGAGCAAGTTCACATAATGTTACTTGTGTCTAAAGTAGATTCTCTGAGGCAACCAGATCTTGGGGAAGCAATATTAGCATTAGAATATAAGCAGCATCAGGCCAACCCACTTCATTCTCCTCTTGAGTAAAGTCACTCAGCCCTGAGAAACACAGGGAAATGGCTTGCTTCTTCAATGGTCTCATATAACTTCAAGTGTTTTGTGTCCAGATTTTTTGAGAGTAAACTTTTCTTTGATTGGTTTACCCATTTCTTCTATCTTCAGTGCTTATGGCTCTACCTACCATCTTTGTGTTTTATTTATGGTTCTTGTGTCTATGGTTCCTGCTTAGCAACCTAGATTTTTCATTTCCAGAGTTACCTCAATTTATGATTTCTTTATTACTTTTATTTCCATTTTTAGGTCTTCAACAATTTTATGTGTTTGTTTTCTAGAATTTTGTTTTTCTTAGCCTTTTTAAGGAATTTATCCATTTACTCACACTGTTTATTTGTGTTTTCCTAGATTTTCATCTTTAAAGGTCTCTAGCATATTCATACACATGGTTTTAGAGGATTTTTCTTGTGCTTCAGCTATGTTGAAACACTTCAGGCCTACTGTGATAGGATAGCTAGTCTCTAATTGAAATATATTGCTCTCAATGTTATTGACTGTGTTTTTAACTAGTGTCAAAGCATCTGGGAATGGGAGGATTCTAGTTCTGGGTGCTGATTGCTGGATTTGCCTTTGTTGTTTGGGTCCTTTTTTTTTTTTTTTTTTTTTTTTTTTTTTTTTTTTTTTTTTTTTTTTTTTTTTTTTTTTTTTTTTTTTTTTTTTTTTTTTTTTTTTTTTTTTTTTTTTTTTTTTTTTTTTATTCTGTTTCATCTCTGAATTTCCCGAGATTGTGATAGCTGTGTGTTGCTTGGTAGAACATTTTCTTTGGACCTGATAGTTATGAACACTGGGGTCAGGGAAAACTGTGACAAGAGATCTTCTCACAAGCTCTGCTATTGCACTGCAAGTGGAACTTGAGGGCTGGATCTAGAGGAAGAGAAGTAAACGGGATGATCTACAAAAAAGGCCTATTTGCTTCCCTGGCAGGAATTTTTTCTTGGCTAAGAGGAGTGCCTGTTCTAAAGTAACAAGTCGGGAAATGAGGTAGGGAGGAAGAAAGGAAGGAAGGAAGGAAGGAAGGAAGGAAGGGAGGGAGGGAGGGAGGGAGGGAGGGAGGGAGATTAGGAGCGAATGGTCAATTTTGTCCATTGTTTGCCTAAAAGTTATAGAAAAAGAAGTAAAGGCAAGAAGATCAGAGCCTTGATGTGTTAATTGTAGTTCTGTGAAGATCATCAAATGAAAGACTGCCTAGTGCCTCCAAATACAGCTCAAATATGTGAAGAAATAAAATAGGGCACTAGTGGCTATGGTAAGATAAGCAATCCGAACTTTCTGCAGCCATAGCATGCAGAAGCAGAAGAATGGTTTGAGAGTCAAGCTAGGAATTACTCATTAGAAAAGTCAAGATATAAAACACTTATTAGGGTGGCTTAAAGAGGATCAAGAATTCATGATTTGCACTTCATGGTACAGAAGATGATACTGGTGTATGTATCTGTCATTGCACAGAGATCCACTGAAACATTATAAATTGGATTCCTGCAGGCCTGGGCCATCAAGGACACCTGCAAAGGGCAAAAAGACAGTGGAAGTCGCCAGAAAAATGCAAGCCTCTATCTGAAGGGCAAAAGGAAATATTGACCATGTCATCAGAAGTCAAGTCTGTTCTGCTGGGGCCATGTTCAATCCCTATGCAAAAGGGTAGAAACTACTTTCCTAATGACTCTGTGCTGATGACTGAACCTTTTGACCATAATAGACTCATTCATTCATCAGAGAAGGGACTGCATTTAATCTTTCCTTGGGATTTATTTCCTATTTGCATAAGACATCATAACATTTGTATAGGCATAATGTTTTTGTACACTGTGTAAAGTTTACCCTTATGCTATTGAAATGCTGATTTCTCTGCCCTAATATCCAGACATGGCATTGTAATGCTTATACCAAGAATCTCCTGTCTCAAGTTTGTGTAAACAATTCTTACCTTTTATTATTTGCCTTGTCAATAAATGCTGATCACCCAGTGGCTTGGAAGAATAGAGAATATGACAGGGCATCCAACAATCAGAGAAAAAAGAGAGGAGAGGAAAATTCAGATCAGTATCAGGATGAAGAAATTAGAGCCATGAAGAAGCTAAATCAATAATAATATGCAAGTATAATGGGACTGAGAGATAGCCAGGTTAGCATAGAAAGTAAACATACATCATTTAATTGCTCAGCTATTGAGGTACATACTGTTTCTCTGTGTGGTCGTAAGGGACTAACATAAGGTAAAGAAATATAGCTACCAGATTAATTAACTATTTACATTTATAATAAACTCATCTACACATTTGGAATCCTAATAAATGCAAATATATGCTTATAGTCTACAAGAGATCAGAATTACTAATCATATGGGTCTTTTTTTTAAATCTAGTCTCTAGATTTTTCTGATCAATATAATAATATAACTAATAGCACCAAGTAGTTAGGGTTTCTGTTCTTAGTGGCAGAGTATTATACACAATGCTTCACAGTTGTAATATAATTTGATTGATTATAGGATATTTATACATCAAATGACAACTCTTTCAATGACATCTCAAAGCAAAATCACACTGGATATCCTGCTATTAAAAAAATAAAAAGGAGGAAATATAAGAACAAGGTTCAAGAATGTAGTTGTAGGAAAAGATTTTTGAGTATTCATGAGAAAACCCCAGAAAACAACAACAACAACAACAACAACAACAAAAAACAATGGTCTTGTGACTTCAGTTTCTTCAGCTGAATTGTTCAACAACCACAATTGTTATTTTACCACATTTTCAAGCCCCTACAAGGTGTAGTAAATAGGAGTGTGTTTTATTTCATAGTATTCTTTATAGCTGGCTATTATTTGTTTAAATGCCTCTGACAAAAATGAGATTTATGCCATAAATAGCTTGTTCTTGTGACTGGACAGCTTATTCATGTGATTCTTCTTAATCCTCAGAGTATGAGTTGTCTGATGCTCTGAATAAAGTTGGATCATTCATAAGGCCTTAGTTTCCCTTATTTTTAGGCCACTAATTAGAGCAGCAACAGCTAAGATTATTATTATTGGATTACTATTATTTTAGACAATGTGTGGCATTTCTTTCAAAAATCACTTCTTTGATTAGAAGTAGTTTCATTGTTGAGACGAAAAGATGGACCATCCAGACACTGCCCCACCTGGTGATGCATCCCATAATCAGACACCAAACGCAGACACTGTGGCATATGCCAACATGATTTTGCTGAAAGGACCCTGTCTCTTGTGAGGTTAGGCCAGTGCCTGGCAAATACAGAAGTGAATGTTCACAGTCATCTATAGGATGGAACACAGGACCCCTAATGGAGGAGCTAGAGAAAGTATCCAAGGAGCTGAAGGGATCTGCAACCCTTTAGGTGGAACAATATGAACTAACCAGTACCCCCAGAGCTTCTGTCTCTAGCTGCATATGTAGCAGAAGAATGGCCTAGTCGGCCATTATTGGGAAGAGAGGCCCCTTGGTATAGCAAACTTTATATGCCCTAGTACAGGGGAATGCCAGGGCCAAGAAGTGGGTGGGGGTAGGGGAACAGGGGGGGGAGGGTATAGGGAACTTTCTGGATAGCATTTAAAATATAAATGAAGAAAATATCTAATAAAAATTGAAAAAAAGGGATAAAAAGAAGTACTTCCATTGAAGTTCTGCTTATATATCCATTGTATATTCATAGTTCTTGATATTAATCACACATATATTTATGATCATGTTCATCAGAAGAATTAATGCCTGAACATTACTCTATATGCAAGTAATCCTTGTATGAAATATAATAAAATCATATCAATGGTTATGTTAAACAGGATAATTAAAAACAAACCAAAGATCTTAGAACTTGGATAAGAAATCTAATGATGATAAAAATTAAAAGAACAGACAAATCTACTGCCAATTTAAATATCTTTAAAAATAAAGTGAATAGAAATTGGTTTATGCCGGGTGTGGTGGCACACGCCTTTAATCCCAGCACTTGGGAGGCAGAGGCAGGCGGATTTCTGAGTTCAAGGCTATCCTGGTCTACAAAGTGAGTTCCAGGACAGCCAGGGCTACACAGAGAAACCCTGTCTCAAAAACAAAAACAAAAACAAAATCAAAAATAAATTGGTTTATATATAATTTGATCCAAAGAGGGTCACAATCAGGCTTCAAGCCCTGCCATATTTTCAGAAGAAACCGGAAGACCCAACAGAATCAAAGTTCTCTCCTTTCATAACTGAAAATGATTGCAGATTTTTTTTGTTTGGGGAGACAATATCAGAACCTCAAAACATAAATGCTTGACACCATGCCAGTTGACTCTTGACATATGTACTTGCTGTATAAACAGCAATTTAGGGACAATTTTGAAAACATAATGTGAAGCCACATATGTGTATACAAATAGATTAAATTCTCATTCATGCTCCAAATAGTAAAAAAAAAAAAAAAAAAAAAAAGTGGCATCAGTGGTTTCTATTTCTATAAGTTTAACAGAAAATATGAAATGGAGATTTTGCATTTTTCATGAATGCTCAGTGCCACATTTGATCACCCAACATGAGTCTACGCATGAGAGATAAAAGTTGAGCCTACCCTTGGTCTTGCAAAGACTGTATGCAGCAATACAGGGGAATACCAGGGCCAGGAAGCAGAAGTGAGTGGGTTGGAGAGCAGGATGGGGGTGGGGGAGTAATAAGGGACTTTTGTGATAGCATTTGAATTATAAATGAAGAAAATATCTAATAAAAAATTGAAAAAAAATTGTGCCTACATCATAGCCTATAAATTCCAGTCAATTCCTGCTTTTTATATTCAGTACAAGAAATGGTGACAACTTTTACAATGGGAAAACATTTACTTACATAAACATGAAGTCATATAATCATGTAGAAGAAATAAAGATTTTGGAGAGACACTGCTGTAGTGGATTGTGTTCTCATGCTAATTACGTTAAACAAAAACCTGTTTGCAGTGTCTGGCCTTTAGAACAAAAGGAAACCTGTCCCAGTTGGTTTTTGACTGGTCCATAATATTACAGGTGGCCAATGACTGGACAGGAAGACAGACGCAGTACTTTTAGATACTGGGAAGGGATCGAAGAGGAAAAGGAATAGTGGATTCTGCCATTGTGAAGACATAGGAGGTGGACCATGCCTGAAAGGTACAGGAGAGAGAGACAGCTGACATGTAAGTCCAGGGTGAAACCCTAGGAGGGATGCCTAGGGCAGCAAAGATAAAATATATTTTCAGGAATATCAGAGGGGAATGTGTGTTAGCCTCACGGAGTTGGGAACTGGCCCAGCTGTTGAGCTGTTTAAGAAATGCATCGGGGTAGATACATTGCATTTAACATAAAGAACACAGAAACGTGTTTTGTCAAAGATTGAGCTTGTTAAAATCTTTTAAAGTAATTTTCCTTTTACTAATATCTGTTAGACCCATAGCTATGAGGAGGATTGTACAGGTAAATGTAATGACTCCTGGTCAATGATGTCTAATACCTCAAGTTGCTTTCATAGCATGTATGGATATATCTTGACAGAAATCTTTTATTCCTTAGTTAATCAGGTGTCAAAAACAGAAAAGTTGACTCTGGAGTCTGGCTTTAGGAAAACCCAGCCATGATTCTCCTTTCTTGTATATCTAACCATACCGGAGCACATACCGGAGCACATACCGGAGCACATACCGGAGCACACTAGGGGTTCCAAGTGTGCTCAGTGAAAGTGGTGTGGATAGCCCTGGGGCTAACTGTATTTGGTGTTCATTCCATTCTCCTGTGAGGGGTTGCGAACAAGGAATGAGTCAGCACTCAGGTGATTTCCTGTAAACCTTCTTCTCGCCTTAATTTATAAATAAGGCTAGAGCCGGTGATTGGGTGGATAAAGAGGGGAAGGTGGAGCTGAAGGTTTTNTTGGGTTGGAGATTTACCACAACAGGTTTACATTCAAAGAATGGCAGAAATAGAAGAGATTTGTTACATATGCAGCTGGAGCCATGAGTCCTACCATGTGTTTTCTTTGGTTGGTGGTTTAGTCCCAGGAAGCTCTGGGGGTACTGGTTAGTTCATATTGCTCTTCCTCCTATGGGGCTGCAAATTCCCTCAGCTCCTTGGGTACTTTCTCTAGCTCCTTCATTGGGGACCCCATGCTCTGATGACCTAGTCGGTTATCAATGGAAGGAGAGGCCCTTGGTCCTGTGAAGGCTCTATGCCCCAGTATAGGGGAATGCCACGGTCAGGGAGCAGGAGTGGGTGGGTTGGTGGGCAGGGGTAGAGGTAGGGGTTTGGGGGCTTTCAGAGGGGAAACCAGGAAAGGGGATAACATTTGAAATGTAAATAAAGAAAAGATCTAATAAAAAAAGAAAAAGAAAAAAAAAAAGAAATGTAAAATACAAGGCTGTGTAGGTATGTCTTTCTTTCGGGAATCAAGACTATTTGGGGCCCTAGCGAGAAGCACTTGGGGGTGCCCTCACTCTGCAAAGTTTAAAGCAGATTAACAAATTACTGCTTCAGCTTCAGATGGTGCTCAATATGTTAGGCCCGTACTCAGTTTTTAAAATTAATTGGAGATCCCGAATGGAAAAAAAAAAAAAAAACAGACTGTGATGTGAGATTAGGAGGTCTATCAGCAGCGCCAAGGTGAGCCACGTGGTTCTTCCTCAAGCCTTGCAAAAGGCACACAGCCACTGACAAATCCATGTTAAAGGCCTCTAGCTGCCTCAAAGAGTTTGAACTCAGAGGTGCTGGGAACCCCTGATATGCACACAGAGGAACTGCTCCAACAAGCAGATAAAGAAAGGATAGATGAAGGAAATTTGATTTAATTGTTTTTAAGGATAGAAGGGAGTATAATGGTAATTGCTTTGTTTTAAGTATACATGGAATAAAGAAATCCAGGTCTTTGATCTCAAATGTAGGAAACAACATTGAGATAGAATAAAATAAATGAAAAAAATACATAAAAAGAAATTTGAAAAACTCTATGCCAAGGAAACAATCAGGATCTTTCAAATGTGATCTACACAGGATTTCTGAGATTTTTTTTTAGCTAGTAATGACAAATTAATAGCCTAAAATGGCCTCACACAGTAAGTAGAAGAGAATTTAATTGAAGTTAAATACATAGGAATAAATGTTAATTCAAGTTATATAAAAAGGAAGGGACTATAGATTTTGACAGAGATATTAGTCATAAAGGAAGAGAAAATAGATAGAAAATACACTAAAAGAAATTTGAAAAGGTCTATGTCAAGGCGGCACTCAGGTTCTTTTGAACCTGGTCTACATGGAAACTCTGGGATTGCTTAGCTTGACAAATTAATAGCATAAAATAAGCTCAAACAGTAAGTAGTAGGGAATTTAATTGAAGTTAAATACACAGGAAAGGATACGAAGTTAAATGGGAAAGAGTATTAATTCTGTAGGATGGAGAATTTCAGTATACATAGATAAATAAATAAATTGAGGCTTTTGATCTTAAATTGTAGGTCATGAGCAGGAAGGAGATAGGGAGAATAACATTATCTCAAATAGATAGTAAAAACTTAGGCCTTGATCTCATATAAGAACTAGACAGGATATAGTAAAAGAACACTGGCTGATCAGATAATATTTGCTTAGATTACTTTAATTGCTTTGAATTGTTTTAATTATCAAAATGTGTGTGGTTATAGGTTTGGAAGCTAAGATATTTAAAAAAAAAACTCTGGGAGAGAGGTCAAGCTACATCATAAAAACAATCTATACGTTTGATGTTTTCAGGTTACTATGTGGGGAGAGACACAATGCATTTTTGTTAATAGAAAAGAAGAAAAGGCTTTGGATCCTTCCAGGATGATATGAGTCAGATATGACAAGGGAAGACCCCTAAAGATCTTGACTACCCAAATAAAAATTTGAAGAAATCAAAGAGGACAGCTAACTTGATTTCCTGATTCCTACAGGTAAGAACAACCCTGTACCTGGACTAGACATTAAAATGTCTCTAAGCAAAGCTTCAGCTAAAATTAGACAATAAATTTTGTGGATTGCATAATCCTTAAGATTTTATCATTGGCTGATCTGTACACCTTATATAATCCTTACAAATATAATAGTACTAAAGTTTTGGTTATAAGATTCATATATTACAGAATGTACATCTCTGGACTGGACAGATCCAGTCAGAATTTCAATCAAGTTCTGAACCTTCGAAACATACAGAGACTAGATAATAGATGCTAAAGCTAGCTTTCCTAGGTCTAGCCAATTTTTCTAATTTTCCTACCTCTCCCCACCCCTTTAAAATTTTTTCATCACCCCTATCCTCCAGGAAGAAGATATGGAGAGTTGTCATCCCTATCAATTGGGTTTGGGTGTCTGGTTATAGTTATTTTTATTATTTTATTTTATTTTATTTTATAAGTTGTAGATAGGTTGTCATTTTAAAGGATTATTCAGAAATTGTCATAATTTTTTTATTTATTAGAGAATTTCTTCATTTACATTTCAAGTTTTATCCCAAAAGTCCCCTATACCCTCACCCCGCCCTGCTAAACTACCCTCCCACTCCCACTACTTGGCACTGGCATTCCCCTGTAATGGGGCATATAAACATTGCTAGACCAAGGGCCTTTCTTCCCGAATAATGGCCAACTAGGCCATCTTCTAATACATACTCAGCTAGAAACATGAGCTCTGGGGGTTCTGATTAGTTCATATTGTTGTTCCATCTATAGGGTTGCAGACCCCTACAGCTCTTGGGTACTCTCTCTAGCTCCTACACTGGGGACCCTGTGTTCTTACCCTATAGATGATTGTGAGCATCTACCACTGTATTTGTCAGGGAATTGTCATAATTTTAGCCAGGGAAAAAATAGATGGGATAAATTACTAAATTTATTCTTGAATAAAACATTGTATAGCCATAATTTTACATTGATAAAAAAAAATTTAATTATTTTTTCTTTATTAGATATTTTCTTCATTTACATTTCAAGTGTTATCCAGAAAGATCCCCATACCCTCCCCCATCCCCGCCCTGCTCCCCAACCCATCCCCTCCCACATAATGGCCCTGGCGTTCCCCTGTACTGGGGCATATAAAGTCTGCATGACCAAGGGGCCTCTCTTCCCAATGATGGCCAACTAGGCCATCTTCTTCCATATATGCACCTAGAGACATGAGCACAGGGGGAACTAGTTAGTTCATGTTATTCTTCCACCTATAAGGTTGAAGACCCCTTCAGCTCCTTGGGTACTTTCTCTAGCTCCTTCCTTGGGAGTCCTGTGTTCCAACTAATAGCTGACTGGGAGCATCCACTTCCGTGTTTGCCAGGCACTGGTATAGCCTCCCAGGAGACAGCTATAACAGGGCCCTTTCAGCATTATCTTGCTGGCATATGCAATAGTGTTTATTTTTGGTGGCTGATTATGGGAAGGATCACTGGCAGCCGCAGACACTGGTTGGTCCATCCTTTTGATTCAGCTTCACACATGATCTCTGTAACTCCTTCAATGTATGCTTTGTTCTTAATTCTAGGAAGGGGCAAAGAGACCACATTTTGAACTTCATTCTTCTTGAGTTTCATGTAAATTGTATCTTGGGTAGTCTAGGCTTCTGGGCTAATATCCACATATCAGTGAGTACATGTTATGTGAGTTGATAAAAAATTTTATAATTGATACAAAATTCAAGTTATAGTTTCTTACATTGTTACAGAATTTATATATTGGTACAGATTTAAGGTTTTCATTGATATAAATGTTTATATATTGATACAAAATTTGAAATTAATATTGTTACTCTTAGATAGGCATGTGCCTATATAATTCATTTAAGGATACAAGGCTTTCATCCAGTCCTTCTATAGCTGCTATTTTAAATTGTTTAGGATGATTAAGTAACACAAGTTAAGAGCAAGATAATAAATTCATGGTTATATTAAATTCTGACTTAATTATAATAATTTTTAATATTATTCATATAGAAATAGCTAAGAATAGTCAAGGTTTAACAGTTCAAATATTCTTTATGTAGATAGGTAGTCTTCTAAAACATCAGAAAACTACATAATATAACATTAATAATCATTTCATTATTATTAGATTTTTGATTAAGAGACATGTTGGCTCCTGACAGTGCGCCCTTCATGGTACAAAGAAGATGCCAAACATCATAACCTTCACATGGATTTGCTCCAATTGTGACAATTGTAACCACTGGGCAAGAATTTCCCTAATTCATCTATAGACCAAAAGTACTGCACAGTAAAGGACACACAATACAGGATTGCCAACAACTTAGTCCTCCTAAGATAGGGTAAGTTAATCCTTCATAGTCCTGCTTCACTTATGTTCTGTCAGATGGTTCTGTGCCAGAAGTCTGAAGACTGACTCTCAAACATATTGAGGAATGGGGAACTGTCTAGTCAGTCAGCTGCTTCTACATATTGGTAAAGTTTTGGAAGCTATGGTTTTGTGCTTCCTATATATTTAAATAATATTTAATTCATGCTCAGATCTGTGATCGGGTTGAAGACTAGTTATAGCCTCATAATATAACTCAAGTTGTTTAGCATTCAGAAAGATGATGTAGATTTGAAAGCATATTTCTCAGATGGTAATGAAAGTTAAAATCAAACATAATTGAAATATAGAATTGTAATTGATGGACTGGATGTTATTAGAGGAAATCATACCTTATAGTTCACATAAATGTTATAACTATGTTCAGTGCATAAAAAGAATAAGATGTTGTGAATTTGGTTCATTGCTTATATTATGATAATTGGGTTTCCAAATTATAAGAGAATTTGCACATGTGCATGTGAGATTCTCATAGTCCATGAGACCAGCTGGTAAATAAATAAAGTTGCAGGGAGCCAATGGCTGGGCAGAGAGACAGAGGTGGAAGTTTGAGGTCCCTGGGTCAGGAACATAATGGAGAGGAGATCACCATTACTAGGGAGGAGAAGGTTCCAGCCTGAGGAGCATAGGACAGAAAGACAAAGACATTGCCAAGATGTAAGAGTCTGGGATCGTAGCCCACTAGGGCTGCAGACCTGGGCCCATGACAGCCAGGATGGAGAATTGGTTTTAGTAAGTAATAATTCAGGAATATAGGAGGGGAGAGTGTGTAGCCATGAGAAGGTTTGGGAGTACCTGGCCATTGCTCTTTTTAAGGTATATTAAATAAAAGGCTGAGTGCATGTGTGTCTTTTATTCATGAATCCAAAGCATCTCCTTGGTGGTGAGAAGCACATGCACGCCTGCCAGGGAGGTTAGAGTGGAGAACCACATCACACTGCTCTACCTCCCAGAATGCCGTCACTTCCTGAAGATGCAGAGTGGTAAAGACAGATTACATCCTTATGTTCTTGTAAATAAATAAGTACTAAACAGCAACCAAATTAACCAAATCAAATAATTGAGGCAGAGATGATGAAGAAGAGGAATGGCTTCAGGTAGGAAAATCTCTCTGAAGGTATGGCATTGGAGCATCGGTGCCAGAACATGAATGAAGTGCAGGAGATAACCATGTTCATGAATCAGAGGAGAGTTAATACAAAGGCATTGTGTTTCAAAATGTTTGGTGTTTCCCAATAAAAAAGAAGGCAAAGTGTAATGAATTGAGAGGATAATAAAACAAAAAGAGGGTACAAGACAATGAAATATTTGTTGGCTTCTAATGTCTGAACCTGAGAGATTTGTAATAACAATTGTTAAGTATTTTACCTTGTGACTGTTTGAAAAGTTTACAATTGGAGATACCAACCTGAGGGTCTTTATCCATGTTACCTGAAATATGGCTTCATCTTTCATCCTTACTTCTGCTTAGCATGTGTCTTCATAGTACTTTTTTTATTATTTTTTTTTTCGAGACAGGGTTTCTCTGTATTGCCCTGGCAGTCCTGGAACTCTGGAATTCATTCTATAGACCAGGGTGGCCTCGAACTCAGAAATCCGCCTGCCTCTGCCTCCCAAGTGCTGGGATTAAAGGTGTGCACCACCACTGCCTGGCTGCATAGTACTTTAGAATTCAGGGAAGGCAATTGAATTGAAAAGACAGATAAAAGCAATGAGAACATGAACTGATTGCATTATAGAGCTTCAGGCAAAAGAATCCCAAGTGCAAGGCCAGCCTGGCTCCAGAGAAGGATTGTTTCAACTTCACAAAGCCAAGGGGGAAAAAGAATATATGACCATGGTATAAGCATATATTCTTGAAACAAGTGGAGAAATGAAAAATAAAATAAATTTAAAATACTTTCTGCAGGTAGAATTTAGGAGAGAATGAAGCCACACACATGACAAAGTTCTTAAGATCAGCATTCTTTAGCCAAATATGCTGTTTGATTGCTGGATAAAGACCAGAATAGCTGGAAGAATGAGGGGAAAATACATTGCTCAGAGAAGAGTAGAAATGGAATAAAAAGTGTGAATGAGAGTAAAGTTCATGAATATTACAAAGCAGAGAACTAAAGTATACCCTGGTGCCCTGACACAGATTAAATACACACAGCATAAACTTGAAAGGAAGGTTGTTGAGTGAAGGTTGAAAGTGGCTTAAAGTCATCATGGGGTTCCTAAGTGTCTTCCTATGAGGGACTTGGCGTAAGTTAGCTCATACATTGTTTCCATCCTTTCTTTTTCAAATAGTTTGTTAGTTATGCCTTGGTCTTTCCAAACTGATACTTGAATTCTTTGAGTCTTTCGTATTTTATATATTCCTCCCATCTCATTTTAAAATGATATTTTTCTTTAAAACATTCTTAAAGTACATCTAAATAATGAATGTAGTTTTCTGAGGTTTTATGAATAAATAAGAAACTGAGCAAATGGCTTTACCAGATATGTAGTAATGTCATATGCTGGGAGTTATTCCTATGGGTATGAAGGCTTTTCTCTTGTCAAAGTTAAAAAATGTAAGTGAATTAAATAACCTGAAAAATGCATATGGTGGGTTCTAACTGTTTGGTCTGTGACATTCAAACTTTAGGAAAAAAATTTAAAAATTAGAAATGTGATAGAATTTTATATGAAAATACTCAGTATGACATTATTTATTCATTCAAAAACGGCAAGAGAGTTTTCTTTATAGCCTACCAAGTATCAAGTGTCATTTTATGCTGGAACTGCAGCATGGAAGTCTTTTTATCATAGATATCACATCCATAACTAATTAGAATTAAGTTTTGGCAACAAACTGAACTTCTCCCAAAAAAGGGATTGGACTGGAGACATTGCACAGTGGTTATCTGGCTGCTTCTCCAGAGAATCCTTTTGGTTCCCAGTATTCACAAAGTTGCTTACAACAACATTTGTAATGGCATTTACAAAAGGTTTGACACCCTCTTCTACCTTCATAGGGTACCAGTCATGTACATGGTGCACAGACATACATGAAGGCAAACTACCCATAATCGTAATATAAATAGGTTCTGTGGTGGTTTGAATATGCTTGGCTCAGGGAGTGCCACTATTTGGAGGAGTGGCCTTGTTGAAGAAAGTGTGCTACTGTTGGCATGGGTTCCTAGCTTTCTGGAAGCCAGTCTTCTGTTTGCCCTCAGAACAAGATGTAGAACTCTCAGCTCCTCCTATACCATTCTTGCCTGGACACTCCCATGTTCCTGCCATAACAATAGACTGAACCTCTTAACCTGTAAGCCAGTCCCAATTAAATGCTTTCCTTATAAGAGCTGCCTAGGTCATGGTATCTGTTCACAGCAGTATAACCCTAACTAAGATTTCCAAATATATTTATAAAGTACTAAGTAACTATCAAGAAAAAAAAAAACTGTATGCACATATATTTTTTTGGAAAGTGTGCCAAGAAATAGTATTAAAAAGTTGTATTGCTCTACAATACAATGTGCTTTCTTTTGGATTCTTTTCCTTCTGTTCATTTGTCTCATCCCTTTGATACAATAGTTTTTGTTATATATTATATTTTATTTTTTTATATCTTTTAAATGAATGAATGAATGAATAATGAATGAGTAAATAAAAGAAAACCTAGCTATGGGAACAGGACCAAGGATGAAGGAGAGGCAATGGAGTGACAAATCCCAGAGAAATCCAACTCCAGAGACCAGCAGCGGATGCAGATCTGACTTTATTGCCCATTCCATTAGCTTCTGTACAGTGACTGAGTGACTCTTAAGCCCCTAAATACTTGGCCAGTCATTTCTTACTGCACTGTGACCAAGCTCCAATGAAAACTCTGCCTAATGAGATAACTGAGAATGAAGGGGGGAGTAATTTTCACTTGTGAGGACTTCTGTGAAGACAAGGGAAGTAGCCACAACCCCTGATCTTGGTTCCTTTTTGCTGTCTCACTGGAGTGCTGGGAGATCTAGATCTAATGCGGTGTACTAGATCTTAGATCTAATGTGGTGTACTAGATCTTAGATCTAATGTGGTGTACTGCAGATCAGGACTCTTGGAGGAGTCACAGGAGCCAGTGGTGCTTCGCTCTCCACCCCTCTTTTTCTTTCAGAAGATTGACTTCCACATCCCCCACAGGTTTCCCTTCTGTTTTTATTCCAAGAGGAGTGACTAGATGTGCAACTGTTGTGCTTTAACTTTTCAAGGGACTATGACTGTCCCATTTATCTGCAACATAGACAAAACCCACCATTTCTAGGGCCAGGTTGAAGAAACAACCCATCAAATGGAAGTGCTATAGTAGACTAGACAGTGATTTGGCTCTCTCCCATTGATATATTGTCACTATACATGATAAGCAACTGGGAATCTCAACAAACAGGGAAAAATGGAAGGATTCCTAGTGGCAGCCCACAAGAGTGGCTGGGCATGTGCTTTAGAATTAGCCTTTATGATAACGCATATCAGTAGAAAAATGGTCCTGTCTCTGGTCCTTCTGGATGCATTCTCTGTGTCTGGTTTATGAGATGTCTGAGCATCCCCCAGGTCACCAGGGTGGTTGACTGGAGACATCCTTGCCACTGTTGTCTCTGTGGGCCTCCTCTTGTAGGTTGACTGTCAGAAGGATGCTGCTCTATGAGTGGCAATCATTCTGCAAAACTGTCCTCAATGGCTCCATCTGTACCTTCTGCAGTGCAAGGCTTGATGGATTCATAGGGAAAATGGGCTTTTCTGTTCCTTCTGCAAAAACACAAGCATACCCTTATCCCATGGTTCCCCAAAATAGACTACCCTTCTAGGTATTGTCTAGAGGGTTTCTCCAATAGACCAATGGCAAAGCAGTTATTTGTGGTATCTTAGCACCCCAGTGTTTGTATGCTGGGGAGAGACTTTGTTAAAATGTTTAAAATACATATCCTGTGGTTGAATTCCCTGTATCCCCATCTCTAATTGCTTTTTGAGAGAGGAATGTGCCTGCTCAATGATATCTGGGCCTTGGGGATTATGGGAAAGTCCAATTGAGTGGGAAAGTCCAATTGAGTGGGAAAGACCCCAGTCCTTGAAAAGGAGGCAAAGAATGCATTAACAAATGTTCACACATTATCAGTCTTTAGGGCATAAGAAGACCCATGACCAGCATAGCCATTCTCATAGTGGCAATCACCATCTTTGTGTTTTCTGCACAAACTGGGTTGTGCTACAGAAAAAACATAAGAGAAGGTATTTATACAGCCATGAACATATTTTAAATGTGCAAAGTCAGAAATGTGAGTGACATTCCTTTGTCATAATGAGTTAGGGCAAAGAACTAGGGGTCAACACACCTGGGCTACAGTGAAGGAGGAGGCTGCAGTCTGAGCAGGTACACACTAAATGTTTACATGATTAAGGACAATTCTATGTAACAAGTCGAAGGAACTAGGGAAATGAGATTGTTCTAAAGATAATGTCAAAAAGGTAGAAACCAGTTGGTCCCCTACTTGGTTGTCTGTACAGATTACACCTGGTTTAGAGAAGAGTGTACATGTCCGATATAAAAAGGCAAAGGGAAATCCTTTGCTCGCTGATTGTCTATAATTGGACCTTAGCCAGATGTAAGGGTTCATCTGAAGCCTTGACAGAAGCTACCAGCAGAGATCTGGTTACATTGATGGCATATTGGCTATTATTAAAGATGCTGATGGGCCCTAGACAGTCCCTTAATAGAGTTAAAATGGCCAGCAGTTCACCTAATTGACTTGAATGTTTGAAGTCTTATTTAAATATATTTGGTGTAGCATAATAAGAGCCATATACAATGTAACTAAAAACCATTATCAGAGGCATTTGTGAAGCTGGAGGCAGCCTGTGGGACCAGGCTTTCAAAAATAAAATGGCTTTTGGACACATTCATTGTAGGCAAGATGGAAAATAGTTATGGTTACAGAAATGATTACTTAACTTCCCATGATACCTAGCAAGGAATCCCTGACCTATCCGGTGAGAGTTAAATGGCAGGAAAGCAGACCCTGAGTAAAGAGCATGACAATTAGGCTGGGTAAGGACTCCGAAGGGGTAAACAGGTTTTCAGCACCTGGAGGGTTGTTAGAAGAAAACGCAATCTGCAAAAGAGGTAAATGTCGGAGCTGAAGAGTAAGCCAATTGAACCCAATATAATATTTTGTCAGGGGTCCAAGTTAGTTCTAGGAGAAATTGGAATACTTTTGAACTCATCTCGACAAAGAGCTCCAGGCTGTAATTGTTGTCATCATCAACAAAATAAATGACTTCTTGGAACCCTGGAAGTGATGGGTCCTTCTCCTCCCACAACAGAACCCTTTTGCCTAGGAGCCAGTCCAGGGCCTTATTGCTCTGCACTACTCCTCAACAAGGATGCATATATATACATATATATATATATATATATATATATATATACACAAACAAGAAGGAAGGATTATTATTATGCTAAACAGGGAGATAGGCTTAACTAATCTCAGTAGGAATAGTCTGTTTGTATGGTAGTCTTCAGACTATATACATTCAGAAAGACAAAGATAGGTTAGACATTTTCTACATACACTTCAGCATCTACCCCTGTACCAGAAAATAGACTTGCCATGACTTTCCTTGTTAATGGTTAGTCTATCAAATTTACTGTCATGTTAATTAATCACAGAAATGGGTTTCCTACGTTGAACAGATAGCAAATAATTAGAAACATGTAACACTTGGCTATTCAGACATATTATAGATAGATAGATGGCCTTCAAAAAGCTCAGATATCTACACATATGGCATTTAAAGATGTTTTATTACAAAAGTTACATTTACTCGTTTCATGAGCCCATTCTCCCTTTCCATCACATGGGTCCTACAGATTGAACTCAAGTTGTTAATTAAGCTGGTTAACAGATGTATTTATCACTAAGCAATTTTGTCATATTTAATTTTGTCATCAGATATTTTAAACAAACCTAAAAGAAACTTTGTGTAATACCTTCTCAATTTGTAAAAAAAAAAATGGTGATGAGGGAAGTATGTTAAAGCATCAAGAATATAATCATCTAAATCTGAAATATAGAAACTATTAATATTTTGCGACAAAAGGTATACATGAAGAATTTAGAGAAAGGATAAACTGGAAGCCTACAGAATAATGAAAGATGTTTACCATACCCACAACTGACAGAGGGCTAATATCAAAATATATTTAAAAAGTTAAAAAACAAAATTGTAGAGATGGATCAGCAGTTAAGAGCACTGACTACTTTTCCAGAGGTTCTGAGTTCAATTCCCAGCAACCACATGGTAGCTTACAACCATCTGTAATGGGATCTGATGACTTCTTCTGATGAGTCTGAAGACAGCTATAGTGTTCTTATATAAAATAAATAAGTCTTGTAAAAAAACCATCCTCAGTTACATGGGTAGTTTTAGGCCAACCAGGGCTATATTAAAGTCCATTTCAAATAGATAGATAGATAGATAGATAGATAGATAGATAGATAGATAGATAGATAGATGATAGATAGATGATAGATAGATAGATAGATAGATAGATAGATAGATAGATGATAGATAGATAGATAGATAGATAGATAGATAGATAGATAGATAGATATTTTTAAAAAGTTAAAAGCCAGTACATGAACAGACTAAATGATTCAGTTACAAAGTGGAAAACAAATCTAAACATAGTTTTCAAAAAAGGAATTTTATATGGCCACGAAACACTTAAAGAAATATTCAACATGCTTAGCCATTAGAGAAATGAAAATTACAAAATTATGAGGTTTCCATCTTACACATGTCAGAATGGCTAAGATCAAAAACAAATGAGAGCTCATTCTGGTGAGGATGTGGGGGAAGAGGAACACTCCTTCATTGATGGTGGGAGTACAAATTTATACAGCCATTTTGAAAATAAATATGGCAGCTTCTCAGGAAATAGGAAATCAGTCTACTTCAAAACCCAGCAATACCTCTCTTGAGCATATACCGAAAGGATGTTCCATCATATTACCAGGACAACAACCAGTACAATTGTTCAACCATGTTCATAACAGCTGTTCATAACATCCAGAAATGGAAACTGCCTAGATGACCTCAACTGAAGAATGAATAAAGAAAATGTGATACACTTACACAATGGAGCATTACTCAGCTTTTAACAATAATGACACTGTGAAAATTGTAGGCAAATAAATGGAACTAGAAAAAAATTATGCTGAGTGAGGTAGTTCAGACCACGGAAGTCAAACATGGTATATACTCAATATCTTTAAGTGGATATTCCCTGTAAAGTGAAAGATTAAAAATACAATCCACAGATCTAGAGATGCTAAGTAATGTGGAGGGTTTAAGGAGGAAAATACATGAATCTTACTATAAGATTCATGAGAAGGGGAAATAGAATAGACATCATGGATGAATCTGTGGGGGTCTTTATGGGGTTGGTACTGTGGGAACAGGAAGGATCAGATGGGGTGAATGTAGATCTATAGAGTGAGAGAGTACTGGGAGAGACAATTGGAATAAGGGGTATATCTTTAGGACAAGCTAGAAACCTAGTTCTATAGAAACTCTCAGCTATTTATAAGGGTGACCCTGATAATGGGTGATACATAGCCTAATCTGGCCATTCTCTGTAACCAGGCAAGACTTCTAGTGGATGGAATGGGACTCCAACACACCCACGAAATATTTGACGTATAATTAATTTGTCTTGCTACAAGATGTGCTGGAGTAAAGGGTGTTTGGAAATTGTGTGAGTGGTCCAGCTTGAGAGCTCTAACAAGAGAGGGATCTTACCCATAACAACACTGCCTGGAGGGCTAGGACAGGCTGGATGATAGTAGCTCAGAGACCTAGAACAGAACCAAGCAAGATGGGATCTAAAAAAAAAAAAAGTCAATGAAATGGCCTACCCAATTGTCATTAGAGGCTTCAACCCAAAACTCATGAAAACCTTTGCAGAGACCCACAAACAATGGAAAAGAAGGTTGAAGATTGTAAGAGCCAGAAGAATCAAGGATATAACACGGGGGTGGGGGGATCCACAAAATCAACTAACCTGGGTGCATAGGGGCTTGCAGAGACTGAGCTGCCAGAGAGCCTGCATGGGCCTGACTGAGGTTTGCTGGGGGCCAGCTCTGGTAGGGTCAGGTATTATAGTGGACAAAGTGTGGTCCAAAGGCCTTGTAACTTACTGCTCTGGGTGTCAGAAGCTGACAGCCTCTGGCAACTTAACCCTTTCTTGCTATTTTGTGGTTACAAGTCAATGGTTTCTGGCAATTAATTCCTGCTGATAGCTGCAGGGGATTAAGAAAAGAAGTTAGTTGTTGGGGCTGTTTTCTTTGACTTACTGATCACACTAGAGGCTCAGAGTCCATTAACTCTTTGGAACCAGAGAGAAAAGAAAAGGAAAAGAGTCAGCACACAGAGAAAACACTAACTCACTCTGAATGAAGCAGAGAAAAGTAGCTCCAACAACCTTTATTTATGTTCTAAGTATTTTTATTTTCTCTAAAAAATTACCTCATACATCTATCAGGTAAAAACTTTCTAACAGGATAATTGATTACATGATTTTCTAAATATACTTATATTCCAATAAGTTCATAGTAAGTTTAAGGAAATAATTCATGTCTTAGATTGATAGGACTTAAAGAATAGCAGCAGAATTTTTTACGTGTCTTTCATTAAGATTCATATCTCACTAAACATTCATTCTCTGTTACTAGGCTCATAAGTACATTATAAATTTAAAACTTTTATGTCACAAGTCAACATAGTTTTGTCAAGAGACAAATCATCTGCCTTGTGTTATATTATTTTGAAGTCTTGTATAGATAGACTAATCAATACTTTATTTTCTGTCCTTGAAACTACAATAAATTGTTCATTCCCAGTGTATGAACTTAGTTACCAGACAGTGGCCTCACTCCTAACCTATATGGAATGTTTCCCTTGATCATAAATTTGTTCTAATTAGCCTGTGAAACATGAAGGATCACGGAGCTCTATTTTCAGCTTTTACTCTATAGAGGGCTTAAACTTATTTGTATAAATTTAGGAATTCTATAAAATTATTATCAGGAATTATGAAATCATCACTTTGTCCAAAGAGTATTTCTATGTGAGAATATGCCTTCATGTTATCTATAGAAAATTTGCCCAATAGGGTGGACTAATGCCCAGGAATCACTGGGCTCTGTCATAGTGAGAGGAGAGTTATATAGCAGCAGAAAGCAATCTGGGGTGAAGCCTCTAAGGATCCTGCATTCTCAGAGTTTACTCATTGCAACCATGCAAAGTGGTGGGCCATCTCCTGATAACTGATTCCCTTGTCTTAGCCTTTCCTAGATGGCTTCTGTAATCTCTTTGCTTCTTATTAAACGAGTGAAGAATATAAATCTCTCCCTGGGCCAATTGTACACCAGATCCCAGACATTCAAAGATGACTGGAAGAAGAAGAAACAGAAGCAGAATAATTAATCCTATGAACATTCCAAAATTTATGAGAAAATTCAATAAAAATATTTTTAACAGAACTCATAAATGAATTTGAAAAGTAGTTAGCCATTTCCTCTGCAGAGGAGCTCTGCAGTTTAGAATGACTAGTAGCACCAATCTGAGCATGTGGAGTTTCCATTCTAATAGCAAGTTGTGATTGTTCCAGACACTTCAGAGATGTGCTTATATCTGACTCATTTTAGGGTAGAGTTGTAAAAAAAAGAAAGAAGGAAGGGAAGAAAGAAAGAATGAAGAAATTTAGCATATTAATATTTTATAATGACTTATAAGAACAATTTTATTTCTGCTACTTTCTTTTCTGCTGCTTTGCTATCTGTATTGTTAATCTTACTTCCTGGTTTATTAGTCCCTGTATTTCTAGACTTTAAGTTCTAAAATTTTCTTGTTATCTTTTTAAGACATTTTTTGTCTTTTCTTGCATATTTTTATTCTTCTCTTATATATTACATGCCAACCACAGTTTCCCTTCCTTCCAACCTCATCCCCACCTCCCCTCTTCTCTACATTTACTCCATCTCTGCCTTTTCTCAGAAATGAACAGGCCTCCCAGGGAGATCAAGCAAACACAGCACAACAAACTACAATAAGAGCAGGCACATACAGCATTAAGGCTGGACAAGCCAAGCTAGTAATGGGAAACAGGGTCCCACAAGTAGGCAAAAGTGTCAGGGACAGCCCCAACCCCAATGATTGGATTTCCACAAGAACACCAAATAGATAGATAGATAGATAGATAGATAGATAGATAGATAGATAGATAGATAGATAGATAGATAGATAGATAGATAGATAGATAGAGGGGACCTAGGTGAGGCACTACAGGCTCCCCGATATCTGCAAGTTCCCATGAGTCTCTGTCAGTTGATTCTGTTGGCTAGGTCTGTGTTCTGATGGTGTGTTTCTGACCCCTCTGGTTCCTCTGATACTTCCCTTTACTGCAGAATTCCTTCCTGGAGCTCTGCCTAATGTTTTTACTGTTGTACTCTGCCTCTGTTCACATGAACTGCTGGGTGACATTTATCTGATTCTGCTAGCTTCAGGTCTCTGCATACTCTGAAGCCAGAACAAACTGTAGATTGAAGGTTTTGTGGCTGGGTTGCTGTCCTGGTTGCATTGCCTGGTTACAGAAGATGGTTGGTTCAGGCTCTGTGACCCTATTACAAGGAGTCTTTGCTAGATTTACTCTTGTAGGTTCCATGAAATTTCTATTGCACTAGGTTTCTTCCTATATGTCAAATGCCATTCCTTCTCCCTAATTTCACTAGTTTCTTCTAGTATTTTCTACAACTCTTCCAGTATCTGATTTCTCTTTTTCCCACTGTAACATGTCATGTGTTATTTTACCACTACAGCTATGTAGTGTAGCCTGAAATAAGGGATGGGATACTTCTGGATGGTTTTTTGTTTGTTTGTTTGTTTGTTTTATTTTTTCACTATATAGAATTGGTTTAGCTATCCTGGATTTTGTTGTTGATACTGTTGTTGTATTTCCATATGAAGATAAACAATGGCCTTTAATGTTTTGTAAAGAATTGTCTTGGAATTTTGATGGGGATTTCATTGAATCTTTACATAGCTTTTAGTAAAATGGTTATTTTTATTTAGTTAATCCTGTTAATCCATGACCTTGCAAGATCTTTCCATCTTCTGATATCTTCTTCAATTTCCCTGTTCAAAGACTTGTAGTGTTTAACATACACAACTTTCTCTTGTTTAGGTGGAATTAAGATATTCTATATTATTTGTGGATATTGTGAAGGGTGAGGTTTCCATTATTTCTTTCTTAGCCTGTTTATCATTTGTATATACAAGGATTACTAATTTTTTTAAAGCAACTTAATCTATCCATCTACTTCACTGAATGACTTTATCAGATATAGGAGTATCCTGCTTTAATCTCTAGGGTAGATTATGTATACTACCATGCCATCTGCAAATAGCAATACTTTGACTTATTTCTTTCCAATTTTTATCCCTTCTATCTCTATTAGTTGTCTTAGCTTTAAGTACTATATTGAATAGATATGCAAAGAGAGGACAGCCTTATATGGTCCTGAATTTAGTGGAATTGCTTTGAGTTTCTCTTCATTTAATTTGATGTTGTCTATTTGCTTGATGTATATTGCCTTTATTATATTTAGATATGTCCCTTGTATCCTTGGTATGCTCAACACTTTTAACATGAAGACATATTGAATTTTTGCAAAGGACAATTCAGCATCTAATGAGATAATCATGATTTTTTTTTCTTTCAGCTTGTTTATGTGTTAAGTTGTAGCAGCAAATTGTTAATCAGCTCTGAGCAGATTTTCATATGTTGAACCATTCCTGCATCTCTGGAATGAAGCCTGCTTGATCATAGTGGATGATTTGAAGTGTTCTTGTAGTTGGTATGTTAGTATTTTATTGAGTATTTTTGATTAAATATTCAAGAGGCAAATTGATCTGTAATTATTTTCTTTGTTGTTTAATCTTTGTGGTTTGGCTGTCATTTTAACTGTGGCCTCATGGACTGAATTTGGCAATGTTCCTTCTGTTTCTTTTCTCTATTTGTAATGCTTTGAAATGTATTGGTATTAGGTCTTCTTTGAAAGTCTGGTAAAATTCTGTGCTAACTTTGGCCCTGTGCTTTTGACTGGGAGACTTTTAAGGACTGCTGTTATTTCCTTAGAGGTTAATGAGTCTATTTATGTTGTTTATGTCTTTTTGGTTTAACTTAGGCAAACAATATCTATTGAGGAACTTATTCATGTCTGTTAGATTTTCCAATTTTGAGGAGTATTAGATTATTAAAGTACAACTTAATGATTCTTTGGATTTCATTGTTTTTGGTTATTAGGTTCTCTTTCTTTCTGTTTCTGATATTATTTTTTATTGGATACTTTCTTGATTTCCATTTTCAATATTATCCCCTTTCCTGGTTTCCTTCCCTTCCAGAAACACCCTATCACATCCTCCTCCCCCCTGCTCTTATAAGGGCGTTCCATTTGCTTGGTAAATTGTATTCCAACCTTTTACTCTGAGGTAGTGTCTGTCTTTTTCACTGAAGTGCATTTCTTCTATGCAACAAAATACTGGGGCCTGTTTATATATTCAGTCTGTTAGTCTATGTCTTTTTATTAGGGAATTGAGTCCATTGAGGTTAAGAGATATTAAAGAAAAGAGATTGTTACTCCCTTTTATTTTTGTTATTAGAGGTGGAATTATGTTTGTGTGGCTATCTTATTTTGAGTTTGTTGAGAGATTACTTTCTTGCCTTTTCTTGCATGTAGTTTCCCTCCTTGTGTTGGTGTTTTCCATTTATTATCCTTTGTAAGGCTGGATTTGTGGAAAAATATTGTATAGATTTGATTTTGTCTTGAAGTATTTTGTTTTCTTCATCTATTGTAATTGAGAGTTTTCTGGGTATAGTAGTCTGGGTTGGCATTTGTGTATCTTCTGCACCTGAGATTCTCTTCTATCTTTTGTGTTCTGTTGGTGATGCTCTCCATTTTTTATAAAGGCACTCAGTATTATGACCCTTCTTCATAGAACTGTTTTGATTATGTCTTATAAGTTTTTATGTGTTGTACATTCATTTTTATAAATTATAGGAAGTCTTTAATTTCTTTCATTATTTCTTCCTTGACACTAATGCCAAACCATAGGGAGTTGTTCAGTTTCCATTAGTTTCTGTACTTTGTCAGATTTCTATTGTTTGAAATCTTGTTGATGCTCAGCTTTAATTCCTGGTGATCGCTCATGATACAGGGCAATATTTTAATTTTATTGTATATGTTGAGACTTGGTTTGTAACTGAGTAACTTTTTTGAATGTTGAAGAATATTAGTATTAGGACTTCGTAGAAATTCTGGTAAAATTCTGTGCTAAAACCATGTGTACCTGTGCATTTCCCCCTCTTTGACTGGGAGGAGCTAAAAAATAAATTATACTCATTTGTGTTTCAGTGAAATGTTCTCTAGAAATCTGTTACATCATTTAATTTATAATATCTGTTAGCTCCATTATTTTTTCATTTAGTTTTTGTCTGGATCACCTGTTCATTGGTGGGAGTGGATCTACCACTATTAATGTGTGAGGTTCGATGTGTGATTTAAACTTTAGTAATGTTTCTTTTATAAATGTGGGTGTCCTTGCATTTGGGACATAAAAGTTAATAATGGAACATCATCTTCATGGATTTTTTTCTTTGATGGGTATAAAATGTCTTTCTCCAGAGAGGTCCTTTAGTCTTACAAATTCTATATGCCCCAGTACTGGGGAACAACAGAGCCAAGAAGTGGGATTGGGTGGGTAGGAGAGCAAGGGTGGGGGGAAGTTATACTTTTGGAATAGTATTTGAAATGTAAATAAAGAAAATACCTAATAAAAAATTGGAAAAAAGTCCTTCTCCATAAATTTTTATTAAATTTTGTTTGAAATATATTTTGCTACATACTAGAGTAGTTATACCAGCTTGTTTTTTGTGTCTATTTGCTTAGAAAGTTTTTTGCAGCCCTTTACTCTGGGGTAATATCTACCTTCATAGGTTACTTGGCCTTTTTTTTTTTTGTAGATTTTAATATTCTTTCCTTTTTCTGTATGTTAAGTATTTTGATTATTTTATGGCAAGGGGACTTGCTTTTCTGATCTATGCATTTGGTGTAGGTTTTTTGTACATTTATAGGCATGTCTTTCTTTAGGTTAGAAATTTTTTCTTCTATAATTTTGCTAAATATATTTTTCAGGTTTTTGAGCTAGGATTCTTCTTTTCCCATTATTCTTAGGTTTGGTCTTTTCATAGTGTCACAGATTTCCTGGATCATTTTTGTTAAGGTTTTTCCTTTTAGATTTTTCTCTTTTGTTTGACCAGTGATTCTATTTTTCTCTTGTATCTTCAACTCCTGAAACTCTTTGTTTCATATCCTGTATTGTTTGTGATGCTTGTGTATATATTTCCTGTCACTTACCTACATTTTCTATTTTTAAATTTTTCTATACTTATTTTTTTATTGTTTCTATTTTCATTTTTAAGTCTTGAACTGTTTCCTCACCTGTTTCTTTGTTTTATTTTGACTTTCTTTAAGGGATTTATTGATTTCCTCTAATTTTTTGCTTGTCTTTCCCTGAATTTCTTTTAAGAATTTCTTTCCATTTCTTCTATAAAAATCTCTATCATCTTCATAAAGTTGGTTTGTAAGGTCATTTTCTTGTACTTCAGTTGCATTAAAATGTGCTGGTCTTACTTTCATAGGATAGCTAGACTATTGTGGTTCCATATTGGCCATTCTATGGTTGATGGTATTTTTACACTGGTAATTAGGCATTTGGGTTTAAGAAGAGTATAGGTCTATGTGCTCATTTCTGAGTTTTTCTTTGTTGCATGAGTGTTTTGTTCCTTAGCTTCTTTTTCCTTTTTATTTCTCTGGTCTTTGTGGCTTGAGTTTCTGCTCACCAACTTAACCTCTACTCTGATCAGATTGAGGAATGAACTTCTGGAAACTACATGACCTTCTGTGCAGCACGGAGTCTTGGTTCTTCCGACTGGAGCGGCTACACTGTAGATGGTGAGATAGGAGTGGGAAGGTGGAAGAATGTGTCTTTGGAAACTGAGTCTTAGTAGTGAGGCAGTTCATCTGGCAGGCAGGTCAGTTGCCTGTTCTTCTGACTGGGGTTGCCTTTACCTGAGCAGCAGGCATCTGCCAGCATTGGCGATAGGCACTTTGTCACTGGGAAGGCATTGAGGTGGAGTGGGGAGGCTGTAGAACGAGTCTCTGGGAACCAAGTCTATGGATTGGAGTGGTTCATATGGCAGGCAGGTTTTCTGACTGGTGTGACTTGCACCTGAGCAGCAGGAATGGGATTGGGGGCAGATACCCAGTACACAGTGAGGTATGTGCAGTGAGGCTGGAGCCACATCTATGGCTGGACTCTTATTATTTTTAAAATTCTCTATATATCTCTGTGTTTCCCTGTGTCTGTAAAAGTGTCTGTGTCAGTCTGGAAAAGGCATCTGAAAAAGCACATCAAATCCCTCCGCTTTGTCTCAAGTAGTTTTGAGACATCTAATTTTGGTTTGGGGGAAATAACTTGAGTTTTCTGCATGAATATGACCTCTAGCTTTCCTTGCTAATTTAGAATTTTATTTCATTTGTTTGTATTTGGTGGTGAGTCGTTATCATATTTTAAAAATCTGAGCTGCTGCATATGTGTTTCCAAGTAGAAAAACCAAAGGCAATTATTTTCCTCAGAAAAGATACTGCACTCCTCAACTCCTTTTTAAAACCACACATATAAGCTAACAACTTCAAAATGCTTTTCAATTCCACATATCCCCCATGAAACAGGCTCAAGGTCTTACTATTTTTTTTTCTTTTGTTTTCTGACTGTCATGAAGTTTTCCCAGTAAATTTAATTTATATTTAGAAAAAAGTCTCTATATTTACATAACTATATACTTAAGTGTTTTATTTTACTGCTTCTGATTTACAATTGCTGTGACGTTACCTTTTCTTCACAAAGGTAAATGAAGCTTCATTCCATTATTGTTCAATCTCTGAAAAAAAAAAGGGGGGGGTGCTGCTGGATGAGATTGCAATCCTGTGCTTCCAGTGTCTCTATCTACAGCTACAACAGGTCACTGTAAAGAGAAAATCAATGTAATCTCATTTGCAGGACTTAGCAAACTTTTAACTTTTCCATTTATAATTCATGGATTATTACCTTAATATGTCTTGTCTCTTTGCTCCTCATTCATGTATGATATTTACTCAGTTCTTTTCAACAATAGACTATACTCTTTCTATATAGTATGGCCTATTCTCTTTTTGCTTACAAAAGCTTTCAATTTAGTGGTTGTTTTTATAGGAATGCTCCCCATAGAGTCATGTATTTGAATGCTTAAGTATTAGGAAGTGGCACTACTTGACAGGGATAAGGAGATGTAATCTTTTTTGTATAGGTATGGCAATATTGGAAGAAGTGTGTTACTTTGTGGCTTATGGGATTTCAAATGCTTAAGTCAGACCAAGTGTCTCTGTCTTCCTGCTGCCATTGGATCCAGTTGTGAAACTCTCAGCCACTATGTGCACCTGCATGTTGTCATGCTTTCCACCATAGGTAATGGATTAAACCTCTGAACCTTCATACAAGCCCAATTCAATAGTTTTATCAGAAATTCCATGGTAATGATGTCACTTTATAGCAATAGAAGGTTGACTAGAACACCTTCTCCACCAATTTCTTGTCCACTTCTAGAATTTGTATAAATTGAATTTCTGAATGTCTGATTTCACTGGCACTTATAGTTCTCTTATTATTTCCATTTTGTGAATTTTCTTTTTCATTTTTTGAAATGTTTCTTATTTCAATCTTTGAGTCTATTAGTTCAGGTTTTAACAATGTAATCTGTTTCACAGCTATTCATTATCATTCTTAGTTCAGACATCAAATTTTAAATTATCTAACATGTTTAGTTCTATTGTTAAGCTGCTTGATAGAATTTCTATGCTTCTAAGTCCGGTATGTCCTTAACATACAACACCTAAAACTTTGATCAGTCATACCATGAAGTACGTGACTAGGAGCCACTATCGGTGAGATTGTTTAATTATTTTAGAATTTTGAATTATGTCTACATTCATATGTCTGCTAATAAGTATATACATGTTAGGAGTTATCTAGAAAATTTTGGCATGCAAGTAAGTTTTCTGGAGTTGACCCACCACATTGCATGGGTAATATGGATAACCTCTGAATTGCAGAGCCTTCAGGGATTTTTATGAGAGGATTGCTTCTTGATACTTTTATGTATTTCCTGTCACTATCCTATAGTTTAAAGATTCCTGCACATTAGCCTACCTAGCAGGCAAATTATCTGCAGATCAATGAAGATTTAAAATCATGTAATAATGCTATGTAGACAAATTGATGATTTCATAATTCCTAATGATGGTTTTACAGAATTCCTAAATTTATACAACAAACTTTGAGCCTTGTATACTATTATGAAAGGTGCAAATAGGGCTCTGTAAACCTTCGTGTTTCATGAGCTAATTGCACTAGGATAAGAAAGCAGACTTGGAACAAATTTATGAACAGGGAAAATATTCCTTCTGGAACAGCTATAAGACCAGTATCTGGTAAATAAAGGTCATAAACTCAAAATGGACAATTTACTGTCGATGCAAGAACAGAATATAAAATATAGACTAGTTTATCTATATAGCATTTTAAAACTAATGAGACATATAGCAAATCATTTGTCTCTTAACAAAAGTATGCTAAATTTGACATAAAAATATTTCTTTAAACTTGTGATGAACTTATGGAGCTAGCAATAGTCTTTATGCAAACACATGTAAACATTTCTGTTGCAATTCCTTATCAATTTGTGAGTTAATTGGTGTCTTAATTAGTTGCTATGAACTTATAGATAAAAAAAGGATGGTTGGAAAACCATGTGATCAACTATCCTGAGAAAGTATAAAAACTAAGAATGACAGTAAAGGAGAAGCTCTTTCTTTCTTTTAGCAATAATTGTTGGAACTTCTTTTTTTTTTAATCCAGAATGATTTAAATTTTTCTTCAATTGAAGCTTGCTCATTGGACCTTTTGTTATATCCATAAAATGTACATATGTATATGTCTGTTTGTTTATATCTACATATATAAATACATTTGTAGGTATATTTATGTGTACGTAAGTATGTATGAACATTTGTGAGTTGATGAGACAGGTTACCTGGCACAACCAGACTGTGTATGTATATGAGTGCATGTGTGTGTGTATGTGTTCCTGTGAGTTGCTTGTGTAAAAGATTGTCTTTCTCTTCTTTTCTTGTCTCTCTGTTTCATAAAGTGTTAATGAGTTCCAACCCTCTCACCTGGCCAGTGATGGGCATTGAGCCTGGTAACTAAGATTTTTTTCTAATCCCCTGTTATTAACAGAAATGAGAAGAAATCCCTGAATTTGTTGCCTGCCTGTAGAGCCTCTTCTCCTGACTGGAGTTGCTTGTCTGGCTTCAGTGGGAGAGGGTGTGCCTTGTCTTGCAGTGACTTGAAGAGCCAGGGAGCCTGTGATATCTGAAGGGGGCTTCCCCTTTCTTGTAGGAGAAGGAAAGTGTAGAATGGGAGTGGATCTCTATTACAGGTACTGGTAAGGGAGGAGGGTTGATATTGGGATATAAAGTGAATAATGAATTAATATTAAAAAGAAATAGTAAGCTCTTTCCTCTCCCCCCGTACCTCTCTCTCTCTCTCTCTCTCTCTCTCTCTCTCTTTTTCTCTCTCTCTCTCTGTCTCTCTCTCTGCACAATTCCCCCTTCTTTCTTTTTCTCTCCCTCTTCTACCCCACCCCTTCCTCATGGTATGTTTTCTGGCATTGGTTCTTGGGGTTAGTGAGCTCACCCACCTGAGCACAGCTTTGCAATAAATTCTGCCTTTAATATAATCTTAGAAAAAGAAAGAGATAAGAAGAATAATAGGTGCTTTATTTTCATTTACTTGTCTGTTTCTATATTAATTCATTTATTTTAAGACAGTTATCTTCTGTAGCCCAAGCTAGATTCAAACACAATATACAACAGTTCCTGATAACTGTCCTTTACTATAACCTTATTCTGTTCACAGTAGAGGTTCAACCTAAGGCTTAATGAGGAAACTGAACTACATCACCAACCCACTAAGTTAGTCTTTGAGGCTCTAAAGTATTTTTTAAAAGTCAAAGTTATCAATACGTTAGAGACTACAATGATAATCATTTATAAGTTACAATTTCTTTTTATATTTCAAAGTTTTTATCCTGCCCTCAGGAATATAGAATAATAATTTCAATGACACATTCTTTCTAATAGAACACAGAAATGAATGGGAATTGGGGAATGGATAAGAATTGGTCTTTGCTAAATAAGAGGCTCTAGAGTCACACATTCTTATGATAATCTGCATTGGAAGAATGATATTGTAGGTCTCTTGTACATTACACAGGGATTTCTGCCTACTTTATTCAAACCTCAGTAAGAATCCAATGGTATCTTTTCCCTGTGGTACAAAGATAAAAAAGACAATGTCAAAATCATCCCAGCCTCCTTTAGTTTCTCCAACTCTAGTTAAGCCTTCAATGTTCTTACTCCATTAATGCTCTAGTTGACAACATATGTTACAGTCATGTATTATTTCTAAAATTAATTCTCTTAATTATAATTTCCTCAGCTTCTTTTCCCAATGAAAAATCTTTATGATCAGAGAGTCTATTCTCTGTGTTATACAGAAGCAGCAGTAAGGGCTTGAACGACAGACAGATATGCTCAGCTCTCTTACTAGTTAATTTGTAAGCTTTTATAAAGTATTCAATCTCCCTTATCATTACTTTAATCTTGATATTACTACTACTACTACTACTACTACTACTAATAATAATAATAATAATAATAATAATACCTCTCCCCAATACAGTTAAATGTATTCAGAAAGGGCATTTCTAATTATACTCAGTATATTGACAGTAGTCCACATACCACAGCTAAAAATAACCCAATCAAATTTTTTATACCAATAGGAAAGCCTTTTTACATCAAGGCTAAATTCTTCCATTATCTCTCCACCTATCAAATGTCTTCATTTTGTATTTAGTTATTTTATAATTTTAAAAAGACTTTTCCTGTACTTTTAAATATGATCAGAGAGAGAGTCATGCCTATTTTGCAGTAGCAACAAGGATTAGGTAAATGCCACATTAAGCATGAATTGCCTCAGTGAAAACTCCTTTGTTAAAGTGGCACCTGCTATTTGCTGCCTACATATAATCCACCTTACTAAGTCTTGGGGCCACATTACATTCAAAGATGGCAAGGGGCAGAGTCAGGGGATTCCGTTGGTAGAAAGTTTGTTGAAAATCCAAACAAGAAAAAGCCCCCAAACTGCCTTTGATGTCTAGTATCCCATAAACTTGACAAACTGACACATACTTGCAATGCTAACACACACAAGCGGAAGCACGATCAGAAGTTCAATTTACTCTTTGATTACACAGAGAGTTGGAGGTCTGCCTAAGGATATATATGATATCAAAACATTATCAACAGCAACAAACACGCACTTTTTATGATCATTTTATTTTATTTATGATCTTGGTTATATTTATATATATATACACATATGACTGTGAGTATGTGTGAAGTATGAACAGGTGCCGAGGGAGGCAAGACAATGGCATTGGATTCACTGGAGCTGAAGTTATATGCTTTGTGAGCTGCCTAATATAGATTCTGGGTTAGAAATTTATCCCAAATATAATGAATTATAAAATGCCTTAAACATAGAGTCAGAAGGCCTAATAGGAAAATTGAGACCATATGTTGGTGATATAGACATGAATTATGGAGAAGAGATCTGTTGCAAAAATGGGAGGGGCAGATTACTATTTCTTCAACTTCCAGAAAAAAGTAATAAAATACAATATGTTCCTTATGTAAATGTTAAAACAATCATACCAAGAAGACTTATGGACTGACCAAGTTTTCTATAAACAGGATACAATAGAGCCTGGATCTTCAACTTCATCTGGGTGAGACACTGCTGACAGGACATTAACAGCCTTACCATTAGTGGGGTTGACTGATGAACCTATTTGGATAGAACAATGACATACGGCAAAAAGAAAAATTAGAAGCACTAGAACAACTAGCCCAAGAGCAGCTGGAGGTTCAACATACAGAAAAATCTACCAGCACTTCTAAATCTCCTGTATTTGTCATTGTAAAGAAATCTGACAAATGAAGGATGTTGATGGATCTGAAAGAAATTAATAAAAATATTCTAACAAAAGTGTCTTTACAATCTGGAATCTCATTGCCCTCATTGTTATCTAAGGAATGATCTATTAAAAGAATTTATCTTTTCAAAATTACATTTTTGCAATTCCTCCACATAAACAAGATAGAGAAAAATTAATTGCATTGTGCAAACAGTTACCTACTCTGTGCCAACAAAGAGGTACCAATGGAAGAATCTAACATAGAAAAAAAAGAAATGTTGAATAGTCCTACATTATGCCAATATTTTATACAACAGAAATTAGAAATAATCCACAAACAATTTTCTTAATCAATAATTTACCATTATATGCATAATTTTCTGTCTGATCCAAATAGAGAGAGACACCTTAGAAAAGAATGTTTGGGAGGCTAGAGAGATGTCTCAGCATTTAAGAGCCCTGACTGCTCTTCCTGAGTTCAATTTCCAGCAAATACATAGTGGCTCACAACTGTCTGTAACGGGATCAAATGCATTCTTCTGGTGATTCTGAAGACAGTGACACTGTTCTTATATAAAAAAAGTAAAGAAATAATTCCAAAAAAGAAAAATTGTTTGTTGAAGTAATGAGAATTTTGTCATGTTGGGTATTACAAATTGCTCCTGAGAAAACACAAAGAGAAAATTCTATTAATTATTTAATGCAAAAGGTAAACATTCTGAAGATTCTAGCACAAAGCTACAAATCAGGAAAGACCAATTAAGAACTTTTAATGATTTTCAAAATTGTTGGGAGATATTCATTAGTTAAGACCAAAAAAAGGATTAACCACTCAAAAGGCAATTAATTTATTTCAAACTTCACACTGTGATAAAGAGTTAAATAGCCCAAGAAAATTATCAGATGAGGATGAGAGAGACATGGCTATGGTAGGAAGGAATAACAAGATGTGCATGTAGATCATTTGGATTCAAAGTTGGCTTGTATTTTTATTATTTTGCTTTCTACTCATTCTCCCATAGGTATTCATATGCAAGAAGATTGTATCGTACAGTGGATATTTTTATCACATAAACAGACTAAAAATTTAAAACCCTATATAAAAATTTCTGAATTGATTATAAAAGAAAAAAATGAAACTTCATAATTAACAGTAGTACATACAGCAGAAATTATGAAATTGTGATACCTTTTATTAATGCAGAAATTACCTCATTGTGGATAGAAAATGAATATTGAAATTGGGCTTGCAGTAATTTTTGAAAGAAATTAACACCAAGTACCCCAAAAGCAAATAACTTCAGTTTATAAAAAGACTTAATTAGACCTTCCCTCATATAGTAAAAGGGACGCTGATTTCTGGAGTTGTGCATTCTATACTGATGCAAATAAATCAGGAAAGGCAGGTTAAAAATCAGAAGATACAAGTAAAATATTCAAATTCCATATGATTTAAAGTTTAAAAATTAGAGTTATATTTAATTTGTATAGTATTATTGAAGTTTTTGAATCCCTTAATATAATTACTGACTTTCAATAGGCAGAAGGAGTTGTTTTGCATATAGAAACTCCTGAACTTATTCACGATGATTCATAATTAACTTCAGTGTTTAATCACCTAAAACAAGTAATTAGAAATAGAATCATCCTCTGCATATTACAGAAATTGTATTACATACAGGTTTACCAGGCCCTCTATCACAACATAACAATGAAGTTGATCAATTATTAATAAGAAGTGTACTTGAAACTTCAGAATTTTTACAAAAATGATTTTTATTCTTCAAAATTTGGAAAATTAAAAAGTGTACATTTTCTGAAAAGGCTGATTCAGTAATTACATATTTATTGGACGTTAAGACTAACAATGCTCCAGCATATATCTTTAATAAAATGAAGCATTTTTGCATATTATAACATAAAGAATATTATACCACACAATCCTACAGGACAAGCAGTTAGAGAGAGAACTAACCACATTTTAAAGGAGAAATTTAACAAACAAAGAGGGGTGACAAACATTCCCAGAGATACTTTACATAGTGCTTTATTAACCTGCATTTTAAAAAATGTTAATGATCAAAAGACAGGAGCTGCTAAGAGACATTGGTTTGCAGAAAATACAGGTGAATTAAATCAGCCTGTTTATATTAAGGACATTGTAACTTCTGAAATGAGGGAAGAAAATGTGTTGTATTGGAGAAGAGATATTTTTCCCTGTTTCAACAAGAGAAGACACATTATAGATTTTATCCAAATCATTACAAATCATATCTGACCAGGAGAGACCTCCTGAAGAGCTGCAGAAATGAAAGAAATCAGAAAGAACAGAAAAAAACGTGTAAAATACTATTAGTACCACTGCATGGAAAGAACTCTGAAACTGGCTGAGACATGAAAATTTCTCTAGCCAAGACTTCAGCTAAGAATAGGTAATAAATCTTGTTGAATACAGAATCTTTAGGTCTTAACATGCCATCCTCTCAAATGGCATGGGTAAAAATTTTTACAGATTGGCTCTGCAATCCAAACTAGTTCATAAATGAAAGACCTTACCTGCTCATGCAGAGTACAGAAAATCATATCTAGCAAAACTGTATACACTGTACATTCCATCCATATGTTAATGCAGAAATGTATATTTCCTATGGATGTTTATATGTTGACAGAGAAAAACAACTAGACACCAATGAAGTTAAATTTACCCTGGCAAGATTTACACTCAAGGATGCTAATAAGGATGATGAGACACTATAACATTTATTCTATTGTTCTTGATCCTACCTCAGACAGCCTCCATACTATTTCCTCAAAAAGCTGCACCCAGGATAAGTTTTAAAGAGCAACTAGATCTTCTAGCATCACAGATTATTTTAGAAGGATTTCATTTAAGCTTGGCATTGTCATAGCAGATAGAGTCTGGACAACAAATGTTACTTACATCTAGAATATATATATATATATATATATATATATATATATATATATATATATATATATATATGTGTGTGTGTGTGTGTGTATATGTATATATATATGTATATATATATGTATATATATGTATATATATATGTGTATATATGTATATATATGTGTATATATGTATATATGTATATGTATATATGTATATATGTATATATGTATATATGTATATATGTATATATGTATATGTATATATGTATATATGTATATATGTATATATATGTATATATTTCATTTTTTATTAGATATTTTCTTAATTTACATTTCAAATGCTATCCCGAAAGTCCCCCCTCCCCCCTCTCCCTCCCTGCTCCCCTGCCTACCCACTCCCACTTCTTGGCCCTGATGTTCCTGTCTAGACCTCTTAAGACTGGCCATCATCCCCAGTTTCTTTGGGTTCCCAAAAGAAAAAGATAAGTTTCAAAAAAAATGTCATGTGTAGTTTTTGGTCATTCTGTGGGTGAGTTGTTAATAGTATTGGTCAGGGAAGAAACAAAACTAAGGTTGGCTAAGTTCAGAGATTTCTTTCTCTGTTTCTTTTTCTTTTCTCTACTCTTTATTTCTCTCCAATATAGTGTTGAGGGGAAAGGTGTGAGAATGGATAAAAAGAAAAAAGAGAGAGATAGAAATGATAGGATGAAAGGGTAGATTATTGAATCTACTTTTACACCAGAGAACATCAGCAAGACAAATATTTTACACTGTTATGGACTTTTGAAATAAATTTAAGGTTATATTTTGCTACAATGTATTACACACACACACACACACACACACACACACACACACACACACATTCTTATTTAAGGTGTTATATGCATGTAATTATTAAAAATGTAATGCTAAGTTCTAATCCTTTTGAAAGCTGCTATTAATTGTTTATAACAAATAAGAAATGGAGTTAATGGTTAGTCTATCAAATTTACTGTCATGTTAATTAATCACAGAAATGGGTTTCCTACGTTGAACAGATAGCAAATAATTAGAAACATGTAACACTTGGCTATTCAGACATATTATAGATAGATAGATGGCCTTCAAAAAGCTCAGATATCTACACATATGGCATTTAAAGATGTTTTATTACTATCCCCCATTTTTACTATGAGACAGGTCTGTTCCTGGCAGCATCCCCACTCTACTTAAAAAAAAAAAAAAAAAAAAAAAAGATTATGAGCATTGAAGAAACTCTATATGGAGTTTGCTTCAAATATGGCAAGCTGTCCATTGGGCAAGTAACTGTCCCTGCTTCAATTACTGACACCATGCTGTCCATACCGGGCAAGAGAGATGCCCAGAAATCAACGGCTATGCTTTGCCAAGACAGGATAAACAATCCTTCATGTTTCCTGTGTCACAGAAAAGTCTGTCAGATATTCTGTGCCAGAAGGCTGAAGATGGATGCTCCAATAACTCAGAAAAAAAATGGGTAACTGTCTAGACAACCAGATTTCTCTGTCTTTTCTATAGTTTTGGAAGCTGCTTGTCTGTACATCCTGCATATTTAGGTAATATTTATTCTTTGGTCTTTGAGTTTGAAGACTAGATAGTTATAGTCTCAGAATTAACATTAAATTGATTAGCATTTAAGACATTGATTTAAGGTCTAAAAAGGTATTCATGAATTTATAAATTCTAGTTATGATAAGTCCAAAACTCTGAATTCACCTCGATGGAATAGATATTGAAGTACTTTATTCAACTTTGCCAAATACAAATTGACTGGCTATTAGTAATGTAATTCTTACCTGATGGTTTTCCTAATTGTTCTTATTGTATGTAGTTTATTTATGTTGGAGAAATGGGAGATGTTGGAGGTTAGTCTTGTGTACTGTGTATTCAGATGCTGATTTCTATGCCCTGACATATGTCTACAGCCTATAAAGGTATATTGTCAAGCATCTCTGGTCACCAGCTTATATAAAAATTGTTTTGCATCATCTCTGATTGGTCAATAAAGAGCTGATTTAGCCTATGACAGGGTAGGAGTGATAGGAAGGCTGTACTTCTGATCCCTGCCAGGTAAAGAGACCATGTGGGTAGACCAGGAAGATTTTCCATGAGATCATGATGACAGAACAGACATTAGGACATAAATGGAACAGAGCCAGGCATGAAAGACTCAAACTGAAGGTAACGGCTGGGAAGTAGACAGCTTAGAGGGTTACAATACTTAGAACCTGTCCACCCTAGGCTTACGTCTTGTTAACAATTTTAATATGTATTTGTTTCTAATATTTGGGTGCTAAAAAGAGAACAGACATTTAGGCATAACTTTTTGTCTATATTCCAACCCCTATAATGACTTTTTATTTATGGTGAATTTGAACTCATGATATGCCTTCTTCCATTTCCAAAATGCTAGTACTATAATTGAATGTCATCACACTCAGACAAATAATATTTAAAATTATATTTGTTTATGTTAGAGACGAAAAATGTGCATTATAGCACACATATAGAGTCACAACACAATCTGTAAGAATTGGTTCTCTCTTTACTACATAGATCTTGTGTACTAAACTCAATTCATCAGACTTGGTGGTAAGCACCTTTACCTACATTAGCCCCTAACACAGCTTTTTCGTTTTTCTTTTCTTTTCTTTTCTTTTCTTTTCTTTTCTTTTCTTTTCTTTTCTTTTTTTCTTTTCTTTTCTTTCTTTCTTTTTTTTTTTTTTTTTCTCGTAAGAACGGAGCTTCTGAGGACCCGGGACACTGTATCTCCACCCACTCCTAAAACACTCAGAGGAAGCTTGACTCCCAGGAGCTCTGACACACCCAGGATCACAGGTGAGGGTACAACATTGACCCAAAGACCTGGCATAACTGGGACCCCTGGGATTCAGGGATGCAGGAAAAGCAGCAGAGCCAGAAAAACAGGTCTTTCGAGTGTGCAACTCTGCCCAGAGCAGAACCAGGGTGCTGGGTCACCACCCACTCCAACAACACCTGGAGAGAGCTTGACTCTCAGGAGCTCTGACAGGTGCAGGATCACAGGTAAGGGCCACAACATCTGCCCCCCAAACTAGTAGAACTGGGACCCCTGGACCCAGGGACAAAGAAACCCCTGCCCAGCCAAAAGTACACATTCCTTGCAATTTATACCTGTGCCCAGCGTGGACTCAAGGCTCTGGCTCCAAATCCAGTAGTGAAATACCCAGAGAAAACTTGACTCCCAGGAGATCTAACACAAAAGAGTCTCAGGAGCTCAAACACACCAGGATGTCAGGATCTGAGAGGCAGCTTGACTCCCAGGAGCTTTGCCACACCCAGGATCATAGGACAGACAGGCTCCAGTCAGAGACAGCAAGGGAAATTAGCACTAGAGATAGCCAGATGGTAAGAGGAAAGCACAAGACCATAAGCAACAGAAACTGCTGTTAATTCACAACAACTGAACCCATTTCTCACACCACACCAAGCCCCAGATACCCCCAACATATCTAAAAAGTAAGATTCAGATCTAAAATCCTGTATTATGAATATGATACAGGACTTTAAGAAGGACATATATAAGCCCCTAAAAGAAATATAGGAGAACAAAGGGAAACAAGTAGAAGCTCTTAAAGAGGAAATATATAAATCTCTTAAAGAAATAGAGGAAAACACAATCAAACAGATGAAGGAATTGAATAAATCTGTCCAGGATCTAAAAACAGAAAGAGAAACATTAAAGAAAACACAAAGGGAGACAACGCTGGAGATAGAAACCCTAGGAAGGAAATCACGAGTCATAGATGCAAGCATCACCAACAGACTACAAGAGAGAAAAAGGAGAATCTCAGGTGGAGAAGATACCATAGTCGATATTGCCACAACAGACAAAGAAATTACAAAAACCAAAAGGCTCCTACTTCAAAATATTCAAGAAATCCAGGATACCAGAAAAATACCAAACCAAAGAATAATAGGTACAGAAGAAAGTGAAGATTCCCAACTCAAAGGGGCAGTAAATATCTTTAACAAAATTATAGAAGAAAACTTCCCTAAATGTAAAGAAAGAGAGACTCATAAACATACAAAAACCTTACAGAACACCAAAGAGATGGGACCAGAAAAGAAATTCCTCCTGTCACATAATAATTATAACACCAAATTCACAGAACAAAGAAAGAATATTAAAAGCGGGAAGGGAAGATTGTCAAGTAACATATAAAAGCACAAATGTTTGAATTACACCAGACTTCTCAACAGAGACTCTAAAAGACAAAAGATCTTGAGCATATGTCATAGAGACCCCAAGAGAACAAAACTGCCAGCCCACACTACAATACCAAGCAAAACTCCAAATTACCATAGAGGGAGAAACTAAGATATTCCATTACAAAACCAAATTTAAATAATATCTTTCTAACAATCCAGCCCTTCAGGGGATAATAGAAGGAAAAAACAAACAAACAAACAAAAAACTAGAATAGGAGGGAAACTACACCCTAGGAAAAGCAAGAAAATAATCTTCTGACAACAAACCCAAAAGAATGGAATCACACAAGCATAATTCCAACTCTAACAACAGAAATAACATGAAACAACACTCATTGGTCCTTAGTATCTCAACATCAATTGACTCAATTGCCCAATAAAAAGACACAGACTAACAGGCTGGATACATAAAGAGAACCCAGCATTGTGTTGCATACAGGAAATACACCTCAGTGACAAAGACAGACACCTCAATGTAAAAGGATGGAAAAAAAGAATTTTCCAAGCAAATGGTCCCCCCAAAACAGGCTGGAGTAGCAATTCTAGTATCCAATAAAATAGACTTTCAACCAAAAGTAAACAACAACAACAAAAATGGAGGACACTATATACACATGAAAGGAAAAAACCCACCAAGAGGAACTCTTAGTTCTGAATACTATGCCCCACATGCAAGGGAACCCACATTTGTAAAAGAAATGTTACAGAAGCTCAAAGCACACACTGAACATCACACAATAATATTAGGAGACTTTAACATCCCACTCTCACTAATAGGCAGATCATGGAAACAGAAACTAAAGAGAGACACGGTGAAACTAACAGAAGTTATGAACCAAATAGATTTATCAGATATCTACATTTCACCCTAAAACAAAAGAATATAATTTCTCAACACTTCATGGTACCTTCTCCAAAATTGACCATATAATCACACACAAAACCAATACAAGAAGATACAACCAATACAAGAAGATTGACGTCATCCCATTCATCATGTCAGATCACTAGGTACTAAGCATGATCTTCAGCAACAAAAACAACAGCAAGCCCTCATACACATGGAAACTGAAAAACTCTCTACTTGATGATAATTTTGTCAGAGAAGAAATTAAAAAAAAAAAAAGACTTTTTAGAATTTTAATGGAAATGAAGGCACAACAAACCCAAACTAGTGGGACATAATGAAAGCAGTGTTAAGAGGAAAACTCATAGCTCTGAGTGCCTCCATACAGCAACTAAAGGGATCACATGCTAGCAGCTTAACAGCAAATTGAAAGCTATGCCCCAGTACAGGGAAATGCCAGGGCCAGGAAGCAGAAGTGGGTGGGTTGGGGAGCAGAGTTGGGGGAGGGTATAGGGGACTTTCAGGGGAAGCATTTAAAATGTAAATGAAGAAAATATCTAATAAAAAAAGAAGCAAATATGCCCAAGAGATTTAGAAGACATGAAATAGTCAAATTCCAGGAAGAAATTAATAAAGAAGAAACAGAGAGAACCACACCAAGAATCAACAAAACCAGGAGCTAGATTTTTGAGAAAATCAACAAGATAGAAAAACTCTTAGCAAGACTAACCAGATGACACAGAGACAGTATCCAAATTAACAAAATCAGAAATGAAAGAAAGACATAAAAATAGAAATGGAAAAAATTAAAAAAAATTATCAGATCCTACTATAAAAGCATACATTCACTGAAACTAGAAAATCTAGATGAGACAAATGATTTTCTAGGCAGATACCAGGTACTAAAATTAAATCAGGATCAGATACACCATTTAAACTGTGCCATATCCCCTAGGAAATAGAAGCAGTCTTTAATACTCTCACATAAAAATAATAATAATATTAATCCCCAGTGTCTGGTGGTTTTAGGGCAGAATTCTATGAGACCTTCAAAGAAAACCTAATAGAAATACTTCTTAAACTATTTTATAAAATACATACAGAAGGAGTACTACCCAATACATTCTATGAAGTCACAGTCACAGTGATACCTAAACCACACAAACACCCAACAGTGAAAGAGAACTTAAGAACAATTTCTCTCATAAATATTGAAGCAAAAATGCTCAATAAAATTCTCTTAAACTGAATCCAAGAACACATCAAAACACTCATTCACTGCGATCAAGTAGGGATGTAGAGATGGTTCAATATACAAAAATCCATTAATGTAACCCACTATATAAATGAACTCAAAGGGAAAAAATGATCATCTCACTAGATACTGTAAATGCCTTTGACAAAATATAACCCCTTCATGTTACAAGTATTGGAGAGATCAGGAATTCAATGTCCATGCATAAATATAATAAGCACAATATATAGCAAACCAATAGACAACATGAAACCAAATGGAAAAAAACATGAAGCAATCCCACTAAAATCAGGGACAATGCAAGGTTGCCCACTCTCCAGCTATCTATTCAATATAGTACTCAAAGTTCTAGCCAGAACAATTAAGCAACAAAAGGAGATCAAAGGGATACAAATTGTAAAGGAGGAAGTCAAGATGCCATTATGTATACTTATGTGACCCAAAAAGTCTATGAGAGAACTCTTACAGCTGATGAACAACTTCCACAAAGTGCTTGGATATAAAATTAAGTCAAACAAACCAGTAGCTTTCTTCTACTCAAAGAATAAACAGGCTGAGAAAGAAATTAGGGAAGTGACACTGTTTACAATGGTCACAAATAATATAAAATATCCTGGTGTGACTCTTACACAAGTGAAACATCTGTATGACAAGAGCTTCAAGTCTCTGAAGAAAAAAAAAAATGGAAGAAGACCCAAGTAGAGGGAAAGATCTCCCATGCTCATAGATTGGCAGGATTAACATAGTGAGAATGTTCATTTTACCACAAGCAATCTACAGATTCAATGCAATCCCCATTAAAATTGCAATGCAATTATACATAGAGATAGAAAGAGAAATTCTCAAATTTATCTGCAGTAATATATATATAATAAACCAAGGACAGCAAAAACCATTCTCAACAATAAAAGAATTTCTACCCCAATCACCATCCCTCAACTCAAGCTGTACTACAGAGAAATAGTGATACAAACAGATTCATATTGGTATAGAGACAGGTGAGTAGGTCAATGGAATAGAAAGAAAGACCCAGAAATGAACCCACACACCTATGTTCATGAGATCTTTGACAATTGCTCCAAAATATAACAAGGACACATGCTCCACTATGTTCATAGCAGCCCTATATATAATAATCAGAAGCTGAAAACATCCCAGATGCCCTTCAACAGAAGAATGGATATAGAAAAAGTTATATATCTACACTATAGAGTACTACCTCGCTATTAAAAACAATAATTTCATGAAAATCTTAGGAAAATGGATGGAACATGAATATATCATCCTGAATGAGATATCCCAGTCACAAAAGAGCACAAATGATACTCACTGATAAGAGGAAATTAGCAAAAAACAAACAAACAAAAATAAGCAAACAATCAAAACCAGAATACCCATGATACAACTTACAGACCATATGAAACCCATGAAAAAAGAAGACCAACAAAGTGTGGATGCTACAGTACTATTCAGAAGGGGGGAGAAAATAGTCTTGGGAATTACAGGGAGCAAGAGATCTGAGAGGGAGAGAGAAAGGGGCAGGAAAAAGGGGGGTCAATTTAAATATGGGAGGAAGAGGGAGAGAAATACAGAGGGTCAAGAAATTGAAAGAAATTTTGTAGCAGTGATGGAGCAGGAACTGGGGGTAGCCATAAGGAAGACCCAGATGCCAGGGACTCAAGAAGTTCCCAGGTCCCAACAGGGTTTACATTAGCCAAGTACCCAAAAAAGGGAAGATAGAACCTATAGAGACCATATCCAGTGTACAGGCACTGCCCCCACTTGAGGGATTGGGTCACTCAGCCACCTCAAATATATTAACCCAGAATTCCTCCTGTCAAAAGGAATTGCAGGGACAAAGAGTAGAGCAGAAACTGAAGGAAAGGCCATCCAAGACTGCCCCAAGGAGGGATCCATACATCTATAGATACCAAACCCAGTTCTGACCCTAGAACTCAGGAAGTGGGTTAGAACTCCAGACTGCTGGACACCTGCCCTGCAAAAGAAGAGCTTGCCTGCAGAGAGTGCTTTGACTACTGGAACTCAGGTGAGAGTTGGATTCCCAGGAGTGCTGACAGAGGCTAACAGAATCACAGGAGGATCAAGCTCAAACCAGAGACAGCTTGAGCATTAACATCAAAGATTTCCAGATGGCAAAAGGCAAACATAAGAATCGTACTAACAGAAAAAAAGAAAACTGGGCATTATCAGAACCCAGTATGCCCACAGCAACAAATCCTGGATACACCAACACACCCAAAAAGCAAGATGCAGATTTTAAATCATATCTCATGATAGTGGTAGAAGATTTTAAGAAGGGCACTAATAACTTCCTTAAAAAAATATAGAACGCTACTAAACAGGTAGAAGTCCTTATAGGGGAAGTACAAAAATCGCTCAAGGAATTACAGGACAATACCGCTAAACAAGGAGAAGCCCTTAAAGAGGATATACAAAAATCCCTCAAAGAATCACAGGAGAACACTGCTAAACAGAAGTCCTTAAAGAACTACAGGCAAACACTGCTAAATAGGTAAGAGAAACACAAAAATCCGTTAAAGATTTATAGGAGAACACAACCAAACAAGCGATGGAATTTAACAAAACCATCCCAGATCTAAAAATGGAAGTAAAAACAATGAAGAAAACCCAAAGAGAGACAACTATGGAGATAGAATCCCTACGAAAGAAATCAGGAACCATAGATGTGAGCATCAGCAACAGAATATTAGAGATGGAAGAGAGAATATCAGGTGCAGAATATTCCATAGAAAACATGGACACAACAATCAAAGAAAATGCAAAATGCAAAAAGGTCCTAACTCAAAACATCAAAGAAATCCAGGACACAATGAGAAGACCAAACCTATAGATAATAGGAGTAGATGCGAATGAAGATTTTTCAACTTAAAAGGCCAGCAAATATCTTCAACAAAATTATAGAAGAAAACTTCCCATACCTAAAGAAAGAGATGCCCATGAAGAGACAAGAAGCCTACAGAACTCCAAATAGACTGGTACAGAAAAGAAATTTCTCCCAACACATAATAATCAGAACAACAAATGCACTAAATAAAGACAGAATATTAAAAGCAGTAATGGGAAAATGTCAAGTAACATAAAAGGCAGGCCTATTAGAATCACTCCAGACTTCTCACCAGAAACTATTAAAGCCAGAAGATCCTGGAAAGATGTTATATAGACACTAAGAGAACACAAATGCCAGCCCAGGCTACTATACCCAGCAAAACTCTCAATTAGCATAGATGGAGAAACCAAAGTATTCCATGACAAAACAATATCTTTCCACGAACCCAGCCCTTCAAAGGATAATAATGGAAAACACCAACACAGAGATGGAAAATACATTCTAGAAAAAACAAGAAAGTAATCCCTTAACAAAACGAAAAGAAGACAGCCACAGGAACAGATTCCCAACTTTAACAACAAAAATGACAGGAAGCAACACTTACTTTTCTTAGATTACTCTTAACATCAATGGACTGTAGAGGGCCGTGCCCGAATCAGCTCAGTCCCCATTCTAAGATGGCGCCGACATCCTGTTACCCCCCCCACCCCCATAGAGCAAGTAAACAACCCGAAAGTGCATGCGCCTGTTGCTTAACCGCCGCCCATCCCGGGGCTTAATATGAGTGATGGCCCAGCAGCCAATCCGGTTAAGACACGCCTCCTCCTTGGCTATATATCCGGGCTCTGGGTCTTCCTCTTTCAAGGCTTCAATAAAGAGGATGCTGTAGAAGGACTCTGAATCTGGTGTTCGCGTGTGTTCCTGCCAATGGACTCAATCCCCCAATAAAAAGACATAGGCTAACAGACTGGCTACACAAACAAGACCCAACATTTTGCTGCTTACAGGAAACCCACCTCAGGGAAAAAGACAGACATTACCTCAGAGTAAAAGGCTGGAAATCAATTTTCCAAGCAAATGGTCCAAAGAAACAAGCTGGAGTAGCAATTGTAATATCGAATAATTAGCTTCCAACCCAAAGTTACAAAACAAGAAAAAGAGGTGCACTAATAATCATCAAAGGTAAAATCTACCAAGATGAACTCTCAATTATAAATATTTATGCTGTAAATGCAAGGGAAGCCACATTCATTAAAGAAACTTTAGTAAAGCTCAAAGCACATATTGCACCTCACACAATAATAGTGGGAGACTTCAACACCCCAGTCTCACCACTGGACAGATCCTGGAAACATAAACTAAATAGAGACACATGGACACTAACAGATGTTATGAAACAAATGGATTTAACAGATATCTAAAGAACACTTTATCATAAAACAAAAAAATATACCTTCTTCTCAGCACCTCATGGTACGTCCTCCAAAATTGACCATATAAATTGGTCACAAAACAGGCCTCAACAGATACAAAAATATTGAAATTATCCCATGCAGATCACCACGGACTAAAGCTGATCTTCAATAACAGCATTAATAATAGAAAGCCAACATTCACATGAAAACTGAACAACACTCTACTCAATGATACCTTGGTCAAGGAAGGAATAAAGAAAGAAATTAAAGAATTTTTAGAGTTTAATGAAAATGAAGCCACAGCATAACCCAAGGTATGGGAAACAATGAAAACATTCCTAAGAGGAAAACTCATAGCCCTGAGGGCCTCAAAAGGAAACTAGAGAGAACATACACTAGCAGCTTGACACCACACCTAAAAGCTCTAGAATTTAAGGAAGCAAATTCACCCAAGAGGAGTAGACAGCAAGAAATAATCAAACTCAGGGGTGAAATCAACCATGTGGAAAGAAAAAGAACTATTCCAAGAATCAACAAAACCAGGAGTTGGTTTTTGAGAAAATCAACAAGTTAGATAAACCCTTAGCCAACCTAACTAAGGACAGAGGGACAGTATCCTAATTAACAAAATCAGAAATGAAAAAGGAGACATAACAACAGATCCTGAGGAAATCCAAAACATCATCAGATCCTACTACAAAAGCCTATACTCAACAAAACTGGAAAACCTGGATTAAATGGACAAATTCCTAGACAGATACCAGATACCAAAGTTAAATCAGGATGAGATTAACAATCTTAACAGTCCCATGTCCCCTAATGAAATAGAAGGAATCATTAATAGTCTCCCAACCAAAAAAATCCCAGGACCAGACGGGTTTAGCACAGAGTACTACCAGACCTTCAAAGAAGACGTAATTCCAACTCTCCTCAAATTATTCCACGATATAGAAACTGAAGATACTCTACCCAATTCATTCTATGAAGCCACAATTACTCTGATATATTAACCGCACAAAGATCCAACAAAGAAAGAGAAATTCAGACCAATTTCCCTTATGAATATTTATGCAAAAATACTCAATAAGATCCTCGCAGACCAAATCCAAGAACACATCAAAATGACCATCCACCATGACCAAGTAGGCTTCTTCCCAGGGATGCAGGGATAGTTTAATATACGGAAATCTGTCAACATAATCCACTATATAAACAAATTCAAAAACAAAAATCACATGATCATCTCATTACATGCTTAGAAAGCATTTGACAAAATCCAACACCCGTTCATGATAAAACTCACGGAAAGATCAGGAATTCAAGGCCCATACCTAAACATAATTAAAGCATTATACAGCAAACCAGTAGCCAACATCAAAGTAAATGGAGAGAAGCTGGAAGCAATCCCACTAAAATCAGGGACTAGACAAGGCTGCCCACTTTCTCCCTACCTATTCAATATAGTACTTTAAATCCTAGCCAGAGCAACAATGAAAGGACATCAAGGGGATACAAATTGGAAAGGAAGAAGTCAAATATCACTGTTTGCAGAAGATATGATAGTATATATAAGTGACCCTAAAAATTCCACTAGAGAACTCCTAAACCTTATAAAGAGCTTCAGCACAGTAACTGGATATAAAATTAACTCAAACTACTCAATGAGCTTTCTCTACACAATAGATAAACAGGCTGAGAAAGAAATTAGGGAAACAACACGCTTCACAATAGTCACAAATGATATAAAATACCTTGGTGTGACTTTAACTAAGAAGTGAAAGATCTACATAACAAGAATTTCAAGTCTCTGAAGAGAGAAATTGAGGAAGATCTCAGAAGATGGAAAGACCTCCCACGCTCATAGATTAGCTGGATTAATATAGTCAAAAAGGCTATCCTGCCAAAAGCAATCTCCAGATTTAATGCAATCCCCATCAAAATTCCAACTCAATTCTTCACTGAAATAGAAAGGGCAATTTGCAAATTCATCTGAAATAATAGAAAACCTAGGATAGGGAAAACTATTCTCAACAATAAAAGAACCTCTGGTGGAATCACCATGCCTGACCTCATGCTATACTACAGAGCAATCATGATTAAAAACTGCATGGTACTGGTACAGCGACAGACAGGTAGATCAATGAAATAGAATTGTAGACACAGAAAAGAACCAACACACTTATGATCACCTTACCTTTGACAAGGGTGCTAAATCATCCAGTGGAAAAAAGACAGCATTTTCAACAAATGGTGCTGGCACAACTGGCAGTTATCATGCAGAAGAATGTGAATTGATCCATTCTTATCTCCTTGTACAAATCTCAAGTCTAAGTGGATCAAAGAACTCCACATAAAACCAGAGACACTAAAATTTATAGAGGAAAAAGTGGGGAAAACCTTTGAATTTATGGGGACAGGGGTAAAATTCCTAAACAGAACAGCAATGGCCTGTGCTATAAGATCAAAAAATCAAGAAATGGGACCTCATTAAATTGCAAAGCTTCTGTAGGGCAAAAGATACTGTCAATAAGACAAAAAGGCCACCAATAGATTGGGAAAGAATTTTTACCAATCCTAAATCTGAAAGGGAGCTAATATCCAAAATATACAAAGATCTCAAGGAGCTGAACTCCAGAAATTCAAATAACCCCATTAAAAAATGGGGTACAGAGCTAAACAAAGAATTCTCAACTGAGGAATAACGAAGGGCTGAGAAGCACTTGAAAAAATGTTCAACATCCTTAATCCTCATGGAAAAGCAAATCAAAACAACCCTGAAATTCCACCTCACACCAGTCCGAATGGCTAGGATGAAAAATTCAGGTGACAGCAGATGCTGGCAACGATGTGGAGAAAGAGGCACACTCCTCCATTGCTGCTGGGATTGCAAACTGGTACAACCACTCAGGAAATCAGTCTGGCGGTTCCTCAGAAAATTGTACATAGTACTACCAATTGATCCAGCAATACCTCTCCTGGGCATATACCCAGAATATGTTCCAACTGGTAATGACACCTGCTCCACTATGTTCATAGCAGCCTTATTTATAATAGCTGGAAGGTAGAAAGAACCCAGATGTCCCTCATTAGAGGAATGGATACAGAAAAATGTGGTATATTTACACATTTTCTACTCAGTACTACTCAGCTATTAAAAAATGAATTTCTGAAATTCTTGGGCAAATGGATGTATCTGGACAATATCATCCTGAGTGAGATAACCCAATCACAAAAGAAGTCACTTGGAAGGCACACACTGATAAGTGAATATTAGCCCAGAAACCTAGAATACCCAAGATACGACTTCCAAAACACAAGAAAATCAAGAAGGAAGACTAATGTCTGGATACTTCCTTCCTCCCTAGAATAGGGAATAAAATATCCATGGAAAGAACTGCAGAGACAAATTTTGGAGCTAAGAGGAAAGGATGGACCATCCAGAGACTGCCCCACCCAGGGGTCCATCCAATAATCAGCCACCAAACGCAGACTCTACCTCATATGCCAGCAAGATTTTGCTGAAAGGACCCTGATATAGCTGTCTCCTGTGAGGCTATGTCAGTGCTTGGCAAATGCAGAAGAGGATGCTCACAGTCATCTCGAGGAAAGAACACAGGGTCCCCAAGTTAGGAGCTAGAGAGAGTACCCAAGAGCCAAAGGGGTCTGCAACAGTCCATATAGGTGGAACAACAATATGAACTAATCAGAAACCCCAGAGCTCCTGTCTCTAGCTACATGTGTATTAGAAGATGGCCTAGTTGGCCATTATTCGGAAGAGAGGCCCCTTGGTCTAGCATACTTTATATGCCCCTGTACAGGGGAATACCAGGGCCAAGAAGTAGGGGTGGGTGGGTAGGGGAGCAGGGCAGGGGGAGGGTATAGGGGACTTTTGGGATTGCATTTGAAATGTAAATGAAGAAAATATCTAATAAAAAAAGAAAGAAAAAAAAACAATAAAAAAAGAGTTCTGTGGATCCAGTGTCTAGAGCTATAGATATCAATGTTCAAATGCTCTGTCTTTTTAATACAGATCCTCATATTTTTGTGACACTTAAGCATAAAATACTTTTTGTTGTTACCTCATAACTGTAATTTTGCCACTGTCATGGATCATATTCTGAATATCTGTGTTTTCCAATGATCTTAGGTGACTCCTTTGAACAAGTTGACACCCAAAGGAACCACAACCTATAGTTTAAGAACCTCTGGTTTAGTCTGTAACTGAATGGCTATCTTCCTCACTGTCCTCACAGGATGGAGGATCTGAAGTATCTCTCTGCAGCTCTTCATAATTGTACAAATTTCCTCTATGCAAGTTCTGTCCTACTGAGGTAGTTTTCTTTCTAAAAGCATATTTGCATCCCACTGTCTTGATTAGGACGGGGCTAGAGGACACAAAAATTTAGGTTAATATTTTGTCTTGTTGTATTAACATTATTTAATATATATAGGATCATACCATCTATTTTGTTCAGCTACATTTTTATTCCTTTTGTTGTTTTTGTTCAAAACAGAGAATATGCTATAAATAGTTTACAGCCATGACAGATATCAGTACGGTGGTTCTTCAGGATCATTGGGCTCAAGCCATGTCTAGACCCAGCTATACTATTCCTGGGCAAATGCCCACAGGAAATTTCACCTGACCACAAGGACACTTGCTCAACCATGCTCCCTAATGGTCTATTCATAATAGTCGGAAATTTGAAACAGCCTAGATGTCCCTCCACAAAAGTATGGATAAGAAAAAATGTGGTACATTTACAGAGTTGAGTATTACACAGCTGTTTTAAAAAATTATATCATCACCTTGGCATTGTGGCTGGGGTAGTAGCAGGTACCACTATCATAAACAAATGTGTGATGGAAAAACTGGAAAGATATAAAAAATGGAGTGGTGCATGCACTATGGAAAGAGGCAGAACTCCAGATGTGAAGGTGGTGACAGATATTCCCCACATTTCAGACATGGAAATATTAGGAGGTGAGTATGATCAGAGTATATGATCTGATATACCTAAATAATCAATAAAAAATAAGATAAAATGATGAAAATTTCAGGCAAATAGAACTAGAAAAAAAGACTTGCTGAATGAGGCAGCCCAGACCCAGAAAGATAAATAAATTTGAATATTAGCCATTAAATAAATGCTAACCAAGCTATAATCCTTAGAGTTAGAAAGGTTATGTTGAATGGAAAGGACTGTTTTCGGGGGCATATGATTATCCCTGCAAGGAGGAAATAGAATATATTTTATGGGTGGCCTGGGAGGTAAATGCAGAGAGGAATGGGAGGAACAGGAGGGGAGGGGAATGGGAGATGAGGTTGCTGGAGGACATGCTGGGAGAGACAGATAGAATTGAGGGATATGTGAAGGATGGTATAGAAATCCTGACAGTGGAAACTTCCTAAAATATATGAAGGTGATCCTAATGAAGTCCCCAAATAATGAAGAAGACAGAGTCCCAAATGTCCATCTCTTGTCACCTAATACCAAGTACTGGGCCCTCCAATATTGTGATTGAATCATGTCCAAATAGGTTGTTTTTTAAAGGAGTCCCATGGAAATCCCCAAACAATAGAGGCTGTTGCCCAAACAATAGGTTGCTCTACAGAAAATCACAGCAAAGTCCCATTGCAGAAAGCCAGGACTCATAAAACTCACAGAAGATAGAGAGGTCAAGCTGTTGTCCACAAACAGTCTTTACTCATGTTTTCTAGTGCCTTTGGTACAGGAAACTGAAATGGAAATAGAAACACAACCAGCCACAAAATTGTTGATCTACTTACAACTGTCCTGCCTACAAATATACTAGAGCAATGGTGGCTCAGAGCTTGTGGGAGTAACCAATGAATGACTGCTTCATCTACATGCCACTCCGCAAGATAAAACACAGACTCAAACAAGAACGTGAAACTAGATAGTGCAAACACCGACAGACACTACTGTTCTAAAAAGAAGTAACAATAAAATGATTCCTAATGATATTCTTCTGTACTCAACAATCAGTGCCTTCTTTAGTTGTCATCAGAAAAGCCTTCTCCGTCAGCAGATGGAAAGAAATATAGAGGTCAAGAGGAAAAAATTACACAGAGAAAGAGACCTTAGAACACACAGACCTAAATGAGATGAATCGATCAAATTCCTTTCCTCGGGGCTCAGAGAATCCCACAAAATATGATGCCAAATTAACGTGGGAACCAGAAGGGCTAGAAAACACATGAAAACAAGGCCCTACAGATCAACTAAGCAGAGCTCATTTCAACTCAGGGACTGAAGCAGGAAGCGTGGGAATCTACACAGGTCTGCAATAGGCCTTTCCCTATAGAGTATAGATTTTACTTTAATATTTTTATGACTGTGTGACTATGTGGGTCTCTTGGTTATGCCTTCTCTTGGGGATCATTTTTTTCTGCTGGTTTGCTTATACAACTTCAATGTGATGGTTTTTGTTTTGGTTTTTTGTTTTCTTTTCAAATCTTACTTTATTCTGTTTGGTTTTTTATCTCTTAGAAGCCTGTTCTTTTCTAATGAGTTACAAAAGAGGACATGGATGAGGATGGGAGATGTGGTTAGGTGAAACTGGAGTAGTGAGAGAGGGAGTATAATTAGGAAATATTATATGAGAAAAAAATCCTAGTTTTCACAAAAGGGAGAAAAACCAAAATTAGTACTTATTTTATGGTCCAGAATATTCCTTAGGCTAGTGAATGTTCACATATACATAGAAGTCCTTGAACACTGCACAGCACACTGTTGTATAAGTTTGTCAGTGACAATGCTGTTTACACCATGCATGGTAGCCTGCACTAATACATTCACTGCTTGTTCTGTCGATTATTGAGTAAATTTCACCTTTAGGGTATTATCAATTTTTCCTTTCTGGTCCTGTGCATGTTCACTCCACGCATCTTAAATGATTGCTGTTGAGTTTATTCTTCACTTCAGGGTTGTTTATCTTCTTGATGAATTGACCATTTTGTGATTATAAAACAGTCCTGTATCTGGTGATGTTCTTGGTCTGGAAGTCTGTTTTGTCTGACAGTGATGTAGCACACCAGCACTCATCTGTTCATCTGCTCAGCATCCAAGTGGTGTGTTCTCTACCCTTTCTGAGTCTCTCTCTGTCTTTGTATTTTCAGTAGGTCCCTTTGAGGTAACAGATAGTGTGGGTTTACACTCTGTGCACTTTGATAAACTGAACATAAAGTATTGATATAATTGAAACTTGGTCTACTACTGTGCTATTTACTATATGTTTGCTGAGCTCTCTCTCTCTCTCTCTCTCTCTCTCTCTCTCTCTCTCTCTCTCTCTCTCTTACTGGGGTTAACATAATGCTTCCTTTCTGACACTGTCTCTTCTCTTCCCTGTTGAAATATACAGGGCATCACTATTGTGGCTGTGGCTGTTTACTTTTGGCCTATTTCCTCTGTGAGTTTCTGAGCGTTCTGAATATTACAGTATGTTGTTTCTAGTTCTGTTTATGTAATTTTTGACCTGAGTCTAAGAAACTTTTAGGGACACTTTATATTTACAGATAGTTACTATATATAATGTCTTTATTTTTATGTGTATGGAGCAGAGTTCAAGGCTTCTCTTTAGCATGTTTTGTGTCAAATTCTGCCATCAACAAGTTCTTTTGGCTTCCATTTTTCTAAAATATATTACTTGACTTTCATTTGAAAAACATATCCTGTTAGAGGTGGAATTCTAGGTGAGACTTCCTCTGATGTCCATGAGGGAATAAACTAGTCTAGACGTACCTTCTTCTGTCAAAGGAAATAGTACTGTATAGGCAACAACTGTTTTCAGAGTGTGGGCAATAAGCAGCATAGGATTCATTCCTAAGGGGAGAAGTAAAAACAACTGATGAGAGTCTCCCTCCTCACTTCGGCTTTCTACAGCAATCAGTCTTGGATCTACCACAAAGCCAAGAGGAGTCTCTCATGGAGTATGCTGGAAATAGACTGGAGACTAGGCTGTTTGCGGTTCAGAGTACGGAGTTTTTAAAGTCTACACAACTTCCTTTCTTTCAAGGTTTAAATTGTCCCATTTTCTATTTCACTTTTGTTATTCTGAGAACAAATTTGGTTTAACATTGTCCTCCAGATTTTTCATTGTTACTAATAGGGGAATAAATCTTGGATCTTTTTACAAACATAAACCAAATTCTTAAGAGAATTTCCTTAAATATTTACTCATTGTTGATGTGTATACATGCATGCCATGTATGTGTATGTGTACCATAAGCATGCAGGTGTCCATGTAGGCAGAAGACAGTGCTAGGTCCCCTGGAACCTATAAATGCATACATACACATATACATATGTATACATGTATATTCTGCATATGTATACATATGTGTGTACTTAGAGTACATGTATATGAATGTATGTATGTATGTATGTATGTATGTATGTATGTATGTATGTATATATACATAAATAAAGAGATAAAATGGAGTTACCCTGTAACAGGACACCAATGACTCTACTAGACTTCAGTTTGATTATTTTAGGTGGACTTGCAGCCTCATTAAATTTTTTCCCAAAAGTATAACAAACTGCTAAAACTTCCATATTTAATAATAATGGATTGTTCCCCAGATGTTGAATCCATGCCATTCATAGTACGAAAATACATTTTTAAAAAAATATGTTATTTGTGTAAATATGTGAGCACACATGTGGTGTGCATTGTGCATGCATGAGTGTATGTGTTCACATGTGTGTTATGATGTGTTTGCTATGGCATCTGCACCAACATGGGTGGTCATATTTCTCCTTCCACCTTTACAAAGGTGGCTAGACTAATCACCTCCCAGGCTTGCTTTACCTGCTGAGCAGTTTTTTCCACAACAAAGTCTTTTTTTTATTAATCATTAACAATAATACTTATATTCATCTTTTAAATTTTTCAAAGTATAGTACAATTAATTAATTTTTCCCTTCCTCTCTTCAACCTCTCTTCTACATATCTCTCATTTTATTTATGGCTTACTTGCTTTGTTGTTGTTGTTACATATATATATATATATATATATATATATATATATATATATATATATATGATGTTACATACATATTTCAGGTATGACTTCTTAGTATTGGCTAGCCAACTCACCTATTTGCTTTGCTCTGGGAAAGTCTACTTCTCCCCCTCTCAGCATTCTTTGTTTTTTTTTTTGTTTTTTTTTTGTCTTTTTTTTTTTGTCCAACTTTTATTAGATATTTTCTTCATTTAAATTTCAAGTGTTATCCAAAAAGTTCCCTATACCCTCCCCCTCCCGGCCCTGCTCCTCTACCCACCCGCTCCCATATCTTGGCCCTGGCATTCCCCTGTACTGAGGCATATAAAGTCTGCATGACCAAGGGGCCTCTCTTCCCAATGATGGCCAACTAGGCCATCTTCTTCTATATATGCAGCTAGAGACATGAGCTCAGGGGGTACTAGTTAGTTCATGTTATTCTTCCACCTAGAGGGTTGAAGACCCCTTCAGCTCCTTGGGTACTTTCTCTAGCTCCTTCCTTGGGAAACCTGTGTTCCATCTAATAGCTTACTGTGAGCTTCCACCTCCATGTTTGCCAGGCATTGCTATAGTCTCCCACGAGACAGCTATATCCGGGCCCTTTCAGCACTATCTTGCTGGCATATGCTATAGTGTCTATGTTTGGTGGCTGATTGTGGGATGGATCCCTGGCAGCCGCAGTCATTGGGTCCATCCTTTGGATTCAGCTTCACACATGATCTCTGTAACTTTTTCAATGTGTGCTTTGTTCTTAATTCTAGGAAGGGGCGAAGAGACCACATTTTGAACTTCATTCTTCTTGAGTTTCATGTGTTTAGTAAATTGTATCTTGGGTAGTCTAGGTTTCTGGGCTAATATTCACATATCAGTGAGTACATGTTATGTGAGTTCTTTTGTGATTGGGTTACTTCACTCAGGATGATGGCCTCCAGATGATCCATTTGCCTAGGAATTTCATATATTTATTGTTTTTAATAGCTGAGTAGCACTCCATTGTGTAAATATACCAAATTTTTTGTATCCATTCCTCTGTTGAGGGACATCTGGGTTCTTTCCAGTTTCTGGCTATTATGAATAAGGCTGCTATGAACATAGAGGAACACGTGTCCTTATTACCAGATGGAATATCTTCTGGATATATGCCCAGTATTGCAGGATCTTCCGGTAGTACTATGTCCAATTTTCTGAGGAACTGCCAGACTGATTTCCAGAGTGGTTGAACCAGCTTGCATTCCCACCAACAATGGAGGAGTGTTCCCCTTTCTCCACATCCACGCCAGCATCTGTTGTCACCTGAATTTTTGATCTTAGCCATTCTTACTGGTGTGAGGTGGAATCTCAGGGTNCTCAATTTCTTTCTTCAGAGACTTGAAGTTCTTGTCATACAAATCTTTCACTTCCTTCGTAAGAGTCACACCAAGATATTTTATATTGTTAGTGACTATTGTGAAGGGTGATGTTTCCCTGATCTCTTTCTCAGCCAGTTCACCCTCTCAGCATTCTTTAGCTGCCTATAAGTCGTTGCCTAGGGCAGAGGTCTTGGAAGCTCCCCATTCATCAGCATTTCTAATTATGTACCCCTTTTTCAGGTCATGTGTAGGTATCCATGTTGGCAAGACATACATGGTTAGCTTTTCTGATATTTCTCAGAAAGTTCCCTTGGCAGCAGATGGGGACCATTACTAAAAATCATGACTGCTCAAAATGCAGTTTTGGAGCCCAGGCCCAGCACATATATGTATGGTATAATATTTTTAATCTCATTCATTTTCCAAAAAAATAAGCAGTTTACTCTTTTCCAAATTATTTTATTAATATTAAATTGATCATCAGTCCAAACCTAGACGGAGCCAGTATGAGCTACAGACTGAAACTTCATCTCAGAATGAAAATAACAACCAGAAATGCTCACTGCTTTTCCCTCAGCTTGGCCCGAGTGCTTTCTGTGTCTTACTCATGCTAATCCTCCTGATAGGACCAGAATCCTTTTACACAATGCTAACAAACTTTTTCTGCATTGTCCTTCACACAAACTAGTATTGCGTCCTCTGCCATGGCCTGGCACAACACTGTGTTTCCTTTCTTCTTCCTTGATACTGGAAGCAAGAGATTCTTAGAAAGGCTGACACTGTTACTGTTGTCTTTGCCCACGTGTCTTCAACATCACTCTTGATCTTTTGTCAACAGTTAATTTTCCTCAGGTTTCTTCCACGCTAGAGGGAAACATACAAGACAGATGGAAGGAAGGAAGGAAGGAAGGAAGGAAGGAAGGAAGGAAGGAAGGAAGGAAGGAAGGAAAGAAGAAGGAAGGAAAGGGAGAGTGGACTTAAAGAGGATTAATTTCTTTCAGAGATATAAATAGCTCTCAGATTTTGAGAAGATAAAAGACTGTAACAGATATTTTTAAACAAATGCTGAACAGTTTAAGTTTGTATAATAATTCATGAACTACTTAATGTCAAAAAAAGAAAGCTGAGTTCTATAATTCCAAGCATGAATTCTAATGTCACATTTCATGCCACATCTACCAGAGCCATCTGTCTATTTTTAGCAAAAGATATCGCACAGAAATGAAATTGTAACCTGCACAAAATACTTCCTTATGAATAAGAAATCTCCAAAAAAAAAAATGTTTATCTGTCAAGGTAGACAGAAAAATGACAAAAGACACAGGATTTCCTCCGTTGAACTTTACAGAACTCCAATTGTTAATAGTTACTTTGATGTACAAGGTATGTATATATATTTTCCTTTGCTTCCGTCTTTATCAGTTGAATTTAGAAAGCAAACTCTGTAGTTTACAAATCAGGAAGGCCTCCCACTACGTGGCAGCTGTAAATGTATTAATTTGAATTTAAATAGTGTCATTAGCACATATTAAAATAGCATTTTTCTGTAATGTATTAATCTTCCTTAATTACTCAGTTACATCCATTATTTTAGGAAAGTTTAGAAATTTATTACTCTTTAACTGTACAAGGTGAATAGAGTTTTATTTTAATAATCACAACAGGAGTCATAAGCACTCTCTATGTAAATTCTTGTAAAATTGCAGACCTTTAAGACTTCCTTAATTTTTTTTTAAGAGTAAGACATGGTGAAATTCCTGCTGCACACAGTAGATGTCACTGTTTCTCCATGCTAGTAAAACATAGCAACAAATTTTGGCAGTTAAAAAAGAAACATTTCAATTATCAAATGTACATACAAGAGAAATGTGTTATTGTAGAAAACCAAAAGCAGGGCTAAGAATGTTTATGATAATTTGTAATTCTTTTAACTGGAAGCTAAACAAACGCTAATGTAGCAGAAAAAGCTTCAACATTTGGGAAGCATTACACAGTGAAGTACTATAAAGCAAGGAGAAGGGCAAAAACATACCCACACGACAACAAAACTCAGAATGGTGCATGTAAAGTCAGAGCAAAAGGATCAATCTATGATAATCTAAAGTTTGCAAAGTTCCAAACATGCAAACCTCTCATGTCTGATAAATCACCCACAGAGATGTCTGTACATAGAAGAATGAAAGAAGGAACATGGGACTTCTTGGCATACACTATCTTTCCCTCTGAGCAGCAACAGTTGGGATGTGCTCATAAAAGTGCAATGAGCACAGCCTTTGATTTGTTCAAGTACACACACACACACACACACATACATATATGTGATATAGGTGTATGTATGTGGTGTGTGTGTGTGTGTGTGTGTGTGTGTGTGTGTGTGTGTTATGCTTTAAATGTTTTATAAAATTGATTCAACTAGGAAAATTAGTTGAACCCAGCCCTATAAGTACCCAGTCTCTTGAGATCTACTCAAATTACAATCCAAATTTCAGGATTTGGTGTATTGTGTAAAAGGTAGAAATTCCAAAGCTTCTGCTTTTCATTTCAGACCTTCAGTATTTATATTTATCATAATGTCTGGATCTTGCTTCTGAAGAGAAATTTTTTTCTTCAGCATGAGGACAGGCTAACTCACTGGAATCAATAGATGCGTTTCCCTGTTTGCCTTATGTCAGACATTTTCTCACTACCAATGTTTTCTTCTTAATATACAAAATATCTTTGAACTCGTCCTATTTTCTAAAACAAAATATTCTACGCTTCTTAGCACCCACTAGCTACTGTTTAATCCACTTTGATTTTTTTTTTTCAGAGCTAGGATTTCATAGCTCTATGTTGTCTTCCCTGAGGCCAATTTCTATAGCAACACAGATTCCATAAACTTCCCCCTAAAGTTATAAGCTTTCATATTGTTAATATTGTGTTCTTCCCTAAGACATTATAAAGACATTATAAATAGTCATTTCTCAGGAAGAGAAAAGATATGTAAAACCTTCTAAGTCCTTATTTCAGATGTAAGCTTGTAGAACATCAGTTCTAAAGAGTAGCTTTTTCTCCGTGTAATACTGTAAGGAATATTATGAAGTCTTCTGTGTGGGGAGCTAAGAAAGCCTTGAATAAATGTGGAAAGAGTGAATAAAGTCTTGAGTGGATGTGCATTTCTTACCCAGCACAGCCATGTCAGGAAGCAATCCTAGGAGTCAAAGCACTGGGAAGTATGCATCAAACTCCGAAGTAGCAGAACCTTCCTCCAATATGATCCAACTGCAAAGGTGACAATGTGCACAAACACATGTGTTCATAAACTAGTGTGTGTGTGTGTGTGTGTGTGTGTGTGTGTGTGTGTGTGTGTGTGTGTGTGTGTAAAGTGGTAGCTGCAGCTATCTCCTTCTGGATGTTTACAGCCTAAGACTGACTGCTCCCCCATAGAGATCTCCTGTGTAGACTAGCGACTCCTCCCCCTGTACTGTTCATGATAAGACCCAAAGTTCCAGGAGGCTGTGCAATTGGCACGGCTCCATTAGAAAGAAACCAGTCCCTGATCTCAGCCTTTGTACACCTGTCTTCATGGCTCCCCCTTTTTCATCCCATGTCACCCCTGTCAGGTTTCCATGATGAAATTGTGCAGAATATGGTGCTCCTGCTCTTCAGTGTAAAAAAAAAAATGTAGCTTCTTACATTTCTCTAAAATGTCGTCTAAGTAGAATATATGAGTTCTCTATTAGTTCTTACTGGCACTGAGTGAAGGTCCCTAGCAGGCCACAAAATGGAAAACATGCCTCTAGCAGTCTTTGTCCTACACATGGTCCTTCTGCCTTGCTATAAACCCTTAGGTTAGATTCTATTATTTGGCCACTTCCTCCCACTGATGCTGACCACTATGATCTAAATATCAAAGTATTGAAGTACAGCAATCAAAAGCCTCCTATGGCCACCTTAATTAACAAGCTCAAGAACCTCATCCTAAAACTGATTCCCCCTTTCCTTTGTAAAATGCCATTGGCCTTGGGGTCATGTCTGTCTCCTCTCTATTCAGAGGCAGTCTTTTTTTTTTTTTTTTTTCCCCTCCAGGAAAAAGATCCCTTCCCCTTCTCCATTGTCTGGTTCTCCTTCTCCCTCAACCTGTCTTTGCCTCTTATTCCCTGGCCTTTGTCTGTCTAGGACAAATAAATCTCCTTTGTGTTGAGAACTTGATCTTGGGATGTCTTATGCATACTTGAGGTCCTTTCAGTAAGAAGAAATTGTAAGCAGAAACCCAGTAACTGTGACATAACTGTAACCTACTGGTGTTTGGAGAGAACCATTTCTCAGAGCATCCCTATTGCAAATTACAGGGAGTTTAAAGACAAAGAACACAGAGAATCTATATGCTGGTTGGCAGTGGCATTGGGAAATAAGCAAGCCAGCAGTTTAACAGGAGCCAAGAACACAGAGTTAACTAGGCAGCGGTGGTACATGCCTTTAATCCCAGCACTTTGGAGGCAGGTAGATTTCTGAGTTTGAGGCCAGCCTGGTCTACAAAGTGAGTTCCAGGACAGCTAGGGGCTAGGGTTACACAGAGAAACCCTGTGTCAAATAAATAAATAAATAAATAAATAAATAAATAAATAAAAACAAGAACACAGAGTAGCTGGGGCATTTCAACTCCGAGTTTCTACAACAGGGTTGGGTGCTTTGGCATAGGATTTTAGGGGAATGAGGTAGAGACCAAGACAGCTTTATCTAAGACAAGATGGAGAAGCATTTGCCATATTATATATATATATATATATATATATATATATATATATATATATANTTAAAAATTTTTATGTTTGTGGGGTACCATATGATGCTTTTTTGCATGTCCATTTTCCAAAGTTTAAATTAGATTGTGTTTCCTCAAATAATCATCATAGATGATTAAAACCAAAACTCCATTCTAAGTTTTGAGATTTCTTATTTATGGTCACTTCTTTATATAGGTATCACACATCACACTATCTTACTCTGTCTATCCTGTCTCAGGATTTGCCGGTGAGTCTTTCCTCATTTTTGCCTTCCAGTTGACTCTTCTCAGGCTCTCTGAAAACCAGCATTCCACCCTCAGGTTTCATGAGAATCACTTTTTTAGGTTCACATAAGGACGAGTCAAGCTGTGCTTTCTCTCTGTATCTACTGTCTACCTTATTTCTGTCCAAATAATTTCTGAGCATTACATCTTCTATAATTACCGTAGCACTCTTCTACATCCATATGCATCATGTTTTCTTTATCCCTGTTTGGTGGACATTGTTTAGCTGTTTCTATTTCTTGGCTATTTTGAGTATTAATGTAATGAACATGATAGAAAAAAAAACATCTTTACAACAGATTAAGTTCATTTCCTTTGGATTTATACCCAATTACATTTTTGAAGGAATTTTACAAGGTTTTCAATAATAGTTGCACTAATTTATATTTTAAACATTAATATTTTCAATATCTTTGTGAAAAAGGTTCTATTTCCCTTAATTTTTTGCATTTTAGTCTTTATATATGAAAATCTGATATAAACAGGAAATTACTGTCAGGTGTGTCTATTTAAATCACATTTATGTTAGGAAGTATGGTTGATTCTATTGTCTTACTGAAACCATTAAAGATAGTTGAAGCTGTCAAAGTTGGCCTCTTTTTCTTATTGATTTATTTTTCTTGGTAGTATTTACTTCTGTACAAAAGATAGAATGAGTGCTTATCAATCATTATATATTTAAGTTCCCACAAGTAAAGAGTTTGAATGGAGGTACATACAGCCATACTTCAATGAATGGCTTTTAATAGCAATTCTATCCTAAATAAATGAGGATCTGTATTCAATACCTGTGCTAATAAAAATAAAACAAACAAATAAATAAATAAATAAATAATTGCAGTTGTTAATACCTCATGAAAATGCAGAAAATAAGGTATCAGAAAAGTTACAAACTTACCCAAATATAGTGCTTGCCCATTCTACTGCTTCCATTTACAAGTGTATACAACTTTTCAGATAATTTGCTTTCTCAGTTGCAAATATATTACCTATAAGCCCAGTAATATTAAATGAATCCTAAACAAAGTGATATCTTAAATATTTCAAGCAGAGAGTTTTTTTAATAGACATATGTTTATTTGGTAAACAAATGTCACATGAACAAACTGAAAGTTTGTGCTATAATTTTATACATTGAGTGTGAACAACAACAACGAAAAAAAAATTTGTCTTTTGGAGCTTGAGAGATGGCCCTTGAGTTAAGAACACTTACTCCTCTTGTAGAGGACCTGGATTAATGTCTTAGTTCCAGGGGACTGGTGCCCTCTTCAGGTCCAGGTGGGTACTGCTAGCATTTGGTGCACATACATTCAAACTCTTATATACAAAAAAAGAGAACAAATAAATCTTTTATCAATCAATCAATCAATCAATCAATCAATAGTAATGCAATATTAAAATTTTCAATTTATTGAGCATTCTGGTGAGGCTCACACATTTTGTGACATTTAGAACTTGGTTCTGTGTGACATAAACATGCTTGTCCTAAGGTCATTTTTAGCAAAATGTAACTTTATATTTAAATGAAATTTATGAAAAAATATCTAAAAGAGAAATTTGTAGAAATTCACCAAAGCAGCAGAAAGTGTTTTTAATGAGACAGAACAAAGGCTGCACATAACAATAACTGACCCTTCCACACCGTTCCACTGATGCTGGTAGCTGTCCCCCTCTTGTTACATTAGGTAGAAAGTGTGTCCATGCCAAAATCTTTTGGTTTTTATCTATACTATTTGTTTTCATGTTAATTAACATACATTTTCCAAAACACAAACATTGTATGGTTACCATTGGTAAAAACAAAACAAAACAAAACAAAACACTTGGCAATTTTTTTTTAAACTAATAGAAGCCACTGTAAGAGCTTTCCAGTTCCAGAAAAATTAAAAAAAAATAGTTATGCAAAAGATGGATATGTTTATCCTTAACTTCTAAGCCCCAACTCAGATGGCTTCCTCACAATCCACCAGGCTACAATAGAGATGCTGGGGAGTGATTTTTGAGTGACCTCGGAGTGCTACTGCAATTCAATCTTTTGTTCCCAGGAAGCAAACAGAAACTGAAAAGAAGTTCACAGTATATATGACAAATTCAGATTGGAAATTTTCTCTCTTGTTATCTAAAAATCAGAGGAAGGAACTCTCAGTAGCCTCTTGTACCTTCTTTGATAATTCTACTGCATTCAGTTATTTAACAAAAAAAGGAGGAAATGCAATTGAACATTAACAGCACTTATAATAACTCTTTTCTGTATTGACTAATAAAGGAAGCACATATTTGAACAAAAACAGAGGATGAAAGAGAAAAACTCTGAACTAATACCCCATCTCTCCTGTCTAACGTTATTCTCTTTCATTTCTACTTGTTTACCAACCCCCCAAGTTCATTTATAATAAAATAGCAAAAGGAAATTGATAAATTGTTACACTACCATATATGCCTCAAAATTTAATCAATTTGCAAAAATATTGTTGAACATGCTATTAGCTATTTGTACAGAGTAAATTAGGTTGACAAAACATTCTTCCTTATATAACTACATTCAAATTTCAATACATTGTTTCTTTTATTTTTCTTTAAATTTAAGAACTCTTCCAGCATAATTAGAAAGTAAGTTAGCTTGTTCCATGTGGAAAACCTCTGCCTTGGCAACTGTTCAGCTTCGTTTTAAAACAATCATCCAACTTTCCAACAGCCACACATCACTTTGTATACTTTGTGGAACTGTGTTCTTTGATACTACCAACTTGACAGAATCTAAGGTCGCCAGGGATGCAAGCTCATGGCACATTAGTGAGAAGTAATTTTGATCAGGATGACTGAGGTGGGAGCCCTGAAAGGAGGGTGTGGCAGGGAAGGGCAGTGTGAACTGAGCACACGCACTTAGTCTCTGCTTCCCAGGTGTGGATGGGATGTGTGACCAGCTGCCTGAGGTTCCTGTGCCTGTGATTTCTGTGTCTTCAGAGACTGGAACCTTGGAAGGATGTGTAAATTTTTCTCCTTAAGTTGCTGTTATCAGAATATCTTATCCTAGCAAATATACTGAGCAGTTGTATCTATCAACAATTAATAAAACAGGAATCCAAAAATTTGAAAGAGAGAAAGGAAGACTATAGAGTTTTACAGGAAGGCAAAGGTATATATATATTATAATTTCAAAGAATTAAAAAAAATAAAATAAAAAAGTTACTTACCTTCTAATGATACAGGAACAGACTTGAAATTTAAAGAAAAATAAAAGAAACAACCTGTTGAAATTTGAATGTAGTTATATAAGGAAGAATGTTTTGTTAACCTAATTTAACTTTGTACAAATAGGGATACCTAATAGAATGTTCAACAATAATTTACAATTTAATTAAATTTCAATGCATACATACACACAGATACACACACACACCCACGTGTATGTATATATATATATATATATATGTAACATTTTTATTACAAAATAGCAAGGGTTAAAACTATGTTAGGTCAATTCACAAACTACCTTTTCTACCCTGGTCATAGAAAAACTGAACATATACAACATAAATCCATATGAATGAAGTGGCCTATAACTAATCCTCAAGTACCTCATAATTTGAACAAAGATGTTGACTATCTGTACAGGGCCCCATGCAGAGTGAGACTGCCAGGATGGACAGCACGGGTGGGTGCTCTCACTCTGTAGATGCTAGACCTAATTGGAAAAGCTCCACTGTGGTTCACAGAATAGGTGAGTATGCAGATACAGATGGTCATGAGTGCTCTGAGGTCACAGTTCGGATAATAAAGGAATCATAGCGTTTCCATAAAGCTACTATATTAGTGTCAGGAGATGGCCCATTGTTTCTACAGAATGAGAAAGGGGTGGCTTGACCAAGATGCATACACATATTCAAAACTTCAGGTAAGAGATAGTGGGTCACATCCATAGAACTGACTGTTCCTCCAATGTGAGACAGAGACATTAGCTTATGTGCCTGTAATTGGAGAATAGCTATATTCTGAATATCAAAACTAATGTTTTATGAGACAAATATTAACTCAAAAACTAAAAACAATAGTGTACAATCACTGTTAATTCTAAAACCTGAGCTAGACATTCTAGCACATGGCAGGAATTCCAGCACACTAGGAATTTTGAGAAAGGGAAAAATAAGAGCGGCCAGCCTGGCTGCACAGTGAAAACCAATCAACCAACCTAGTAATAATGACTCTAAGATTTGAATCTTTTCCCATAATGGATCAAATTGGATATTAGAAACTGTAGCTTGCTCTTGGGGCTTCTCTCCTTCTAGGAATAGTAAATTCTAGAAATCGCCAGGTCAGTAAGAACAATAATATTGGCACATAACTGGAGTGTGACAGTATATCTATAACCCTACACTGCTCTGGCTTGGAAATGTTGTGAGGTCTGGCCTTTCACAAGCCCTGGGTGATGTCTCTGCTGCTTTGGCATATTTTCCTGATAAATTTAGTCAGATAATCTATGTTAAAATGTGATTTCTGGTGAAAGGCTCCATTTGTTCTGAGATATAGCCAGTTTCATGCGTAACTTGAATTACTCAGGAGCTACATATCCACACAACTGATCCCCAGTGCGATCCTTGGACACTCTAGTCTCATAGTTTTCCCAGTCAGTTACCTATCATGTGTATTAACTTCTGAGAGAATGAAGTGCCCAGGCTCCTGTAGCAGTAACTACTAAAGGATCTACTTGTTGTTGTTGTTGTTGTTGTTGTTGTTGTTATTTTTCCCATTTGATGATACTCTTTCTTCATTTATTGTGTCTTTTGTCTTTGGTTTTTGTCTTTATTTCCTTCTTTCTTTCCTTCACTTCTTTCACTTTTTAGGAGACAGTGTCTCACGCATCCAACTCTAGCCCCAACCACACCGGGCATTATAGAATGACCTTGAACTTCTGCTCCTTTTACCTATTCCATGTTTACAAGTATGTACCAGCATATAAAGTGTGAAAAGTTTGATGTATACTAGGGAAGCGCTCTATCAATTGAGATACACATCCTGCTCTCTTTTTGATGGTTTTAATGCTTCCTTTCACTTAGATTTTAATTGTGAATGCATGGAAAACCGTTCCAAGTTCTGAGACTAGTCTAAAAGTTCCATAGCACTGTATTGAATAGTACTTATTATACTACAGGCACATTTTTAGCACATTTGCTATATGGACTCAGTAAACCCACAAAACCACTTTGTTGGAGGAGAGATTAGGATTACAGGTACCAACATACCAAGATGTAGCTTTTTTTTTTCTTTCAGCTTTACAGTGGTACAAACATGATATGAAAAATTCCAACTTTGAATTTTGAATGCTTCCTAGGTTAATGATGTACGGTGCAATGTTTTGGATATGCTGCAAACATTAGCAATCACAGATCCTAGTGAGACTGCTTCCATGGTAAACACCCTGTACCATGTACTATATTCTTTAAATTGTATAAGGTTGTCAGCTCAGCTCAATATCATATAGAACCCTTTGGTTAAATGATTTTACACATTTTCCAGTGCTAAACACTGTGAGCATATATAAGATGTGTAACCTTAACTCTAATGTTCAGAAGGATATCACATGTATTTTAATTCAGGATAGGCTTATTAGGATATAACTTCTTGATAAGTTGAGAAACATTTGCAGTTCTATTTTTAAATAAGCAAACCAAGATGCAGAGGGTATGCATTATTTCTCCAAGGTCACGAAGTCAATAAATGACAAAGCCTAAAGCCAAAATGAGACAGCTTACCTGTGGAGGATGGACACCCAAAAGCCAGGTGGCAGCACAGATGGGTGGGAGGCAGGCCAAGCTCTCCTGAATGCAGCATCCCTGCCAGTCTTTCTCCAGGTGTCCTCTTGTCTCAGTCCTGTCCTCAGGCTAAATCATACTCTGCTTTGCTGTGCCTCACTAAGGTCTGGAAGTTATGTTCATATTTCTATCACTATGGGGTCAAATTGACTCTTTGTTAGATCTCAGGCCACAAGTGCTCAGAAACACAAAACAGATTATGTCTGCTGGGTCTTACTCAGAAAGCAGAGCTTGGGAACTCACTACCTCCTCACCATCTGCCCTTCTACAGTAAGGAGAAAGTTGCTATAAAAAAGGACTGGAAAAAAACTGGACCCACACCATTTATTCTTCTCACCACTCTCCATGATGTGTGTGTGTGTGTGTGTGTGTGTGTGTGTGTGTGTGTGTGTCTCCTTTTTTGCAGACAGAAAAGATAAGGTAAATAGTGAACTCCATGTTTCTTTCCAAATATACTGGTTTACTAAGTAGTGGAAGTGAAATATCAACCTAGGCAGGTTCTTTCATACAACCATATTTTTTAATTCAAATAACTTATTCATTCATCATCAGAGAGAGAAAAACAGAATCACTTCCCTGCCCAGAATTATTATTATTATTATTATTATTATTATTATTATTATTATTATTATATGATTATATCTCATTGCTTCTCTGACCTGAGAATGACTTCAGATGGTGCTGGCAGGGAGGAGTCTCTACAGAGTCCCTCTTAAGATAGAAAATTTTAAATCAGAATCAGAAAGGACTGGAGAAAGAGAGAACCTGTGTTTCTTTCAGACAGTTAAGTGCATTTATAAATAGTTCCTTTTGATCAACTGAAGTGGCTCCAGGAACCAAGAACTGTCACCACAAAAAGAGTTAGCAGGCATTTCTCACTAAGCCTTGGCTCCTAATATAGCAGAGCAGATCTGTAGTTACCAAGAGACACTTTGCTCTTCAGCTGCTGGAGAAGGTAGGTCATGGAGACTCCTATCAATCATGCGCCAAGTACAGAATCCATCTAACTCAGATGCTTGACTCTACTCAAAGCCTTAAAAGCAATGTTGCCTTCCTGAACACTGGATAGACATGACAGATCCGGATAATTATGATACTGGCTTCATTACCATTCCTGAGACTGTTCAAATGCCAGGGTACAAGATCCATGACAGCAAGGAATTCATCTTTTTGTTGCCTTTTTTTTAATTTTTTTTCTGTTCAGTATTTAAACTAGAAATTGACCTTGACCATCTATTTTATAAGGAAATATATGTTAGATAGCTGCCTGAATGACATAATGAATATGAACAAGCCTTATGGGTATTTGTCCTGAGTCTGGTGACAGGAAAGTTAAAGGGGAAGATGTTGGGAAGGAGAGAAGAGTGACTATGTGCTTGCAGAGGGAGGGGAGAGAGACTCACTCTTGCCACGGCAATGAGATGGCCATGGATAACAACAGCAGAACTGCCTTGAGGAGAATCTTCACATGCCCAGGCATTGTGTAGTGACATGCACTGGATTGTTAGCCATGGAGGAAATGACTGTTCTTAGTTGGAAGTGTTCAGGGGCCCATCTTGACATCCACTGAAAACATCAGCCACCCATCTGGAATGGATGTGGCTTGGATCCTTACAATTATTGAAGGAGAACTTTTGCCAGACCATGCAGTGCATTCCTGCCATTCTTCTCTTTTGATACATTGTCAGGATTTGGTGTTTCTTTTTAGTCTGGTTGGCTAAGGCACTGTGGTAATGTACCTATGAAAGTGTTGTTTTCTGATAAGAGAGGATCGAGCTAATGAGTCCAAATATCCTTAATGGCCTTAAAGAAAACAATTACTTATACCAGGATCTTTCTTTATTTCTTACCTGTATTTTCCATAGTTTCTCTATAAACATAGAGAACCATAAACCTTTAATATATTTGGTAGGAACAATATACTTTTTTAATTCAGGAAGGTGCATAGATCCTTGTCTTCTTTGAAAATTAGCTGCTCATCCTCAAGAAGTAAAGTGTTAACCCAAGTTTTGTTATATATTAAAATAAATTTTGTTAGTGCCTTGGGACACTATTTAAAGCAGTCCTCATATTCTTAAACCAGGATGGATATCCATGAAGGAATTGATACTGATGTCTGGTTTGGGGCTATGATTGGCTGACTATAATAGTTGTACAGTTGGGCCATAGAACCATTTTCATCCTGTTCTATGGACATCTTGCTCAGGATGCTGCTACCTCCCATTGACCCAGCACAGACCATCTCACATTAGCAAATGTTCAATTTTAATCCTCAAACCATTTCCTTAGGGCTACTTGAGTTCTAGAGATATTGACTTCTCATCCTCCATTTGCCTCTCAAACTTGAGAGCTTCCCCTATTCATCTCACACTCTTTCTCATCTTTTGGACTGTCCTTCTAACCTTTAATCCTTTTATCTCTGGAGCCCTATCTCCCTGTCAGCTTTTTTTAAACCTCTGTAAATTAAATCTCATCATAAGAGCCCCATTTTTCTTGATCTAAAATAATGGTCTCAGTCCTGGCTTTAGGCTACTTATGTACTGCAGGGCCATGGGTGTGGGGGAAAGAGGGGACTGGGAGAGAACCCGTGTCCCGCCAGAGTTCTTGTGCTCTGGGTGGACACGGGAGGACTGCACACGCTTTCTGCAAGGCCCTGGGTGAGTAGCTGGCTGTGCTAAGCCACTGATCCCAAACGGTGGGTGGTGGACAAGGGGCAGCCCCAGGTACCAGGTACTCAACCTCCAGCATCCCATGTTGGGTATTACAGAGGAGCTAAGTATAGAATAGGGCCCCAAAAGGGCATTCAGCCCTGGGGAAGGAGGGAGGATAGGGCAGGGGGAGAGGGGGAACTGGATGGTTCCCATGCGGACAAGAGTCCTTGATCAGGTCCGTGGCTGGAGAACAGGATGGCCTTCTGGCGGGAGGTTAGATGCTGCTGGTTAGTAGAAAGCCTATCCCATCGTTCAAGCAGGGTGGGCCTTGATGATGAGAGATAGTGTATGGTCTTAGAGCTTTGTAGGAAGCCATGGTTGCTCTGGGAAACCCTGGCTCCTGGAAGGCCCTGGCTCCAGGAAACTCCGGCTCTCTCTTCAGGCTCTCCTCAAATGATAGCCCCTCCTGAACAAGCAATATGCAAATGAGGTGTGGCTATGCTAATGAGGTGTAGCTTGGTGCACCAATCCTCAACCACTACGACACCCTCCCCCCTTCCCTGGGAGAGTATAAAAGCAGCAGCTCTGCTGCTGTCCAGGGTCCTGGGAATCTACTATCAAGGTGCTCTAGAATAAAGCTGACTGAGAATATCCCCGTGGTGGCGTGACTTTCTTCTGGTCAAGGGAGGCGCATTGCAGAGCTTTATTGTAGAAAAGCAGGGAGAAAGGAGAGAAGGTAGAAAGAGAGAGGCCAGTCATGGGCACATGGAGTGAGTTGGGAAGGGAAAGAGGGAAAGAGGGCTAGAGAGTAATAAAGGTGAGGGCTAAGGAGAGCGAGGAGGGGCCAAGCAGCCCCTCTTATAGTGGGCTGAGCTATCTTGCTGTTGTCAGGTAATTGTGGGGAGGAGCATACATGGCTATAGTCAGGTAAATGTGGGAGTGGAGTCTAGCCAGAATGCCAGAAGCTTGGGTTATATGACCAATAGTCACAGAATTATGGACAGACACCTGATTATGAGAATGAGGCTTGTCTTTCCATCCCTTGCAGATTTCTCTATTGGGTTAGTGGAGCAAGTCCTATTCAACCAAAATAGGCTGCTTATCACAGTCCCACAATGCATATGTGTTAGAGTTAGGCATACTTAAATAACTAAGCTAGAGAATCAAGGCAGGTGGAGAAAATGGCATATGTCCGTACAGTGGAATTTTATTCAGATGTAAGAAGAACAAAATTATGTTCTTTGCATAAAAATGGATGTAACTGGTGATTTCCACATTAAGTAAACTATGAGATTTTTCTCTCATTTATATTCCTAAATTTTTATAGATGTTTAAAATCATATAAGTATATGTGCTATGAAAATAGAAGTTGAACTATCTATGGGAACAATGGAAAGTAATGAGAAGGGAGAAAAGCAAAACATTAGGAAAGAATGAGGGAGGAAATAGAGTATATCACATACCTCTATGACAATATCCTGCCACTTAATAATATGTACAATAAATATACATGAACTCTAAACTTAATCGTATTTTATATGCAAGAAAAATATACATGAGGTCGCATCTGTGCCTATTACCTCATGCATTGTAATTAAACAAAAATTTTGGTTGAAGACTGAAGCTTCAATGATACACTTATGTAATCTGCATTTTTCACTGAGCATTCTAAGTTCACTGCCAGTTTCTACAGTGAGAGTATTCTTGCCAAAATTTGGATGTGTGTGTCTGCCTTTTGGAATTCCCATGTCTTCAGAACATACTCCATACTCCATAAGCCTTATGTTTTCTCTGTATACAAGGCCCTTTCCATCAGTCATTCTTGTGTTAAGTGTGTATGCTACAATCTAATCCTTGCCTGACCATTTCAGAAACAGATGTTGCCTCTGTTATTAATGCTTTCTCACTATTTTCTTCAGTTCTTCAAATAAATTATCATGTAACAATATATCTTCAAATTTGTGAATATTCGTTTGGAATACTTATAGCATAACTCATTATTAATATACCAATATAAATATCTGCCATCATTTAGCCAAGCATCCACTGTTGGACACTTGAGTGATAATTAAACATTTAGATTTAGTAATTTTTTGATCAAAGAATATGATGAATTAGACATTTAGCCAGATAATATTAGAGCTCCCCAACAACATTCTCAAAGAACAATGACCATGAGAACATGACTGAAGCCTTAGCTTTGGAGATTTTGTACCCAAAGCTATTCCAAGCTATTCCAGGCATCCATTATGCTGTGTAAAACTGAAGGGATATTTTGAACAATCCAGTGTTAGAAACCCTGGGAGGAGTAAGGAACAAACAGTAGGCAAGAAATAAGATGTGATAAAACTAAAGGAAGTGTAGCTTTGTGTGAATGGACAGGGACATAATGGAATTTCAAGAAAATCCTTTATAAGGAGCCTACATTTTCTTTAACAAAAAGCTTGTAATGTTTGTTCACATTCTGTCTTCAAGAAGTTCAGATAGGTCACATGGAAATTTACAGAGACTAGTATACAAAGGCTTATAAATGCAAACTTCAAAAGAATATCTGCAAAGCTTGCATGCGATGAATCTCTAAAGGAGGTATCAGGGTTAAGGCTATAAGCTTTGGAACACAAAAAGCCACAAAAGAGGCTTTTAGCTAATGCCATAGTTTTGAATTTAGGGGGTTGGGAGTGAGACAGGGACTTATGGAGAACCCTGGAATATGTCTGAGGTTTACCTCTTGAGAAACAAAAATTATAAAAGTAAGTAATTCTCTTTTGTGCTTGGTTTTTATGTGTAATTTTTTCAACTACATCCTCCCTAAGGATAGTGGGCATGGTAATTTCTAATGCATGAGTTTTAGTCCATTATTTTGTTAGAAACAGACCTCAAAACCATCCCACCTGATCTGAGGTGCAAGGTAACAGAATAGTTTTCCTACCTATGAAAGGAAAGTCTAGAAGAAATAGCCCAGGAGAAGAAACAACTTTAAACTAAGAATCATATAAGTGTCATACATATTTTTAAAACCAATAAATCAAAGGATGGCAAAACAAATCATGGCAAAACTTTTAAAATTACTCTAAGAATATTTGGTATTGCAACTGAATGCACAAGCATTATTTGAAACGATTTCAAAACTTAATATTTTTTCTCTGTGTTCTTTCATTGTAAAGAAAGAAGCCAAAATGGTGGTGATGTTAGTAGCAAAGTACAGTTATATTCCATATTATAAAACCTCGTTTTTCAATAATTTATTAGATCAATGAAATCAAAAAGCAAATACTACTTATTATTGCTTTTCTTATATTTAAAATTACTAAATAACAATAATAGGTTTCTCCTTCCCTATAAAATGATAAATAATAAATTCAAGAGAATGTTAAAATTAGAGTAACATCGCTTTGCAACCCATAATGAGAAAACAAGTTCTAAGAATTTTAAATGAAAGATTGGTTTAAAAAAATGAATGGGGGGGCTGGTGAGATGGCTCAGCGGGTAAGAGCACCCGACTGCTCTTCCGAAGGTGATAAGTTCAAATCCCAGCAACCACATGGTGGCTCACAACCATCCGATCTGGCTCCCTCTTCTGGAGTGTCTGAAGACAGCTACAGTGTACTTACAAAATAAAATAAATCTTTAAAAAAAAAAATGAATGGGCAAATGATAACACTTAAACTATCTTAACCTGAACAGAAACAGCACAGTCCTATCATATTCTTTCTTAAAGTGATGAACAGGGCACTTCAGACCATTTCTTCTCTCTGTGGCTGTTTTTCTTTTTAATTGCCCATCTCTGCCACCACCACAACCACCAAATGACAAAATCAAGCCTAATGAAGTCTGTGTTTGCTGCAAAGTTCCTGCAAAACCCCTGTGTGGAGATATGCATTTCTTAACTACATGCACAGACTGAGTGCATACAAAGTAGGTGAAAGTTCACAACACATATAATTTGTATATTGATAATGACATCAGGCAATGTTCTCACAGATTATACAAGCATATCTACACAGTTTGCCCCCACCTCTACAGGTGTAAACATATTTGCTCTCCTTCCAGATATCTAACATACAAACCTGCATCCCTGCCCATGTCTAGGTGTAGTTTTACTTAAAAACAACTTCTCTGTACACACAGCAAATAAGCAGATGAACTGTCTGAGGCTCCCTCTGCTCATTTGAAGAGTATCACTTATGGCAGGCTTCAGGATCATCCTGTATAGGGAGTACTTAAAGCATTCATTCATTATCTACTTAGATCTACAGAGAAAGGCAGGATGTTAATGTGATCACAAACTGTCTTCCTCCATCAGCTAGCAATGAATAACTCTTCCCATGAGGTCCAGTGTTGTGAATTCAACAGTTCTGGGTCAGATTGGATCATAGAAACTGGATCATCTTTTTCTATCTTTCTTTTGCTGTCTGTATCTATTTGAGCCTAAACTTTAACATATCACTTCCATTTACAGCCAAGTAATAGTAGATTTTTCAGGTATTATGATGTGTGGTTCAGTCAGCTCAAGATGGATCATTTCTACTATATGAGTTTTTCAAGACGGATCATTTCTACTATATGAGCTTTTCATATTTCAGTTCAAAAGCTAAGGTTCTTCAGTGTCAAGAGCTGTTTTAAGATTAGTGTATAACTTTCTTTCCCAATTGTGTATTATGTAAGTTCTGAGAAAATAATAATTTTAAGAAGCTGGAGCAATAGCTCAGTACTTAAAAGCAGGGGCAACTCTTTCAGATTAGAGGAGTTCTGTTTCTAGAATCTATATTGTGTGGCTTACAAGCACCTATAACTCAATCTTGAAGGAATTTGATGCCTTCTGACTGTCAGAGACACTGTGTTCACGTGTACAAACTCACATTGACATAGGTACACAGATACACATAATTAAAAAAAAAACTGATTTTTTTTCATTGTATTTATCTATTGTGGTGTGTGTGTGTGTGTGTGTGTGTGTGTGTGTGTGTGAGTGAACCCATCTACCAGACACAGGCACATAGGGATGACAAAGGCCTCTCCTTCTACTATGTGGGTCTTTTCTACTATGTGTTTGAAATCACGTGACCAAGGATATCTTACTTCCTGCACCTTTTCATCAACCTTCAATTAAACTTTTTTTTAAATAAAAGTTTAATATATAAACAACTAGTAGCAAGATGGAACTAAGGTAATAAAAAATTGGACACTAAGAAATTAAAATATTTTAAATAATGTGGAAGCAGCAAACACCATAGAAAGCTATTTTTTCTAGAGCTTAAACACACCTGAAAGGAGTTCCTGCTCACTAAGAGATGGCATTGTGTCGTGACTGGAAGAAAGATCTAGTACCTTGCTCCCCATGAGCCAGGAAAAGCATTACAGATGTTGTCTGAAGGCAAGAGAAAGCAAGAGCTGTTGGAGGGAAGAGGAGAATCTATTTCTTTTTTCCTCAAGGCACATTATAGAAAGGAGTTTTAATCAAGTCTATTTACCATAAAGCTTCTGAACAAGGGACCTTGGGAGAGTTATGGGCCTGGGTGATGATAGACCATGAGCTCTGAAGGAGACGTGCTCTCTGGAGCAGTAAGTACTACAGGAACCTGGTATTAGAGAAAGCTTCACTTGCTAGTAGAACAGAGCGAGCTGTGTAAATGCACGAACTTATTAGGCACATGGAAAGAGGGGCAGGGCCCTTGCAGTGTCCAGCAAAGCCCCAGATTAAGATTATTTCCAGGACAAGCTTGAAAAGGAAAGCCTTCAAGCAGCTCAGGTCAGTTACAATGGAGCAGGTCAAGGTATGAAGTGGGAACAAGAGTGAAATAAACTGATATTCAGCTTCAGAGGCATCAGTCCCAAGTCTGTGCTCCAGAGGTGTCTATCTCTAGCCTCTGCTCCAGAGAGGTCTATCCCTAGCCTCTGCTCCAGAGGCGTCTATCCCTAGCCTCTGCTCCAGAGGCATCTATCCCTAGCCTCTGCTCCAGAGGCGTCTATCCCTAGCCTCTGCTCCAGAGGGGTCTATCCCTAGCCTCTGTTCCAGAGGGGTCTCTCCCTGGCCTCTGCTGCAGGGGGGTCTATCCCTAGCCTCTGCTCCAGAGAGGTCTCTCCCTGGCCTCTGCTGCAGAGGGGTCTCTCCCTGGCCTCTGCTGCAGAGGGGTCTATCCCTAGCCTCTGCTCCAGAGGGGTCTCTCCCTGGCCTCTACTGCAGAGGGGTCTATCCCTAGCCTCTGCTGCAGAGGGGTCTATCCCTAGCCTCTGCTGCAGAGGGGTCTATCCCTAGCCTCTGCTGCAGAGGGGTCTATCCCTAGCCTCTGCTGCAGAGGGGTCTATCCCTAGCCTCTGCTCCAGAGGGGTCTATCCCTAGCCTCTACTCCAGAGGGGTCTCTCCCTGGCCTCTGCTCCAGAGAGGTCTATCCCTAGCCTCTGCTGCAGAAGAGTCTACCCCACTCCTCTGCTCCATGGGGCCCCATTTCATGCCTGTGCTTGTCAGGTTTGCTTCTGTTAAAAGAACACAAGTTAAAAATGTATATTTATAACCTGTTTGTTTGTGTGGTAAGGGAGAGGCATGTGCCACCTTGCACATGTGGGAGTCAGATTACTGGCTGTCTGCTTCCACCATGTAGGTCTCAGGGATTGAACTTGGATTGTCAGGTGTGGTGAAGATCTCTCCTTATTCACAGAGCCATATCACTGGCCCAAGAATAGCTTCCTTTAGTGCCTTTGAGTGTGCTGCCTTATTTGGTCCAACTAGCTTCATATCCTACCACAGTAAATACATTCTCTGGAGTCCTCTCTTGCTCTGGGTATATTCTTAAAGCTAAAAGCTTTCTATTCCAGTGTATTAATTGTCTGAGGCAGTATCCTAGGTTTAGAATATGTTCCTTTTAAAAAGAACAAATTAATTCAGAAGTAAAGTATATATGTTTTATTAGTAAGTGAAAGATATGTCTCACCAGCTATGTGATCTGGAGAGAAATTGCTTTAGTTCTTTAGGTATTTGTTTATAAAAATAGATTTATTAAAAAAAAAAAAGATATGTCTCAGTAGGCCCTAGTTTACCTGACCACTAACAACCTCAGTGAACAATCATCTCTGAAACAATAGGATTCTCTTCTGTCTCTTAAACCACAGGTCCTAGTAAGGCATTCAGAATATTTGTCATTTCATGCTTATCAGTTTCAATTAACATGATGTCATAAATCCAATGAACCAATATATTGTATTATGATATGCCACATGATTTGGGTCACTGATGAGCCTGACATGACTGTGAACATCTGGATCAATATAGCATTGAGGTAAGACATGAATATATCAAATTCTCAATTAAATATTCTCAATACAACAAAATAGATCCTATTCTCAATTCAATCGGAATAGCATTGAGGTAAGACATGAACATATCCTATTCTCAATTCTCAACTCAGCTCCTGATCTGCAGTCTCTTTATTTGAGTGGAGAAGGACCCTATTCATATATTGGACTGTCTACTAACATACTGTAGGAAAATACCACAGGCAACATTTCAGATGGAATTAATGTATGTGTGTGTATCTGTGTTGTGTAAATAATGTATGTGTGTGACTGCAGTTGCCAGTGTGCATAAAGGTCACAGGACAACCTTGGGTTGGTCTTTGACCCTCTACCTTGTTTGATAATCACAGTGTGGAAGCCAATATAGCTGGCTCACAAACTTTTAAGGTATCTTGGTTAGATATTTTTCCTTTCATCAACTTGATATAAGCTAGAGTTATCTGGGGTGAGGGAATACCTATTGAGAAGATGACTTCATTATGTTGGCATCTAGGCAACTTTGCAGGTCATTTTCTTAATCAGTGACTGATATGAAAAGGTTAGTCCCAGTGAGTGAGCAGTAAAACTTCTGAACATGTCTTTCTGGTTTGTATAAAAAATGAGGTTGAACCAGCCATAGGGGCTCAGCTACTAAAGTGGTTTCTCTATGGCCTTTCCTTTAGTTCCTGCCTTCAAATTACTGCTTGCATTCTTGCCTAAACTTCCTTCAGTGAATGAGTATGACCTGGAATGTGTATGCTAAAATAACCATTTTCTTCCACAATTGCTTTTGATCATGGTGTTTTATCACAGAAATAGAATCTAACTAAGACACAGTCATTCCCTTGTCCCTGCTTCCTAACTTGTCAGAAGAACACTAGGATCACAGACACACATTACTGCACCCAGTTTTATGTGGGCTAATGCAATAAGCACTTTGCCATGGAACCAGCTCTTATTCATGGCTACTTCTTGGTTAAATTGAATTAGTCCAAGGACATCTGTCATAAACCATAAAGTTTTGCAGTGGTTAACTTGGTAAAATAGATAGGCATGAGAAATTTCTATTGTGATAGCTCTTCCTTTGAGTTTAATGAACCAATATGAAGGATCTCTCAACTCTCAAATATATGCATTGCACGTTTCCTTCAAGAAACTAAGAGAAATGACCATTGTTTGCACTCACAAAAGCAGTGTGATATGGTCCTTAAACATATACACTGTCTTCTGAGACAACTTGGAAGTATCTCACTATCCTGTACATCAGCATCAACATCAGGGGTTTTACCAAAAGTCTTTGAAACACAAAGCCATTCTTTTTCACCCCCAAGTCTGACTATTTGAATGACTGGTTGTCTTAAGCAAAAGGGTAGATATGCACTACCCTTGATACAGCAAAAGTTGTATTTTATTATGCCCAACTTCATCACAGAAAGTTCAGACTCTAACTTTCAGTCCTAACTGCAGTCATAAGCAGTATTTTAAGAATGCAGAGAAGAGCCACATTCCGGTTTGAACCTCCACCCAGAGCAGACCTGGGGCTCTGCACCAACTCCCACAACATCCAGAAGGAGCACAACTTCCAGGTGCTCTGATACACCCAGGTTCACACTTGCTCTAACATGTGATGGATCACAGAAGAAGTTCAACTCCCAGGAGGTCAAACATACCCAGGATCACTCAAACTCTGACATGCTCAAGATCAGAGTTGTAGCCACAACATGTTTCCCAACACCCAGGATAACAGGGAGCCCCACTGGAAGAAGGGAAACATGAACCTTTTCCCAGCTAGAAGCACGGGTTCCTTCCAACTTGCACCTGTGCCTGGAGCAGACCTAAGGCTCTGGCTCCTCGCTCACAACTGCAACACCCCAAGAAAGCTTGACCCCCCAGGAGCTCTGACACACCCAGGATCTCAGGATCACAGGATCACAGATTCACGGGATCACAGAGATATCTGGACTCTAAGGAGTTCTGGATGGACTCCAGTCATAGATAGCAAGGGAAGTTAACACTAGAGATAAGCAGATGGTGAGAGGCAAGCACAAGAACAAAAGCAGCAGAAACCAAGGCCGCTTGTCAACAGCAGAACCCAGTTCTCCCACCACACCAAACCCAGGATATCCTAACAAACCTGACAAACAAGATTCAGATCTAAAATACCATCTCATGAATATGATAAGGGAATTTAAGAAGGACATAAATAACTCATTTAAACAATACAGGAGAACCCAGCTAAACAAGTAAAAGAGGAAATACATAAAGCTCTTAAATAAATACAGAAAAACATAATCAAACAGGTGAAGGAATTGAATAAAACTCTCCAGAATCTAAAAATAGAAATAGAAACATTAAAGAAAGCACAAAAGACATTAAAGAAACATTAAAGAAAATACTGGAGATGGAAAGCCTAGGAAAGAGAACAGGAATCACAAATGCAGGCATCACCAACAGAATACAAGAGACAGAAAAGAGAATCTCAGGTGTAGCCAGATACACTAGAAGACCTTGACACAACAGTCAAAGAAAATACCAAAAGCAAAAAGCTCCTAATTCAAATTATTCAAAAAATCGGGGACACAGTGAAAAGAACCTAAGAATAATAGGTATAGAAAAGAGTGAAGATTCCCAGCTAACATCTTCAGCAAAATTATAAAAGAAAACTTCCCTAACCTAAAGAAAGAGATATCCAAAAACATACAAGAAGCCAACAGAACACCAAACAGATGGAACTAGAAAAGAAATTCCTCCTGTTGCATAATAATCACAACATGAAGTGCACAGAACAAAGAAAGGATATTGAAAGCAGTAAGGGAAAAAGGTCAAGTAACATATAAAGGGAGACCTATCAGAATTATACCAGACTTCTCAACAGAGATTGTAAAAGTCAGAACATCCTAGACAGGTGTCATACAGACCTTAAGAGGAAAAAAAAAATGCCAACCCAAGCTACTATAGCTAGTAAAACTCTCAATTACCATAGAAGGAGAAACCAAGGTGTTTCATGACAAAACAAAATTTAAACAATATCTTTCCACCAATTCAGCCCTACAGAGGATAGTAGAGAGAAAACTCCAGTACAAGGAGGATAACTACACCCTAGAAAAAGCCAGAAAATAATCTTCTCACAACAAACCCCAAAGAAGAAAACTATACAAGCATAACTCCACCGTTAACAACAACAAAAACAAAAACCAGGAAGCAACAAGCATTAGTCCTTAATATCTCTCATCATCAATGAACTCCATTCTCTAATAAAAAGACAGAGATTAACAGACAGGATACGAATATAGGACCACACATTTTGCTGCATACAGGATACAAACATCAGTGTCAAAGATACGCACTACCTCAAATTAAAAGTCCGGAAAAATTTTTCCAGGCAAATTGTCCCAAGAAACAAACTAGAGTTGCAATTCTAGTATCCAATAAAATAGACTTTCAACCAAAAGTTACCAAAAAAGATGGGGAAAGACACTACAAAGGAAAAATCCACCAATAGGAACTCTCAGTTCTGAACATCTATCCTCCCAATGCAAGGATACCCACATTTGTTTTTTTGTGTTGTTGTTGTTTTTTTTTAATTAATTTTTTTATTATTAGAGAGTCTCTTCATTTACATTTCAAGAGTTATCCAAAAGTCCCCTATATCCTCCCCCCGCCCTGCTCCCCTACCCTCCCTCTCCCGCTATTGGGCCTGGCATTCCCCTGTACTGGGGCCTATAAACATTGCTAGACCAAGGGCCTTTCTTCCCAAATAATGGCCAACTAGGCCATCTTCTAATACATATACAGCTAGAGACATGAGCTCTGGGGGTTCTGATTAGTTCATATTGTTGTTCCATCTATAGGGTTGCAGACCCCTACAACTCTTGAGTACTCTCTCTAGCTCCTACATTGGGGACCCTGTGTACTGCCCTATAGATGATTGTGAGCATCCACTTCTGCATTTGTCAGGAACTGTCAAAGTTTCCCAAGAGACAGCTATATCAGGGTCCTTTCAGCAATGTCCTGCTGGCGCATGCAGTAGTGTCTGCGTTTGGTGGCTGATTATGTGATGGACCACCCGGGTGGGGCACTCTCTGGATGGCACATCCTTTCATTTTAGCTCCAAGTTTTGTCTCTGCACATCCTTCCATGTATATTTTAATCCCTATTCTAGGGAGGAGTGAAGTATCCACACGTTGGTCTTTCTTGATTTTCTTATGTTTTGGAACTTGTATCTTGGGTATTCTAGATTTCTGGGTTAATATCCGCTTATCAGTGAGTGCATATTAAGTGACTTCTTTTGTGATTGGGTTACCTCACTCAGGATGATATCCTCCAGATACATCCATTTACTCAAGAATTTCATAAATTCATTGTTTTTAATAGCTGAGTAGTACTCCATTGAGTAAATGTACCACATTTTCTGTATCCATTCCTCTGTTGAGGGACATCTGGGTTCTTTCCAGCTTCTGGCTATTATAAATAAGGCTGCTTTGAACATAGTGGAGCATGTGTCCTTGTTACCAGTTGAAATATCTTCTGGATATATGCCCAGGAGAGGTATTGCTGGATCTTCTGGTAGTACTATGTCCAGTTTTCTGAGAAACCGCCAGACTGATTTCCAGAGTGGTTGTACTAGCTTGCAATCCCACCAGCAATGAAGGAGTGTTCCTCTTTCTCCACATCCTCGCCAGCTTCTGCTGTCACATGAATTTTTGATCTTAACCATTCTGACTGGTGTGAGGTGGAATCTCAGTGTTGTTTTGATTTGCATTTCTCTGATGATTAAGGATTTCGAACTTTTTTTTCGAGACAGGGTTTCTCTGTGTAGCCCTGGCTGTCCTGGAACTCACTCTGTAGACCAGGCTAGCCTCGAACTCAGAAATCCGCCTGCCTCTGCCTCCCGAGTGCTGGGATTAAAGGCATGCGATACCACACCCGGCGGATTTCAAACATTTTTTAAGGTGCTTCTCAGCCCTTTGGCATTCTTCAGTTGAGAATTCTTTGTTTAGCTCTGTACCCCATTTTTTAATGGGGTTATTTGAATTTCTGGCGTTCAGCTTCTTGAGCTCTTTGTAAATATTGGATATTAGCCTCCTATCAGATTTAGGGTTGGTAAAAATTCTTTCCCAATCCATTGGTGGCCTTTTTGTTTTATTGACAGTATCTTTTGCTTTACAGAAGCTTTGCAATTTTATAAGGTCCCATTTGTCAATTTGTGATCTTACAGCACAGGCCATTGGTGTTCTGTTTAGGAATTTTATCCCTGTGCCATATCTTCCAGGGTTTTCCCTACTTTTTCCCCTATGAATATCAGTGTCTCTGGTTTAATATGGAGGTCTTTGATCCACTTAGACTTGAGATTTGTGCAAGGAGAAAGGAATGGATCAATTCGCAGTCTTCTACATGTTGACCACCAGTTGTGCCAGCACCATTTATTGAAAATGCTGTCTTTCTTTCCACTGGATAGTTTTAGCTCCCTTGTCGAAGATAAGGTGACCATAGGTGTGTGGGTTCATTTCTGGGTCTTCAATTCTATTCCATTGGTCTACCTGTCTGTTGTTATACCAGTACCATGCAGGTTTTTATCATGATTTCTCTGTAGTACAGCTTAAGGTCAGGCATGGTGATTCCACCAGAGGTTCTTTTATTGTTGAGGATAGTTTTTGCTATCCTAGGTTTTTTATTATTCCAGATGAATTTGCAGATTGCCCTTTCTATCTCAGTGAAGAATTGAGTTGGAATTTTGATGGGAATTGCATTGAATCTGTAGATTGCTTTGGGCAAGATAGCCATTTTGACTATATTAATCCTGCCAATCCATAAGCATGGGAGATCTTTCCATCTTCTGAGGTCTTCTTCAATTTCTTTCTTCAGAGACTTGAAGTTCTTGTCATACAGATCTTTCACTTCCTTTGTTAAAGTCACACCAAGGTATTTTATATTATTTGTGACTATTGTGAATGGTGTTGTTTTCCTAATTTCTTTGTCATCCTGTTTATATTTTGTGTAGAGAAAGGCCACTGATTTGTTTGAGTTAATTTTATATCCAGCTACTGCGCTGAAGCTGTTTATCAGTTTTAGGAGTACTCTGGTAGAATCTTTAGGGTCACTTATACATACTATCATATCATCTGCAAATAGTGATAATTTGACTTCTTCCTTTCCAATTTGTATCCCCTTGATTTCCTTTCGTTGTTGAATTGCTCTGGCTAGGACTTCAAGTATTATATTGAATAGGTAGGGAGAAAGTGAGCAGCTTTGTCTTGTCCCTGATTTTAGTGGGGACACCCACATTTGTAAATGAAACATTACTGAAGCCCTAAGCAGACAATGAACCTCACATAATAATAGTAGGAGATTTCAATACACCACTCTCACTAATGGACAGATCATTGAAACAAACTAAACAGAAACACGGTGAAACTAAAAGAAGTTGTGAAACAAATGGATTTAACAGATATCTACAGAATATTTCATCCTAAAACAAAAGAATATACCTTCTTCTTACCACCTCACCATACCTTCTCCAAAACTGACCACATAATAAGACAAAAAGCAAGCTTCAACAGATATACGAAGAATGAAATAATATCATTTATCCTATCAGATCACCCAGGGACTAAGGCTAGTCTTCAACAACAACATAAAAAAAAAATGGTGGTGTGTGGGGGGAGCCAACGTACACATAGAAGCTGAACAACTATCTGCTTAATGAGAACTTTGTCAGGGAAGAAAGAAAAAAAAAAAGACTTTTTAGAATTTAATGAAAATGAAGGGACAACATACTCAAATTTATGGGACACAATGAAAGCACTGAAAAAAAAAAAAAAAAAAAAAACCTCAGCTATGTGTGCCTCCATAAAGAAATTGAAGAAAACATACACTAGGAGCTTAACAGAACATCTGAAAGCTCTAGAACAAAAAGAAGCAAATACACCCAAGAGGAGTAGACAGTAGGAAATAATCAAACTCAGGGCTAAAATCAACCAAGTAGAAATAAAAAGATCTATACAAAGAATCAGCAAAACCAGAAGCTGGTTCTTTGAGAAAAATAATAAGATAGATAAACCCTTAGTCAGACTAGCCAGAAGGCACAGGGACAGTATCTAAATCAACAAAATCAGAAATGAAAAGGAAGACATAGCAACAGATCCTGAGGAAATTATCAGTTCCTACTACAAAAGCCTATACTCAAAAAACCTGGAACTCCTGTGGTACTTTCTCTAGCTTCTCCATTGGGAGCCCTGTGTTCCATCCTATAGATGACTGTGAGCATCCACTTCTGTATTTGCCAGGCACTGGCATAGCCTCACAAGAGACAGCTATATCAGGGTCCCTTCAGCAGACTCTTGCTGTCCTATGCAATAGTGTGACTCCAACCAACAAGTGAAAGATCTGTATGACAGTAACTTGAAGTCTCTGAAGAAAGAAATTGAAGAAGACCTCAGAAGATGGAAAGATCTCCCATACTCATGGATCAGCAGGATTAACAGAGTAAAAATGATCATCTTACTTAAAGCAATCTGAAGATTCAATGTAATCCCCATAACAATTCCAACTCAATTTTTCATAAAGTTAGAAAGAAAAATTTGGAAATTCATTTGGAATAACAAAAACCCAGGATAGCAAAACGATTCTCAACAACAATAAAAAAAAAAAAAAATTCTGGTAAAATCACCATCCCTGACCTCAAGCTGCATTACAGAGCAATAGTGATAAAATTGCATAGTATTGGTACAGAGCCAGGCAGGTAGATCAATAGAATAAAATGGAAGACCCAGAAATGAACCCAGAAAACTATGGTCACTTGATCTCAGAAAAAGGAGCTAAAAACATCCAGTGGAAAAAAGACAGCATTTTCAACAAATTGTACTGGTTCAACTGGCAGTCAGCATGTAAAAGATTGCAAATGTATCCATTTTTATCTTCTTATACAGATCTCAAGTCTAAGTAGATTAAGAACCACCACATAAAACCAGATACACTGAGACTAATAGAAGGGAAAGTGGAAAAAATCCTTGAACACATGGCACAGAGGAAAATTTCCTCAACTGAACACCAATGTTTTATGCTCTAAGATAAAAAAAAAAAAAAATCAACAAATGGGACCTCATAAAACTGCAAAGCTTCTGTAAGGCAAAGGACATTGTCAATAGGACAAAACAGCAAGCCACAGATTGGGAAAAGATATTTACCAATCCTATATCCAATGGAAGGCTAATATACAAAATATACAAAGTGCTCAGGAAGTAGACTCCAGACAACCAAATAACCCTATTAAAAATGGGGTACCGATAAGTGGATATTTGCCCAGAAACTTAGAATACCAAAGATACAATTTGCAAAACACAAGAAAATCAAGAAGAAGGAAGACCAGTGTGTGTGGATACTTCATTCCTCCTTAGAATAGGGAACAAAATACCCATGAAAGGAGTTACAGAGACAAAGTTTGGAGCTTAGATGAAAGGATGGACTATCCAGAGACTACCACCACCCGGAGATCCATCCCATAATCAGTCACCAAACTCAGACACTATTGCATAGGACAGCAAGAGTCTGCTGAAGGGACCCTGATATAGCCGTCTCTTGTGAGGCTATGCCAGTGCCTGGCAAATACAGAAGTGGATGCTCACAGTCATCTATAGGATGGAACACAGGGCTCCCAATGGAGAAGCTAGAGAAAGTACCACAGGAGTTGAATGGGTCCGCAACCCTATAGGTTGAACAACAATATGAACTAACCAGAATCCCCAGAGCTCGTGTCTCTAGCTGCATATGTAGTAGAAGAAAGCCTAGTTGGCCATCATTGGGAAGAGAGGCCCCTTGGTCTTGCAAACTTTATATGCCCCAGTACAGAGGAACGCCAGGGCCAAGAAGTAGGAGTAGGTGGGTAGGGGAGCAGGGTGGGAGTTTGGGGGTATAGGGGACTTTCAGAATAGCATTTGAAATGTAAATTAAGAAAATATCTAATAAAAATTTTAAAAATGGGGTACAGACCTAAACAAAGAATTCTCAACTGAAGAATACTGAATGGCTGATAAGCACCTAAAAAAAAAAAAAATGTTCAACCTCCTTAATCATCAGGGAAATGCACATCAAAACAACCCTGAGATTCTGCCTCACAACAGTCAGAATGGCTAAGATCAAAAACTCCAGTGACAGGAGATGCTGGTGAGGATGTGGAGAAAGAGAAACCTTCCTCCATTGCTGGTGGGATTACAAGTGGATACAACCATTCTGGAAATCAGTCTGCAGTTTCCTCTGAGAATTGGAAATAGTTCTTTCTACCTGACGACCCAACAATACCACTCCTAGGCATATACTCAAAAACGCTCCAACATATAATAAAGACACATGCTCCACTATGTCTGTAGCAGCCTTATGTATAATAACCAGGAGCTGGAAACAACCCAGACGTCCTTCAACAGAGGAATGGATACAGAAAATGTGGTATATTTACACAATGGACTACTGCTCAGCTATTTAAAACAATAATCCATCAAATTCTTAGGCAAATGGATGGAACTTGAAAATATCATCCTGAGTGAAGTAAACCATTCACAAAAGAACACACATGGTATGTATTCACTGATAAGTGGATATTAACCAAAAATATGCTTGGAATTCCCATGATACAGCTCACAGACCATATGAAACTCAAGAAGAATGAAGAGTACACCAAAGTGTGGATTATGCAGTCCTACTCAGTAGGGGGAAGGGAACAATCTCTGGGAATTAGAGGGAGTTAGATATATGGGAGGAAGAGAGGACAGGGAGGGAGAAGAGGGGCCAGTTTAGATATGGGAGAAGATGGGGTATAAATAGAGAGGGTCAGGAATTTGAAAGTAGGTGTGTAGCAGTATGGGAGGGGGAACTGGAGAGAGCCAGTAGAAAGTCCTAGATACCAGTGACCCAAGAGATTCCCAGGACACAAAAAGGAAGACAGCTGAAATACCCAAAAAAGGAGAGATAGAACCTCTACAGACCATATCCAGGAAATAGACAGGGTCCACATTTGATGGATGGGGCCACCCACCCACCTTAAAAATATTATTCCAGAATCCCTCATGTCAAAAGGAAATTCAGGGACAAAGAGTAGAGCAGAATCTAAAGGAAAGGCCATCCAAAGTCTGTGCACTTAGGGATCCATCCCATCTGCGGACACCAAACCCAGACACTATTGTTGATGCCAAGAAGTACTTACAGCTATAGCTGTCCCCTTAGGGGCTCTTTCAGAGCTGGACCAACCAGATGCAGATATACACAGCTAAACATTTGACTGAGTGCCTGAACCCCAATGGAGAAGTTAGGGCAAGTACTGTAGGAGCTGAAAGGGGTTTCATCCTCATAGGAATAACAACAATATCAACCAACAAGATGCCCCTAAAGCTCTCACAGACTAAACCACCAACCAAACAGTATACAGCAGTATTCATGGCCCCAGCTACATGTGTAGCAGAGGATTGCCTTGTCTGGTATCACTGGGAGGTATCACTGGGAGAGGAGCCCCTTGGTCCTGTGGAGGCTTGATGGCCCAGCAAAGGGGAATGCTAGGGTTCTGAGGCAGGAGTAGGTTGAAGAGTCGGGGAGTACACACATAGAGGCAGGGGGAGGGATGTGAGGATAGGGGGCTTCTGGAGGGGCAATTGGAAAGGGGGATAACATTTGAACTGTAAATAAATAAAATAACCAATAAAAATTAAAAAAAAAGAATGAAGAGAAATGAATGTTTCAAAGGAAAGGAAGCAAGGTTGAAAACAAAAGGATAAAATGTACACAATGGATCAGAGTGAAAACCAGAAATTTTTTTTATGGAAGCTGTCTGCTCAGGCTTCCATCAGAAAGTCACTGAACACAGCTAGTTATTTCAGGCAAAGGGGGATTTATTATAACCCATTAGGAGTTTAGTAAATCATTGCTAAGATCACTGCTACCTACATGTTTGTGGAAGGCTTTTCACATGCCTGCTGATTCCAAAGGAAAGTTAATTGATTTTTTTTCTCTTTCTACCTTTCAAACCCTGTGATTGTTCTGCTCATTTTATGTGGCTCAAGTGTGCCACATAACTTAGCTGAAGATCAAGTCCAGTCTTTAGCTGAAGATCAAGTCCAGTCTTTAACTGAAGTCTCTGATTCAAGAGTCAGGATCCTGAGGGAAACTATACTGCCTCTCCATTGGGGTCTGGGCACTCAGTCCAATGTTTAGCTGTGTACATCCACATCTGTATTGGTCCAGCTGTCCAGAGCCTCTCAGAGGACAACTATACCAGCACACACTTCTTGGCATCAGCAAGATCAAGATAATCTCTCTCCAGATTGCAGAGTAGAGCATTGCTCTTGGACCCTGCTTATATACTGTCCAGTATGCATCATGGAGTTCTAGGACTCTGGCTAGTCACCCTGAGTGAGTGATGTCATTGGGTTATCAGGTCCAGGTATCGGTATAGTGGGGTTCCTGACTAAGTTACTTATCAATGTCTAAAGGCAAGTATTTTTTACTCTGCTCATTAAACTGGCCTTTAATTACATCAAAAAACTCATAGGAATTACAACTGTATAGATTTGGCCTTTTGTTTCAGCAAATGGCATTTCCATGCATTAAACATGTTTAAACAAAGAATCAAACAAAATTCATATATATATATATATATATATATATATATATATATATATATATGTGTGTGTGTGTGTGTGTGTGTGTGTGTGTGTGTGTGTGTGTTAATCATGTACAGACTTTTCTCTTGTTTCTCTCTAAACAATGTAATTTAGTTTACAGAGTACTTACAGTGTGCTTTGGTTTGCAAAAGTAGCTTTTGCTTTTTTTCTTTTGCAATTTTCATTTGAATTAATTAAAATAAACCTTTATATATAAAATCAATATAGTACTTTTGGAAACTATTTTCAGAAGTCTACCAACACATGGAAACTAATTTCAGTAATCTAGTAACATAATTTGTAATGGCACCTCCTGGACCATATCATATTTACTTCTGTAAATTATTTGGGTCATTGGTACAACTCCTCTTTTTATTAAATCATTCGTTTGTTGAATTTTGTACTAGGTTTATTTTTCTCATGTTTGGGTTTTGGTCAACAATTTTCATTTCTTTTTCTTATATTTCCTTCCTTGTATTTCAAGATGCAGAAAGTATATATCCCAATTCCCCTTCCATCAGAGTCCTGAAGTGACTTATGTTCGAATGAGGGGAACTATCACAGGGTTTGAAAAGGGAAAAAGAGGTAAAAATCAATTAATTTTCCGTTGGAATGAGTGAGCACATGGAAAGCCTTCTGCAAAAGTAGGCAGCTGTGATCTTAGCAATGATTTCCCAAACTCCTAATAAATTCCTCCTACTTGAAATAACTAGCGGTTCTGTTTAGTGTTTTCTGCAGAAAGCCTGAGTAGATGGCTTTTGTGAAAAGTATTTTGGTTTTCACTCTGACCCATTGTCTACATTTTACCTTTTAATGTTCAATCTTACTTGCCCTCCTTTGCAACATTCATTTTTTCTCTGCATTCTTTTTTTTGACTTTTTATTTATTTTATTTATTCTTTTAACAGTTTTTTTTTACTAGATATTCTCTTTATTTACATTTCAAATGCTATCCTGAAAGTCCTCTATACCCTCCCCACATCCTGCTCCCCAACCCACCCACTCCTGCTTCTTGGCCCTGGCGTTACCCTGTACTGGGGTATATAAAGTTTGCAAGACCAAGGGGCCTCTCTTCCCAATGATGGCCGACTAGGCTAAAATGCTAGAAATCATGGTACTTATCTCTTCTCATTCTGTATTTTGTCCATAGTCTATCATCTTGTTCCCCATCATACTCCACAGCTCCAGATTCATGGCAATAATTAATATTAGTCAGCTTCACTGGGCTATGAGGTAATTCTGCCTGTCTTGTGGTTTACAACAAAAGCGTAACTGCCACTTACATTTATGTCAGCTTAGATTCATGACTCAGGTATGCATATAGGCCTACTTCTTCAGTGCACATATAATAATTATATAATTGTGTCATTATATAGTGCATCACACTTCTGTCATATGTACAAACAGCTCAAAAGGAATGGATATACTCCTTCCACAGGTCACTTTGCCTTAACTCACCTGGAAAGTAATATATATATATATATATATATATATATATATATATATATATATATATAATCATCCTACAGAAATGAAGTCTTTGTTCTAACAAGGTGATGCTAATCAACCCAACAACTGTACATAGTTATAATAAAGTGGATCTCAGTTTTGAAAGCTTCAGGATATTATTTCATGTAGTACCTATAATAAATAAGAACAGACACCATGACTCAACCGCCATTTTGTTTCAATTCTAGTCTTAAACTGTAAGTCTGATGCCATCAATATGAATAACTCACTTTTGCTGGTGAAGCATCTGGATCTATTGAGATCTACAACTAGGAGCCATTTGTCTTTACCATTCATTTATTTATGCCACAAAAAGAATCTTGAGCACCCACACACTTTCCTAGTTAAAAACATATGTGTTTGGCAAGACAGGGTAGATGTTATTTTGAGTTTGTTGAATGGAAGGGACCTCAATTGAGAAAAGGCTTTTGTAAGATCTTATGTAAGATATATTCTTAATAATTGATTTATGGGGGAGGGTCTGACCAACTGTGCTTCAGACCAATCCTCAGCTGGCTCAATCTTGGAGTCCATAAGACAACACACTGAGCAAGTCAGTAAGCAGTGTCCCTCTATGGCCTCTGTATGAGCTCCTACCTCTAGGTTCCTCCCTGTTTGTGTTCTGGTCCTTAGATGTGTAAAGCAAATAAATAAAGTCTTTATTCTTCAAGTTACATTGATCATGATGTTTCATCACAGAAATAATAGCCATAACTGATTTAGGTGTTAAAGTGCTTCGTGTGAAAGCATAAAGACAAGCATTCAGATTTCAAAATCCATGAAAATACTGGCAAGGTATGGTAGCACACATGTAATTCCAATCTTCTGAAGGCAAAGTCAAAAGGTTATACAACCACATAAACCATATAAACAAACTGTTGATTCAATTGAGGGACCATGGTTCAATGAAGATAGAACGTGACTCAGAAAGACTTCTTATATCAACCCTAGGCCAAGCCTCTGTGTGTGTGTGTGTGTGTGTGTGTGTGTGTGTGTACACTTGCAAACAAATATACATGTAGAAAGAACAGTAAAGAATGTTTCCCAAATATATATTTATTAAGGGTGATCCCATCCCAAACTTTTGATCAAAAGGATATAGAAGTGTACTATATACAACTCTTAGCCTCCAACTAAAATATATATAGGCATAAGTTCTTTTTACTTGTGTTGTAGAAAGCAGTCATTAAAGATGTTAAGTTGTGTGTGAGCACTCAAGCCATAAGTTGATCTTAAGATTCGTGGAAGCCTAAGCTCAAGCCTGCTTGTTTGAGAACGTTACATGAGCAAAGACTCAACTCCTGCCTTATTGGGCCTTCACAGTTTCTTTTTATAGTAGTCTAGTTTGTAGCTGCAGTTTTCTTGTAGAGTGCACCAAGGTGCAATTGATTTATTGTCTCCTTCCTTCATCCATTCTCACCTTGATAGTCAACATTTGGAAAAGAGGCTGAAAATTGAGGACTCCAAATCTCTAGTTCTTGATCAGACTATTGTTCAGAAATAAGTGGACACGTGGAGGAAATACTGATGCTCACAAGCTCATTTGTAGCCTCTAAAGTAGTCCCCAGCAAAACTCCAATTTGAACAGGGTAGTGGTGGGACACAACTTTAATCCAGGTATTTAGTAGGCCTCAGAGCCAGGCTGGATTTCTCTAGCTCAAGGCCAGACTACCCCACAGAGTGAATTCCAAGGCATCCAAGACCACACACACACACACACACACACACACACACACATGACTCAAGAAAAAAGTCTTCTGTTTGTTTTTCTTCATGTAACATAATATCAGACATACTAAATACAAGAGAATTTTAGATTAAAATTTTTAGATTAAAAAACAAACCAGAAAGAGGTTTGCTGAGATATATGTACCCACTTACAATGTAGAATACTAAGAGGGTTACATTTTGGTGGCTTTTAAATTTTATTTATTTCTTTAATTAGTCATCAAATGATCTGTAGTGACATCTGTGGGGTATTTTCTTGAATAATGATTAATGTGGGTGGGTCCAGTGCATTGTGGTTAGTGCCATGAGTGGGCTGCTAGTGTTGGGATGTATTAGAAAACATAACAAGCCTGTAGACAGCATCCCTTCACAGCCTCTGCTTCAGTCCCAAGCTTCCTGCTCTTGCTTTGAATCCCTGCCCAACAACCCTTCATGGTGGACTATAAGGTATAAATTGAAATCAACTCTTCTTCCTAAGTGTTTTGTTGTTGTTGTTGTGATATTTTATTATAGAAATAGATTTCAAACCAATACACATGCATAAGGTAGCAGGATGAAAACCCAGACAGACCATAACAACACAAAATCGGAGATGTTTAAGGTTGAGGAGAGAAGGAAGATACTGTTGCCCACTAACAACTGAAGCCCGGGCTTCTGCTCTCACAGAAACCTTCTCCATAGTGATGTAATCATCTTGTGGAAGTCCTCCTGTCTGATGACATACTTAAGGAGAATCTGATCTCTGAATAAGCCTAACCCAAGCACAGAGCTCCAGCAAGCCTTTTCAACCAGGGCAGCAACGAACAAAGGAACACAGCCACATGGAAACATTCTGAGTTCGCTCAGGGGAATTGGACCAGGAAAACCTATTCCAGGTATAGCAGATGTTAGTGATACTCAACCCACATTCCTCCCGCAGACATACACATTTCTATTCTGTCCTGACCACTTACTTCCATATTGAATTGTCCACGGTCACAGGAATATTCTTCACTGCTGTACAAGATAGACTACAAAGACCAGAGAGTAAGTGTTCAGAATGATCTTCAAAAAATTAAGAGTATTTACAGGGAGGAAACACTAGAGCTTTCTCACCCTTTTGATAGTTGGATGTGCAATTTAATTTTATAGGCACAGCCTGTGGAATTGAGCTCCAGGTCCCTAAAGAATTTAACTCATAAATGTATTGTGCAGACTTTTTTTTTTCGTTTCCTTTATCTTCTCTGCGTCCTTACTGGTAGAAACAAATTTGGAATTCAAACCTTAAAGCTTTGCTACTATTTATAATTTTAAAACCTTTTTAATAATATATAAAAATCTTCTAAAAATCCAGGAATAGCTTTAATCTTCAGAAGTCTTTAAAAATATTGAAAAGGAAAATCAAAATGGTATCTAAAAATGTAGCTCAATTATTTTTAGAACAATGGATACCAAAGTTTTCCATTGTACCTGCTTGCAGAGGTTGGGTTCTTTGCCCACACTATCAGAGAGTCGAGATCTCTCTCTTTTTATAAATTTATTATTAGAGAATTTCTTCATTTACATTTTAAGTGTTATCCCAAAAGTCCCCTATACTCTCCCCCCACCCTGCTCCCCTACCCTCCCACTCCCACTACTTGGCCCTGGCATTCCCTTGTACTGGGGCATATAAACATTGCTAGACCAAGGGCCTTTCTTCCCGAATAATGGCTAACTAGGCCATCTTCTAATACATATGCAGCTAGACACATGAGCTCTGGGGGTTCTGATTAGTTCATATTGTTGTTTCATCTATAGGGTTGCAGACCCCTACAGCTCTTGTGTACTCTCTCTAGCTCCTACATTGGGGACCCTGTGTTCTGCCCTATAGATGATTGCGAGCATTCACTTCTGTATTTGTCAGGGACTGTCAAAGCCTCCCAGGAGACAGCTATATCAGGGTCTTTTCAGCAATATTCTGCTGGTATATTCAGTAGTGTCTGCATTTGGTGGCTGATTATGTGATGGACCATCCGGGTGGGGCACTCTCTGGATGGTCCATCCTTTCATTTAGCTCCAAACTTTGTCTCTGCACCTCCTTCCATGTATATTTTAATCTCTATTATAGCGAGAGATCTCTTTTAAAGCTCTCTTCCCTCTCACTGTTGAATAGCTGCAGGATCAAATTGATAATGGTGATACAATATAATTCCCATAGTTCCCAGAGCTTGACCTAAACTATGTATACAAATGTTGTTTTCTGCTGTCTAAAATGCCAATGCCTCAGTCTCCCTTGGCTAATTTTCATGAATGGGTTCCAGGATGGTAACCGGACTAGGATCCTGGAAGAATACAACCAGACTCAGGCATCGGCATCAGTAAATACAACTTGATAAATCTAGTCATGTTGAATGGCTTTCAGGAACACAATTATCTGCTCTGAGGAGATTGTTTTGTAATTGATGAAGCCAATAAAAACTGGAGGATATTTTGATGCTGCTCAAGTCAAAATATATGTTTCCCGATAGAGGGCCGAGCCTTGATGGACACAGAGGGCCGAGCCTTGATGGACACAGAGGGCCGAGCCTTGATGGACACAGAGGGCCGAGCCTTGATGGACACAGAGGGCCGAGCCTTGATGGACACAGAGGGCCGAGCCTTGATGGACACAGAGGGCCGAGCGACGGTGATGATACAGTTAGTTGTCCAATGGAGGGCTGAGAACTCTGACTGTATGGATTTTGACCAGTTCTGTATTTCACTACTGACTGTTGCTCACTTCAAAAGAAGTCTCTCTGAGAAAGCTAGAGTGCAGCACAAATGTAAGGCTATAAACATGTTTAGATTTCACTTTGACAAAATAAACATTAAGCAATGTAACAATAGCAAGATTTATCCTAGTTCCTCTGACTTCCCTAGCAATGCATTATGATCCGTATTACAGTAGGGAATGCAAGCATCATGGGAAACAAGCCTAGATACCCCATAACATAATGCCCTTGTTGTACCAGTGACATATCTTGCCTAGCAAGTCAATATGGCAGTATGCAGATTCCACTTCTGAGCAAAAATATGGATAGCATGTTTTCACTAGACATCTGCACATGTTACTACACTGTTGGAGAAGAAGAGGAAGAAAGAACATCAGAGTCAGGGATCAGTAATCGTGCCAGCAAACTCTAAACCTGTCCGGGCTCTGACACTAATGAGGAATAACAGCTCTTGTCACCTGCACAAACCTGCACAAACTCATGCTAATGAGAATGATGTCATAAACTGGGTAAATTATCTCTAAGGTTGACACATTACTGAGGAGCTATTGGCAGTTGAAAGTTTAGAGAAAGGAATAACCTATTCCTTGAGGATATGGACATTGATATGACTGTAATTTTCTAACTGATGATCCTACAGCAATGGACACTGTAACCAAGGTGATTGAGTACCCTCACTCCAGTATCCAACGAGTGACAGCTTTATCAATTGGGAGAGTACATCTTTTTTTCTAATTTGTACTATGATTTTCTTCCAATAAAGTTATCTTCCTACATTTGTGAATCTGTACAAACTGTAAATTTTAATTTTCAATTCTTTGGATAATAGTTCAAGATCTTGCAAACAGTTAAACCTGTTTACCAGTAAAAAACATACACATACACATGCACACACACACACACCTGGTACACAGTACATGCTACCCAGTAATTTTACACTGAGTTCTATATTCCAGTATGAAACACTATTTTTGGTGAATTGCTAGAGGTCTCGTGCGTCAGAGCACAAGAAGGGAGTGCCTTCAAAAGTATAGGTACAGGGAGTAGAGCAATAGCTCGGCTATTAAAAACATTTGTTCCTCTTGCACACGACTGGGGTTTGGTTCCCAGTACCCACATAATTGTTAATAACCATCTGTAATACCAGTATTATGATATCTGATGCCCTGTTCTGACCTCTGTGGATACCAAGGATGCTCATGGTTCACGTACATGGATGCAGCCGAAACACTCATACACACAAAATAAGTTAATGCAGAAACATTAATTCTCAAAGGACTGTAGCAATAGAAGAACCTCCTGCCTCTACAATATTAGGGTTTTTGTTTTGTTTTGCTTTGGTTTTTTTAAAAAAAATCTACCAATTTGACAAGGAAAATATGAGAAGAAAAAACAGAGAGTATTATCCATTGTAAAATCCTTAAAGCGTCTTCTCCCTAACAAAGGGCTAGATGGCACCAGTCAAACTCTATCCAGATCTCTAGCCTAAGCTACAGACATAGAGTAATGCATGGCTTGGGAGAAGTGGCCTGGGAATGCTGTATCCAGAGCAGATCATAGTGTGGGAGTTGAAGGAGACAGACAGACAAAGGAGGAAGGTAGAATGAGGGGTGTTGATGTGGGTAACAACCAGAGCTTTGTGTAACATAAGAGCCCAGAAGCTATGCAACAAAGGTAACAGTGAATACTCATAACATTACATTTTGGTTTTAGTACACAAGGATGACTTGGTACTGTCCTTTCCTGTTCTGTATTCATGAAATCATCACAACCTTAGAGCAGGATCTTTACCAATCCCAAATCGGATAGGGGATTGATATCCAATATATATAAAGAACTCAAGAAGGTGGATACCAGAAAATCAAATATCCCCATTAAAAAGTGGGGCACAGAGTTAAACAAAGAATTCTCAACTGAGGAATACCGAATGGCTGAGAAGCACCTGAAAAAATGTTCAACATCCTTAATCACTAGGGAAATGCAAATCAAAACAACCCTGAGATTCCACCTCACACCAGTAAGAATGGCTAAGATAAAAAAAATCAGGTGACAGCAGATGCTGGCATGGATATGGAGAAAGGGGAACACTCCTCCACTGTTGGTGGGACTGCAAGCTTGTTCAACCACTCTGGAAATCAGTCTGGTGGTACCTCAGAAAATTGGACATAGTACTACCGGAAGATCCAGCAATTCCTCTACTTGGCATATATCCAGAAGAGTTTCCATCTGGTTATAAGGACACATGTTCCACTATGTTCATAGCAGCCTTANCGGGGATGCAGGAGGGTAAGGGAAAATTTCTGAATAACATGTGAAATGTAAATGAAAAAAATATCTAATAAAGAGAAAAAAAAGAAGACTTAGAAGTAAAAACAGGAAGATTAAGAGTTCAAAGTCAACCTCAGATACAGTTTGAGGTCATTCCGTATTATATATGGTCCTGCATCAAAAGGAAGGAACAAATAAAAAAAGTATTGTGCTATCACTTATTTTTTTCCTTTTAGTTAATCTATTTATATTTTTGTATTTCCACATTACATTTAACAATACTCTGAAATATAATATTATTGATAAAATATAAGAAGCAAAAAGTTAATAATTAATTTAATTCCATAAACTAATTTAGCTGAAATCATTTTAAAATTTATGGATAATATCTGAGTGGTGTAACTAAGACAGCTAGTGAGTTGACACACTGTCATCATCTTGCCTCAACTCTACATTCCTCTGTAAGACATGAGAAAGCTAGGTTTCACATGCTCAGCCTGTGGCCTATGTGGCTTTATAAAGAACTGCAATTCTGTCTCCTTTAAGAGCTGTGTTTAAACTGGGCAGTGGTGGCACATGCCTTTAATCCCAGCACTTAGGAGGCAGAGGCAGGCGTATTTCTGAGTTCGAGGCCAGCCTGGTCTACAAAGTGAGTTCAAGGACAGCCAGGGCTATACAGAGAAACCCTGTCTCGAAAAACCAAAAAAAAAAAAAAGAGCTGTGTTTAAGTGAGGCCCTTCTATAGAGAGCAGATCAGATTCATATGAAGTGAGGAAAACCACTTTTCTGAAATTGAGTATGTATAGTAGGGGCAACATAAATGCAGAAGATGCCCATGGAGCAGAACAGAACAGAAGGTTGGGTGGAAGAGAAGAAAGCTGCATCAAAAATACAGTCTTCCACTTAACAGGTAAAAGTACGAAACATCCTCAGAAATATATGCTCCATGAAGAATGTTGGAAGAAAAATCACCTAATATTTAATGTGATCTATTTTGTCTTCATTTTACAGTCATTAAAGCCATTCCTATGATCCATCAGCCATTTTTCTTAATCATTAGTCAATCATTTTATTTCTGTGTCAGAGTAGCTTATAACTCAGACATTTCAATGCTTTGCTGTGGAAAAATAGATGTGGTTATTAGAAACAAATGTTATCATGAAAGTCCCCATGGACATTCATACTAAGCCATCCATCCAACAGGTAGAACTTGAACTGCACATACCATCTTAAACTCTTTTTCCAATTTACTTGGTATATTGGCAGCACAGGTAAGGAGAAATTATTGCAAATCTCATTTCTACCTTCTACCTTTCCCTGAATGAGTAATTTTTTTTGTGAGAAAAGTGTGTCTTCAGAAACAAAATAACATATTTTAAAAGTTTTGGGGTAACATCATTAAAAGTCATATTGGAAATAACACAGGTACACTGTTAGTAACCAAACCATTTATAAGAAATGTATATACTGTACATTGTAGAAGAGAGGGAATGGAGTAAAAGACTTTAATTATATTTTTCTGTAATTAAACATTGTCTTTTGTGTAATTCTTTAATTTAAAAAAATGTAAGTATATGCTATACAGAAAGTAAAAGACACATGGAGTAAATTATTTTTTTAAATCCACTGGTTCCACTCATAAAATTTTGAAAGTTTCCCTTTCTCTTTTACTTCAGAGATCAAAAGTAATTTCTGGATGCAGACAGAAAAATCAATGGACCTAGAATGAATTTATATGTATTTGCTAATGCTATATGTTGAAAGGTAACCGTATTTTTCTTTTTTTCTTTTTTTTATTATAAATTTTCTTTGTTTACATTTCAAATGTTATCCCCTTTCCTTGGTTTCCCTATGAAAACCCCATATCCCCTACCCACTACCCCTGCTCCCCAAATCACCCACTCCTATTCCTGGCCCTGGCATTCCCCTATACTGAGGCATAAAGCCTTCACAGGACCAAGGGCCTTTCTTCCCATTAATGATCAACTAGGCCATCCTCTGCTACATATGCAGCTAGAGCCATGAGTCCCACCATGTGTTTTCTTTGGTTGGTGGTTTAGACCCATGAAGTTCTGGGGGGTACTGGTTAGATTATATTGATGTTCCTTCTATGGTGTTGCAAACCCCTTTAACTCCTTGGGTACTTTCTCTAGCTCTTTCATTGGGGACCTGTGCTCTGTCCAATGGATGATTGTGAGCATCCACTTCTGTATTTGCCAGGCACTGGCAGAGCCTCTCAGGAGACAGCTATATTAGGCTCCTGTCAGCAAGCTATTGTTGGCATCTACCTAGTGTCTGGGTTTGGTGTTTGTTTATGGGATGGATCCCCAAGTATTGCAGTCTCTGGATAGTTGCTTCTTTAGTCTCAGCTCTGAATTTTGTCTCTGTAACTCCTTCCATGGGTATTTTGTTCCCCCTTCTAAGAAGGATTCTGATCTTCTGGGTTCATAACCACTTATAAGTGAGTGCATATCTTGTGTGTTCTTTTGTGATTGGGTTACCTCACTTAGGATGATATCCTCCAGATCAATCCATTTGTCTAAGATTTTCATAAACTTATTGTTTTTAATAGCTGAGTAGCACTCCATTGTGTAAATGTACCAAATTTTATGTATCCATTCCTCTGTTGAGGGACATCTGGGTTCTTTCCAGCTTCTGGATATTATAAATAAGGTTGCTATGAACATAGTAGAGCATGTGTCCTTATTACAAGTTGGATCATCTTCTGGGTATATGTCCAGGAGTGGTATTGCTGGATCTTACAGTAGAACTATGTCCAATTTTCTAAGGAAACTTGATTTCCTCAGAATTCAGAATTACTGCCAGACTGATTTCCAGAGTGGTTGTACCAGCTTGCAATCCCACCAGCAGTGGAGGAGTGTTCCTCTTTCTCCACATCCTTGCCAACATCTGCTGTTACCTGAATTTTTTATCTTAGCCATTCTGACTGGTATAAGGTAGAATTTCAGGGTTGTTTGATTTGCATTTCTCTGATGATTAAGGATGTTGAACATTTTTTTAGGTGCTTCTCAGGCATTCAGTATTCCTCCGTTGAGAATTCTTTTTTTTCCCTTCTGTACCCCATTTTTAATAGGGCTATTTGTTTTTATTTTTATTTTTTATTTTTTTGAGTATATATAGCAACTATTTCCCCAGAGGGGTCTCACGTAGCTCAGCTTGGTTTTGACCTTGCTATGTAGCCAAAGATGGCTTTGAACTTCTATAATACCACACCTACTTTATGTGGTGCTAAGTATGGGATCTAGGGCATTGTACATGCTTGGCTAACAGAGCTATGGCTCTAACCCATAATAGTTACATTTAAGTCTAATTCTTTCATGGGCAATCATAATTCTTTAATTTATTGTTGAAGAAAATTTTCCTATTTAAAATAATTCTAAACTAAACTGAAATCCCAATGGCTTGATGCACTCACAAAAATGCCAAAGCAGACTTCTTTATTCAGTGGCTCTCCTCATGGCTTCTTACAGAAGAATTGGAGGAAATGAGATCTGGTCCTTTCATCTAATGCCTTCTCTGTGAAGGAAACTGAGACTTGACCTAACAGGAATGCATATTTATTTTGCAAACAGATTTGCTCGAAGGATTTTGCTCCACTGATCTCTCATGATTTACCGAGCAGCGGCTTCTTTGTTTGGAGCCACACTCAATGTTGTTTTATTGTAGAGTGTTATGAGATAATGACATTTGCTCATCATTCCACACGTCTTCGATGGTGGTATTCTGCCATTTGTATATGATTACACTTAAAATGCTATATTTTCTAGATCCAGAGTTTATAGTTCAGAGAGCCAAGAGGTAGATGTCTAATCTGTCCCCTCTTATGGCCACATTGAATTTTCCATTTACAAACCTTGGTTCCCATGCGTGAATCTTTTTACTACTTTAGTGATCGCTGTTCCTAAGGCTAAAGGGATATGTTCACTAGGGTAAAAACTTTGGAGCCAAAAATGAGACAGCCTCAAAGCCCCTGTGAGTCTTTCATTATTTTTTTCATGGTACAACTATTGTTAAAAACTCATGTTGTTTTGATTAGAAATTAATTTTGATTTTCACAGAGAAACCATGAAGTTGCTACATCGTGAACATAGAGAAGATCATATTAAGAGCCCAGTGGAGTCTCTGAATTACTCTTTAGCATGTGTATACTATGGATTTCCAATACAGACAGAATGAAGGAATCATTGATTTTTCCAGAATAAATGTGTGAGCCTTTCTACTTGGTTGATAAGTGTGACACTGGCTAAGGTCAAAGAAAACTTCAATGAATAACGAGACAAGTCATAAATAGTTCCCTTTTGAATACCTTCTGAAATAATGACTCTAGAAACCCTTCCACACATTTCCATATTATTTTTCTTTAAACAAGGATTGGTGATGGTGAGTAGGGTTTTTATATCATTATTCAATTATAGGTAATTAAGTTTAGCTAAAACTGAATCGATAGGAAACTAACCTGACCAACAGATTACAAAAGCTATGTGGACATTACTATGTTTCCTTTCTGTATATGAAGCATGTGCAAAGACATCTCTACCTGAGAAAATATCAAAGTGTGAAATTTTTGCTTTAGTTCATAGCCATTCAGAGGAATGTGCACAGATGTTGCAATCACAAAGGTAAAAATTAACTTACTATTTTATTTGATCATTAACTCTGATACAAATCTAACCTTACAAAATAATCTTTGTTATGGAAAACATTCAATGCTGCATGTACAGCTACAGTATAGGTATGCACTTCTGAGATAACTCTCCATTTTTTCTAACTATATCACTTTAGAAGTCAGAGTTGAGAAAGGACTCCTGAAATTTCTCAGCAGGACTTAGGCAGTTAATAAGATATTAACTTGCTCTCAGAACTTTTGTTCAGCAAACTTTGTTTACTCTTTCTGGGGTACCAGCTGCAGCCACCTGTGCCTCTTACAAGTAGGTCCTAAATCTTTGTGCATTCTTTCCTTAGAGCTTCTGAGTTACAGACACTCTTTGATGGACCATCTGATTTCATTCCTTGACATTTGATTTCTGAACTTTTAGCCTCACAGTCCATACCACTTTGGAACTTCATCACAAATTGTCACTAAGAGAGCTCCTGTGTCTTTGCCTTGGATAGCAGTGGAAAGCATGCATTTATAAACAGACTGTCAATAAAAAGAAGATACTCCGACTCCCACTCCCCTATTAAGATCCGAAAGTAAGATGGACCTTCCTGGTTCTCCTCTGTCAAGAAGTTCCTGTGTGAATAAAATATCTATTTAAATTAAATTGTTCTTGCATGTGGAGTGCTGTATTTCTCTTCAGCCTACCTATAATTTTGAGAAAATTCTCCCCATTTTTGTGAATGGCTGGCTATAACATAAAGCCCATCTTCATGAAGCTGATTAATCAAAGCATACATGTCTGTTTCTTAGGTTTTTAGCCTTTCAAGTGCATTTGCTATGATTGCTGCAGAATGAATTACATAAAAAAATAAGAACTTTAAAGAAAATGTTAATTATTTCATTTTCTGATGTTCAGAAATGTAGCTACCAATATCTGAGATCTTTTCACTCAAGGTTTGCCTCATTTCACTGAAGGCTTGAGTGGGGAAGAGTTTGGTTTCTAAGTTTTTCTAAGTGGTTGTTTGCAGCCTTTAGTTCCTAAATAGCAGGAGGTTCCCTCCAGGACACTGCATCATGATGTGTTAGCTGACCTTCCTCAGAGTGTTTAAGCCAATAGAGAATGAAAGGGACCCTGCAAGACAGATGCCGTTACCTTTTATCATCAGGATTGAAACTGACATCTCATTATGTCTTATTGGTTTACCTTTATTAGAAGCTTCATTAAAGTTCAACCAATTCTCCTCAGGAAAGTATTACAGAGAATGCGTATGCCATAAGGCAAAGGGGTAGATATAGGGTCTGGTTAATAAGCTTGCCAGATCCTGAGACGGCAGCGATTTCCTGGAATTATCTTCAAGTTATTAAAATAATCTTCAGCCTCACAGAATAAACATCGGTATATTCAGTAACAAAATATTTGAATTCCTGCCTGTAAATAAAAATCAGCATACATTTTTTTTTCCTGATTTGATCATCAGAGATAGTAGACAGAGATAGTACCAAAATTCTACTTCTGGAATTTTCCCAGACCTTCAGCTATAAAGAAATGTGTAGGCATAATGTTTTTTTGTGTGTGTACTGTGTAAAGGTTATTTTTGTGTTATTTAAAGACTGATTCCTTTGACCTTATATCTTGTTTTAATACAGACATGGCATTGTAATGCTTACACCAAAACTCTTCTTTCTCAAGTTTGTCTAAATAATTCTTACTGTTGTTCAAATTAAAGTGTAAACTTAAGATTTGTGAAAGGTCAATGAGGCAGTGGATCTTATAGAGGCATTACAGTCTGGCCTGCCTACTCCATATAGAAGTATTATGGATTTGGAAGGTTGTTGTTTTTGTTTCTCATCTTTCCATTTTGATAATTGTGAAGGGTTTGCTTCTAGTGAGTTTGTAATCATTGGAAAATTTTGCCTCTAAGAATGGCTAATAGCCTTACATTATGAAAAAAAAATGTCTCTGCTTCAATACAAGAAGGTAAGACTTCCAATCTTACAATGTATATTGTTTATTATGTGGAGAATATTTTATCTTTGCTAATTTGCAGCTGAATTGAGTGCCTGGGATAGCCCCACAGACAACCTTAATCCTGTTGCCTTTAACTTTTGATTTTGCATTTCAAGCAGATTGGTTACCTCCATACAGACTAGCCTTCAGCAAAGCTCAGTCATGGAAGTTATTCATCTCTGTGAAGAGATTCATTGAGTGCATATTGTGGCTTTGGTCTCAGTGGGAAAAAGGTGTGCTATGAAGGCCGGCAGCCAAAGATGGGCCAATGATGATTCTATAACTCTCATCAACCTTAGACAGAAGCACGTACCAAAAGGTCCGTGTTTGTTCATATTAAAATGTATAGTGCTGTGTTAGTGCAAATAGGCACAAACAAGCTGCCCATGTTTTCCGGGACGGGCCAGAATCTGTATAGATATTCAGATCCAAACCAGGCATGCCATTAGCCACCATAGCTCCCAGGCAGGAACACAGAGCATAAATAAATTTTATGGCCCATTCCAGCTAATTCTTATTAAATAAAAAGGGAGGAATTGTGCCCTTCCCCCAGCCTTGAGCAGGTTAAATCAGAACTTTTTTTCCTGCCACAGTGAGCTAACCCACCTAGGATGGAGTCTTATGACCTAGCTAAAGTCTATTGTCTGCCACATTTGCAGCTTCCTGCAAGAAACCACCACCTGCTGAACAGCCTGAGCTTGCTTTCCTGATGAGATCCTAACAAAGCAAGGAGATTCTGACAAAGATTGGTCTCCTCCCTTTAAATTCAAGACCCTACAATTAAAGATTGAATCTTGATCAGAGAACTTTGTCTTGGCTCATTCTTTCTCTCGTCATCCTTTCCATCCATCTCCAGCTTTCCTTTCAGGAACCCAGTAACACATAGCTGCTGGTGGCTACAGTCTATCACACAATATATGTATATATGTACATATATCTTCCTAGTGTTTTGAAACTTTATGACTGAAAAGAAATTAAATTGTACCTATTTTCTAATGGTATGTATTTTTATAGTTAGAACAAAGGATAGATTCCATTAATTACTAAGTCAAAATTTGTAATAGTAAACAGCTAGAATTGTATTGGGAGCCCATTCAATGTTGGGATCTCTTTGCCCTGAGTATTGTGGCTCATGCCTTTAACCTCATCATTCTGTGCTCAGTGGCTCAGTTCTTGACCATGTATGGGCACAATCCCAGTTCCTAGCTGACCTGTCACCATTCCTATCTGGGCATGATCCTGTAAGGGCATCTCCAGGGTATCTGATGCCATCTTCTAAGCTTGGTAGGCACTGTAGAGACATCTTATATGCAGTTACAGGCAGTCGAAGTACCCATACATAAACATGAAAAAGGACTGCTGTCCCTTGCCAACCCAGAAATTCCAGGTCACAACAGTCCAAGTTAGACAAACATTTGGTCTGACAACCACATTTGAACTTTGGTGAAGACCTTACCAACATTTCTAAAATTAGTTTATAAAAACTTGCATTTGCTCAGGCTGCTTTTATAGTTGACTATTGCTTCTGTGGTGATTAAGAAATTGGGAACTTTGTAACAAAATGATTGTCCTCTGAAAGGATCTTCACTGACTGTTCAAATTAGAAAGATAACCAAGACTTCTGAAGTTCAAAGAACTAAATATTTTCTAATATAATCTTGTAGAAAATGATGAAAATAAGACCACAGCAGCATCACAAGTTTAAATTCAGTCACAATAAATTTTAAAACCATATTTAATTACAGTTTGACAGAGACATTCCATTTGTATCAAAGTTGATTACTTTATGTTTTCCCTGTTTAAACTTTGTATGGTATATATGTTTGAGGAGTGCATGTATGTGAATGTGGATGCTTTTGTGAGGCAGTATGTGAGCTGATGTCAGAGGAAATCTTAGGTGAGTGAGGGTGCTAGCATTCTGTAATGTTTGAGACAGGGTTTCTAGTTAGCACTGTGTGACAGTACAGATATAGGCTTTAGAATCTCCAAGACCATATTCTCAGCACAAAGATTTATTTGCTCCAGAGGGACAGAGAGTAGAGAATAAGAGACAAATACAGGAGATAGAGGATGAGGAGAAGGGGAAGGGAACAAGGGAGAGAGAAAAAGTGTATTTGTCCTGTGTTGGGGTAAGCCACCCACAGCTTACCCATGAATCAGGTTCCCCGGAAGGGAACTGGGGCTGAAAGAGACTAGACAGGGGAGAGAGAGCAGATGCCAAGACAAATCACTCTGTTCAAAGCATCAAGTTTACTTAGATTCTTAGGTTATATGAGGTTGGGCCCAACCCCCAGCCAGTCCGTGCAGGTGCCTGGATTCAGTTGGCAGACACCTGGATGCAGCCAGAAGTCCCATGCACTGTGGATTGTCTCAGCAGATAGCAGGGTCCGGGAAGCACAGCGGCAGTTGACACAACAAGAGGAGCCAGCTTAGCTGAAGAGTCACACCATAGGTGGCCTCTCACTGCCTCAGTGGCAGCAAGGTTCTTTACAGCCTGAAGCAGGATGAGGGGGAGGGTACAGTCCTGGAAGGGAAGAGATCAAAAAAGTACTTCCTTGGGATAGAGAAGATACAGACATGACATGTAGAAAAATGCCAGTTTATAAAAGTATGAGGGAAACCCCATGTTAGGATTTATGTTAGGATTAGATATTTTAGTTGGGCACATTAATTAAATGAGCCAAAGTGGCTTTTGATAGCTAGACCTTGGTGGTCAGCCTCAGTGGCTAAATAAGGACTAGTCCTTGGTGGCCAGCTTTAGGAATATAATCTAAGGTTTTATAGCAAGGCAGAGGAATGGGGAGAGAGGCTGGCCTGCCAGTCTTGGTTACTGCACTCAGAATCTTTGCACTGTGTTTGTCCCCCAGGCTACATGGCTTGTGAACTTCCAAGGATTCCCCTCGAATCTGCGAACTGTCATTTCCCTTACACAGCACTAGAATCATTGGCACATATTAAAATGTGGGTTTTGGGATCTGAACTCAGGTCCTCACTAAATCTTTGATGTTGGTTAAAAATCGGTTTCAGAGTTTTAAAACCTGCAATTTTCAGTCAAAATGCTCTTTTGAATAAAATTACAATATGGTCTCATACCTATGAGTTAAGGTACAGATTTCAAAATGCTGGTGTCTAACCACAAAGTTTTCCAGGCTTCAGGTGGTTAATGAGCATACAAAATCAGGAATTTTATTCTCCTAGGAAGAGTAGAAATGTCTTCCCTTACCAAGGGTTTTCAGAAATGGCAAACTTGTTATCTGCTGTGATAAAAAGGTTTTGTCCTTAGCTTTAGTGTGTGTTGTTGCTTATTTGTTGAAAGTAAATGACAGATACTTATTCTACATCCAAAGTCCCTTCAGGAACAATTCTCAGTCTTATTTTCTCAGTCTTATTTTCGGATCAGAGAACTCTTCAGATATTGTGTTAAGAGCTTCCCACTCTTAAGATTTTATCTCCTTGTTTCACACTAATAAAAGCTTAATAAGCTTGAAGGGTTAGCAAAACCAAAAAGGCAGGGGTTCTTGGAAAAAGCAAACATCTCTGTGCCTTTTACTCTGCAGGAGACCAGTGAGAAAAACAGAACATCTTAGGTAGAAGCTGTCTTTTTCTTATACTTCTTTCAGTATAAATGGCTAGAAGAAGGCATGCATTTCCCCTCTGTCAGAAACACTTCTAATGTTTAATTCTTCAAGGAATTAGGATGGTTTCAACTCTATCCTATTTTGCTTCATTCCCCAGTGTTATTGTTCCCTTGTTTGAAAACAAATCCTTTTTGATGTTGTATCTGGTGACTCACTCATTAAAACTTTAGAAAAATCCTTTCCTTCAGAAAGTTCCACCCTACTTAGAGAGGCCCAGCTAAATTCTTTCCATTCCTTCATATTAATTAAAACCACCTTTTCCCTAAGCAGTTCCACTGTAAAGGGGAAGAAAAAATAGAGTTAAGTAGGCAAAATAGAGTGCAGTGAAAACAGAAACAAGAAAGAAAAAAAGAAAGCTGGAGAGATGATCCTTTTGGAGGGCTTACTGTCAGCTCAGGGTGGGTGGATACTCTAGTATTAAGTAACTGGGTTAGTTTTTATTGCCTTATTCACATCTCAAATTTATATGTGTACTCCTTTCTTCTGAAATTGACAGAAGCACCGCAGGGAACATCACACCGTTATTAAAACCAACAGAGAATGCTTCATCTGTCGTGCCTTTCAGGAATCCAACCCACTAATTTTTGCTGTGGGTTTGGTGACTCAACCCCTCAAGATGCAGGAAGAATACCCTCTTTTGCAGAGCTGCCAGAACTCATTCACTGGAGCAAAGACTCTTCACGTGGGGCTCATTTCCAGGCAGCTGTTTATCTGTTTGCATATTTAAACAATCAAGCTTACTGGAAGGTGTTTGTCAGGAATTTCTAAATAGCACGTAAATACATTGCTCGGCTCTGTGCATCCATCTCTGTGGCTCAGAGGTTACCTTTAGTCTTCCCTTTCCTTACTCTGTTCTTCCTCCCTCTCTAACTGAACTCCTTCTCTTAGTAGAGGGTTCCCTACCTTCCACTGTGACTTTTATCTGATTTTCCACACTTGTACAAAACAATCATTTCTTCACTTTTGTAACTTCCTTTTGTTAAGCCAGTCTTTCTTTTCTCTGGTTATTTTAAGATGGGTTTCATGAATGCTGGGTTGCTTCCTAATTCCCTATGTGACCCAGGAATGACCTCCCCTCCAGAGTGCGGGGACATTCCAGTTTCTGCCATGCCAGGCTTGTACCCAAGACCCTGGTCTGGGCCACCTAACCTTATCCCAGCTACGCTTCCTCTCTTTAAAAGATCACTGTACTATTTGAGAAACCGAGGCACAGATTTGAACTTGCCTACCTGGCCTAGACAACTTAGCTCTTTTTATCTTTTAAACGTTTCATAGGGCACAAACGATAAAACAGGGGCTGAAATCGCACAGAGGGCACCGATCTCTCGGGGGTCGCCCTGGGGCCAAGTGTCCGGTGCTGCGGCGTCCCCGAGAGCCCTCCTCCCGCGCTCGGGCCGCTCGCTTCACCCTCCCGCGGCCCTCGGTCGGCCTTGGCAGCGCGGCTCCCGTGACTCAGCCGCCGGCCCAGCGCTGGCCCTGGCTGACGCCCGCGAGGAGGCGACGCTCGGTCCGAGGCGCCCGCCGAGGTGGGGGTCGCCGCTCGCCCGCGCTTTACGGCTGCCGAAAACAGGCCCCGCCGGCCGCCGTACCGCAGACCCGCGGCGCCGCTCAGGTAACGCGAGTCCCCGTCCCCGTGCCGCGGGAGCCCGCGGGGCGGCGGGGCGACGGGGCGAGGCCGGGCGCGCGCCCGCTGATCCGCGGCCTGCCTCCGCGCTTCCGTGCCGCTGGCGACCCTGGCGCGGGGACGCCAGCAGCAGAAGCCCGACGGACCGCGGCTTCCGCCACCCGCGGAATGTCGCTCTGCCTTCCCCGAGTGGCCGTCGGGTGTCAAGCATCCCCAGCGCCCGGCCTCCCTGCACTGCTTAGGGCCCCGCATCCCTACGGGCGCTCAGCCCTGAACTAAGTTATTAGGTAGACGTTAGTGCAGCCGAGATGAGCAGAAACTTAGGAAACTCCGCTTCTCTCGCAGCGAGCCACTCGCAGGCTTTACTCCAGTCAGCCACGAGCGACATTCTGTGCTAACCAGGGATGGGACTAGGATGCAAAATTCTGTCCCTGCCCACTGTGTGCTCTTTGTGCTGAAGGCATCCGCCTGAGTCCCAGGATGGCAGACCCATGCCCAGTGGTAGCCAAGGAAAGGAGATCGGAGGAAAGGTTGGATTTTAAACTGGTAATTAAGAAGGGGTTTCCTCGTTTCTTTTTATCCCTCAGAAATCCTTCATGGAAAGGGGAATTTTAGTGCCCCCACCCCACCCCCTTTTACCATCAGCAGTTATCTCTGACTTCAGAATTTCTCGGAAATACAATTGCTTTATCTAATGCAGTCTGATACCACATAGAGTATTCCAGGCTTTTTTTTTTTTTTTTTTTTTTTTTTTCTCAGATTCCAGTACGAGTGAATTATATAATTTATCAGTTACATAAAGCATTTACTAGGACACATGGAGAGCTTGATACTTGCTTATACATGCAATTAACTACCTACCAAACACTGCCCTAGGTATTAGAATAGAGCAGACATTCTTGGTTGTTTTGGATATTACATTCTAGTAGGAAGCATATACAACAGGAAAAGTAAGTTGTGTGTTAAGTATTTTAAAGTAGCTAATAAAGGAAATCTTCAAGAGAAAGCAACACATTTCAACAGACTTGAACAGGTGAAGAAGCAAGCCATGGGCTGTCTAGGTCCAGACCTCTCTAGGCACAATAGCAAGCCTACAGAAGCATTGTCTGTTGCTGTGTTCAAGGATAAGGGAAGAAGTATGTGTGGCCAGAGTGGAATTGCGGAGAGAGTAGTGGATATGGCTTTAAACTTTCTCGTAGGGACTAGATAGTATGGTACACTGAACTATTGCAATATCTCTTCAAGTAATATGGAAGGCCTTTGGAGTATTTTGGCAGAGAGAATGTAGTGATGGTACATCTGTTTAAAAACATCATGCTGGTTACTGTGTTGGGGGCAGCTGTGTTGTATGAAAGCAATGATTTAAAGCTGGGACACTAATTAGCTATTAAGACAGAATTTCCATTTACTGAGCTGGGGAATATTGTAGAACATTGGTGTGCTGGAAGGATTAGGAGATTCATGCTTTTAAATGTTCAAGTTATGTCAAGCAGGCAGTTAGTTGCAATTTATATGCTACAGAGTTTCAAAGGTGGGCAGAACCGTGGTACATTGTTACACGTTCTCTCTCCATTCCAAACAATGTATTCCTCTCTATTGCACATAATCAATGTTTCAATTGTATTCACTCTTTCTTTTGGCATAACAATGAACCAAGGTTCTCACAATTTTTTGCGTCCTTTTGAGGTGCCCTGAGCCTTGAAGTATATGATATATTCTGTCACTTCTTCTCAGGATTTTGACCAGTTAATCACCGCCAGTCCCCACCCTCTGTCTCCAGAAAACCAAACACAATATTGACCCCTGCCAGCACCATCACCAAAGACTGTGCCTACTGCAGAGAACAGCACTAATACAGGCTTTTCTGGGAATATGAACATATATATTAGAAGGCAGAGTCACTATATGTCAATTTACCAAACAACAGTAGATTACATCTTAGAGCTTCCTACCCTCCCAACTACAGTTTGACCAGGTATGTATATGTCTTTTCATGGAGTGGGACTCAAATCAGAAAATGATTTGTTATCTTCCAAATAGCACTCAGAGTCCTCAGCTGGTCTGCTGTTGACAACTTTCTTTTCCCTGGAGGCCACATAAACACCTTTAGTCCCTATGAGCATTAGTTTGTAGGAAGAAAGCTTTAAGCTCAGTTCCACATTGATTTCTGTGTCTGCTAACCAAAGTGGTATCTTCAGCAACAGGGCATTACCAATTGCTCTGGAAGGCAGCCAAGAGAAGTGGCAACTGTATTCACTGGAGAGGCAGTGGGGGAGACCATTATTTGTGGTGTGTGTGTGTGTGTGTGTGTGTGTGTGTGTGTGTGTGTGTGTATATATATATATATATATATATATATATATATATATATATATATATATATATATATTCCATGATGCCTGGGCACAGCATTATTTACCATGCAGAGTATCTCTGTTCTAACTCATTTTTAGAATTCTGTATTTTAATTAGCATATAAAGGACAGGTCTCTGCATAGCTTTCTTTTCTTTTCTTTCTTTCTTTCTTTCTTTCTTTCTTTCTTTCTTTCTTTTCTTTTTTTTTTTTTTTTTTTTTTTTTTTTTTTCAAGACAGGGTTTCTCTGTACAGCCCTGGCTGTCCTGGAACTCACTCTGTAGACCAGGCTGGCCTTGAACTCAGAAATCTGCCTGCCTCTGCCTCCCAAGTACTGGGATTAAAGGCATGTGCCACCACCGCCCGGTTCTACATAGCTTTCTAATGCACCTTTAGTTTGGTTAATTGTTTCTTCACCCCCCAGCTATCTCCTTGCCATCTCTGTTTAAGTCTTTTTATGTCTTGTGTTTCCTTCTTATCCAGACTTACATATGACATGTGACTTTTTTTTTCCCCATGAAGATCCCATCTGTCTCATGTCTCCTTCCTTACTTCCAGGTCTATACTGATATCCCAACCAAACACAGAAATATAAAATTCAAACCTAGGGCAGATACATGAGAGAGGCTATGATATCTGTCTTTCTGTACCAGGTTACTACTCAGTATAATTTTTCAGCTCCATACTTATTTTGTATGTGTGCATAATGAGTAGAATTATATTTTCTCTATGCACCACATTTTCACTATTTGTCAGTTGATGGACATCTAGGCTGGTCTCATTTCCTAGCTACTGTGAATAGTATTCTATAATAGGACATAGAGTCCTGTCATATAGGCCTGGGACTGCATAGCTGGGTATACGGTTTACATATAGGGCAGTTTTATATTTTGGTTTTGGAGAAACGTGTAGGGTGGTTGCCATAGTACTGTCGTAGTTTCCATTCTCACCAACAGTGTACTCCCCTTCTCACAGTCTCACCGCCATTTGTCCTGTTAGTTTTCCTTGATAATAGCTATTTTGAGAGGAGTGGGGTAGAAATTGGTTTAAATCTGTGTTTATCTGATGACTAACGATGTTGAACATCTTTTAAAGTGTTTATTCATTATTGTATTGTTTCTTATAAAAACTGTTCAGTTCCATACTAGACTCCCTGTTTTATCGGGCTATTGGGAACCTAGAGTCTCCATCCATACTACCTTCCCTCTTTTATCGGGCTATTGGGAACCTAGGGTCTCCATCCATGCTACCCTCCCTCTTTTATCAGGCTATTGGGAACCAAGGGTATCCATCCATGCTAGCCCAGCCATGCTTTGCTCCTTACATACATATCTAGCTCTGAGATTTTTGGTGCACAGTTTGATAAGATGAAAAGAAGCATTGAATCTGGTCATAGATTTAATTATGGAGAGGTGGCATTAAATTTTGGGCAATATGCTAGCTGATATTAATTTCAAACTGGGTTTTAATAGTGTTAAAATCGAGTAGGTGTCATATATAGGGTATAGAGACAGCCTTTTGAGTTTCCTGGCTGTAGTTGGAAAGAGTACCTGTTTAAGCATATTTTGCTTTGTTCATGTGGACTATGTGTTGAATCCATAGAATAAAATAGGGTATGTTATAAAGCCTTCAGAAGGGGGATGTAATAACCACAATTTAAGTGAGATTATGTCTGCATTCATATATTTTTCCTAGTAGAAAAAGAAGGGTATATGCAAACATGCCAGTGTAATTAAAAATGCCACATGACAAACACTGAGGATTTTGAAATTCTTAATAATTAACATGAAAATTATCAGTTTGTTTCAAGAACCGCAGAGTACTTATCAGACTCCAGAATCCGCTAGTTTTTAGCTAATTGTGAGTTTTGGGAAGGGTAGGAAAAAGAGTTTTCAGTTGGTGATCTAGAGTGGGATATATTTTAAACTTCTTCTCTAGGGGTCTTGATAGAAGTTTGAGCTGGTTCTGTGTCTGTGGAGAGCTGAATAGCTTTGCTTTTTTCTTATCTGCTCTGCTTGTCTGACAAATATGGAGATCACTCTGTATGAAGAGGCTGCAACTGTGTCCTATCGACCAAACCTAACCCATAATAGGTTTCTATAAATAAAGCTTTTTTTGGAACCCAACCATATGCATCTGTTTTTTTTCTCTGCTTGCATGTGCCACAAACTATAGAACGAAAAACATCTAATTCTCTGACCCTTGCGCATATTGGTGAACACTTTGTCTTTTATGTTGTTTACATAGATAGCATCAATGTTAATATACTATCTGACTGAAAACTGGTAACAATAGCTATAATACTTTTTGAGTATTTACTAAGGGCTATCATTTTCTTTCACTTTGTATACAATAATTTATTTAATATCAACCAAAGTATTATGAGATAGCTTCTGTTATTTTCACAAATGAAGAAACTAAGGTATAAGGTGAATTAAGAAATTTCAGAGGGAAATTTCATGGGGTTTCAACCCTAGACAAAGAGCTACAATCAATTAAGGATTCTGAGAATGCAGTAAATGGTCTTTCCAGTACTAGCTGGTCAATCCTGATATCATACACATACAAGTAACATTATATGGACATATATACATCTATGTGTAGTGCCAGGAAGCGTTCATGAACCCCACAGGACCACCAAGGAGCTGATTCTGATGTAAAAACATGAGGGTCTCTTTGTTACAAACTCGATCTTGGGCTTACTCACCAGGGCCATACAGGATGGCTTGGTGAAGTAGCCCTGAACACTCATCCAGAAAAGGCTTTATAGGAAATGGGTTATCGATCCTGCAAACATCTAATTGAATGACTGTAGTAATCCAACAGGTGGGTACTCTGAAGCAAGACCATGAAAATACAAACGATCTGAAAGTATATCTGAAACAATCAGAGGAACCTTTGATTAACTGTTACTAAGAAGTAGCGAGGGATTAAATCTAGGTTATGGGTCAAGGACCAGCCATGGGGTCCTTCCTGGTACTTGGGTGCAGCTTAAGTTCAGTGGCAGGTCAAGTTCTCAGGCTGTTTTTCTTTTAAGATGGAGGTTAGTCCCAAGATGGAGTAGGTTTGTTCTCTCATGTGTGTATGATGCATATCTATGCATCTAACAACAAAGCAATTAGAGACCATTCATTGAGAGGGAGTGAGCAAGGGAGGATATGTCAGAAGGGTTGGAGGGAGACAAGTGTATGTGAAAAATGTTGTACAATATCATATTTTAGTTCAAAAAGGAAAGAACTTGCTAAAAATGTTATAGAAAGTAATGGATCCAGGTAGGTTCTTTTTTTTTTCCTGTCTGTATCCTTAATTTTAATGGGTCATTATTATTGGGTACATAGGAAAATTTGTGTCATGTATAGAACTCTAGCTGCCATGAGAAAGAAGTGTAATTCACAATATTTGTATTCAAATAAAGTTCTATATTGTGAATTTAAGATGCTGAATATTCCAAATGAACATTACATTTGAATAGCCAATGAAATACAAATATGCCTTAATAGAAAGTTCTACAATGTCTTCACTTTTCATTCAGTCCTAGAAAGCAGAGTCTGTATAAAGTAATTAAGTAGAAAATGATACTTCAATAGGGGCTTGTCATCATTTGTACTGACAGTGTTTCTACTGACAGTTTTTAGGAGTTTATCTGTTAAGTATGTGGTGCAACTGATTGAAAAGATTAGTAGCTAAAGACCCAGAGCCAGAGTATAGTCTTAGTTCTGTACACAAGTGGATTGTATCTGTCCTTTTGTCTCTGTGTTTGTAGATTTTGTTTTGTTTTTTCTTCTGAAAAGCAAGGCCCATGACTTATGGGCCTGACTACAGCAAAAAAAGTTACAATTGTATAAATATTTTATGCTATATATTCAAAGAAATAAATGAAATTATTACACAAGAGAAATAGCTTGTTAAGATAAAAGTTGAAGAGACATATCCCTGCTGTGCACATGAACACATACACAAAAATAGTCACTTGATATTCCTATAAAACAAGTATGGCTCAGTTTTTATTTGAGATTATTAGATTCTTAGTTATATATAATTTATAGCTAATTAAATACCTGCCATGAGTTTATTTTTTTCTTTTCTTTTTTTGTCCTTGTACAAGGAATAGATAATTGTCCCTCTTGAGTTTGAATGGGAAGTAAGTCTTGATGAATTCCTTGACCTCTGCGATCTCGCAGCTTGTTTCATGTTTTCTTTAGCAAAATTTGTTTCATTGCTCAATTTGTCTGCTAGTTTAAAGCAAATAAGATACCTGAAATCATGTGTCTGTTTCCCACTGCTGCCTGGGCTATTGATGCCAGACAAAATTGTACGTTAATTGTTTTGACATTTTGATCTGAACAGTGCAGATACAAAAGGTAATTCATCTTGCATAGTAGCCTATTATTTTCAACTCAGCATGATTTTCCCCTAGCAACTTGCTTATAAATGTTGTATCACCTTTCAAAAGTTGAGTTTTAATCATACTGGGATCTTTTTTTCCTCAGATTTAATTACAGGGTATGGTTCAATAACAATCAATCGATGCTTTAGATTTTTCATCTGAAAAATATCTATTTTTCACTTGAATCTTTTAAAAATAGATAATAAAAAAATCCATACCTGGTTAGGGGTGGGACCCGGTATCCACCTCTTCCCTCTCAGTGTTGGGACCCTGTCTGACTTGAACCTGTGAGTGCTGCCACGGTCTCTGTGAATTCATATGTGCATCTGTCCAGTTGTATCTCGAAGACCCTGTTTTCTTGGGTCACCTCTGTCTCTTATAAGCTTTCTGCCTCTTTTGTCCACATAGATCAGTTCTGGAGCTTTGAGAAGAGACTCAATGCTCAGATGTCACTCCCTCACTGCATATTGTCCACTGTGGGTCTCTGTGTTCCCATCTACTGCAGATTAAAATAATGATGTTGTTGAAATTAAAGAAACTCATTGTTACCAATTCTCTTGAATGTTGAAAGCTACTCAGTTTCATTGTTGACTGGTGTATGTGTATTAAAACCAGCTGTCCTTTTCTTTTTTTCAATGTCAAATACAAAATTCAATTGTGTAACTTTATATCCTTATCAAGGATTCAGATTTAAATCAAACCAAAAACTACACAATAAAGTATTGATATGTTTGTATTATAATAGACAAATTTTTTTACATGCTTCTATTTTGAACTCATCTTAGCTTTTTTTTCTTTTTTTCCATGACAAAAAGTCCCTCATATTGTGTTTGGAACAAAAGAGCTAGAAAATGTGGAAATTGGTGTTTGATTAAAATGGTCTTGCTATTGTACTTTTTGACATTTTTCAGTCTCATTCACTTTCCTTTTGTATTACATACATAGGTTGTGGAAGCATTTTCAAAATCCAGACCTTGTCTGTATTGTTCTTCACTGTAATATCTAAACAATGATAGTGCAAACCATTTAACACAGTGTTCAAAAATGCAGGATTAAGGATATCAAAGGGGAAAGGCAGGATTAAGGATATCAAAGGGGAAAGGCAGGAGGACTTCAGCTGCTGTCCTTTTAGCATTTGTAGTCTCTTCTGGGACATCTGCCTTTTGTCTTTCACCTTATATCTTTCTTGTCCATCTATTCTATCTATTCTATCTATTTTATTTTAGAATTTTAAACTATTAAGTTGTGAAGTGAGGTTAATAAAAGCACATTATTTAACTATTGTAAAGAATTGTGTATGATTTAAGATAGTATTTGCAAAATTGTCGGACCTAAGTACTTGTCTGTGAAGTTAGTCAGATGGGTGTTTAAATCTCAGCTTCCCGTCTCACTGTTCTATTTGGTGCCTGATGACTTGATTCACCTATATTTTACCCTCTACAATGAAAGTTAAAGCTTCTCCTTTCAGGGATGTTTTTGAGGGAAACTGGGTTTTAAGAATGTAACGAATTCAGCCCTAATACTTAAAACCGATGTCCTCTGACCCTGCTCTTCTCAGGTTTCCTTCATTCTTTACAGCCGTGAAGGACAGCTTGGTGAGATCATATGTGGGTCAGCGTACAGCATTGTTTTGTTTTCTATTCTTTCCTATGCTCAAAGCAATGTCAAGGGTCCAGGAAGGAAAGATTGTAAAGGTTTTGTTCAAGTTTATGAAGGTGTTTCATTGTGTATGAAAGATGAGAGACTTTACATGTTTGATGCATAACCACATAATTCTGTTGCATGTGTGTATTATCATTTTTGGTGGCTGCTCAATGCTATGTGAGTGGATCCATATTTTATCACCCACTCGTCAAGGCTAATTGTAATGTGGCCTGAATTAGTGACTCCTGCTCAATTTCTTTCCAAAATCCTAACTGTACTTTAAAAAATTTAATTTTTAGTTTCATTGAAAATAATTTTTTTCATATGATACATTCTGATCACTGTTTTTCACCTCCCCAGCTCCTTCCAGAAAACTCACATCTTTTCTTTTTTTCCTCTCAAAAATGAAATAGGCACTAAAATCTAGGGCAAAACAAACAGAAAAACAATAGTCAAAACTACTTTTGATACATTCCACAATTCCAACTCCACCAAAATTGTTTTTTAATACAATTCCTTACTGCTTTCTCTCTTTAAATGGCAGGCACATACGTAGTATCATGTTAAAATATATGTTTGTGTTTGTTTAAGTGCCCTCTTCCTCCAATATGGTAACAACCCCTCTAACGTTCCTCTGCTGTGGCTAGGTTCATCTTTCCATGTGTCCCACTGCCTTTTCTTGGGCAGTTTTCAGTGTATTCTCTCCCGGTACCCTGCCTCTGGGTTCATTTGCTATGTGGCACAGTGCTGTTTAATGTGTGCCTATTTAGTGGTTTTGTACTCGAAGAGGGATGTATATATAAATATGTACAGATTAAGATGCAGATAGAGATGGTACGATTAGATATAGATTATAGATATAGAGTATAGATATAGATGGTATAGAGATAGAGACAGATATATAGAACGTTGGGATTTTCTTCACTTGCATGTATCTTAGAAGAGTGGTTCTCCTCTGTGCTTTTATTGCTGACAACCTTACACGTTAAAAATTGATAGTCTTCCTATAATCCTAGCACTCAGGAAGCAGAGGCAGGTGGATTTCTGAGTTCGAGGCCAGCCTGGTCTACAAAGTGAGTTCCAGGAGAGCCAGGGCTATACAGAGAAACCCTGTCTCAAAAAAAAACAAATAAACAAACAAACAAACAAACAAACAAAAAATGATAGTCTTGAGATTCATCTCAGCTGCTGTCCACATCTATTCATTACAGGGCCCACAAGGCCCAGTCCTAGCTGAAAGCTGTTAGCAGGTGATGGCTGCTAGGGTGGGGAGTAAATTTTTTATGGGTGTGGCCTCTCCTAGGTTGTCTATTATCTAATGGATGGGCCTACACCTATGCACATACCAGCCCAATGAGACCCAATCCTTACAGGAAAGAAAGGAAGAGACCTTGAAGTGGGAAGGGTTCCATGGAGATAGCTCCAGGAGAACTTGAAAGTGGGAGCGAAGACAAACATGCTCAAGATACTTTTACGAAATTCTCAACAAATAAATAATAAAGTTTTAAAGCTGATTCTTAAGAAGCTTTGTTATATTAGTGATATTTTTATTATAATGTAGAATTATTATTATTTTTATTTCACATTAATATCATAGAGTTAGTGAACTACTCATTATTGCACCTTAAATTAGTTAATATTAGCAGGGCATGGTGCCTCGCGCCTTTAATCCCAGCACTCGGGAGGCAGAGGCAGGCGGATTTCTGAGTTCGAGGCCAGCCTGGTCTACAGAGTGACAGGACAGCCAAGGCTACACAGAGAAACCCTGTCTAGAAAAACAAAACAAAACAAAACAAAATAAAACAAAACAAAAAATTAGTTAATATTTCTTTAAACCTCTACTATGTTTCGTGGAGATAAAACGATGATCAAAATAGCAAGCTTGCTGTCTCTCAGGATGGAGATTCTGGGAAGGTGAACAAGGGAGAGGCCTGGTGCACTGGTGAGAAGAGATGGTCCAGAGGAGTTGGCCCCAAGTTCTTTGGGCAGTTTTCTCTGGTCACTGACAAAAGTGAGGGGAAAAAAGAATTATGCAGCATCTTAAGAAAAGCTAGCCTCTGCCTCCCAAGTACTGGGATTAAAGGCGTGCGCCACCACGTTCGAGGCCAGCCTGGTCTACAAAGTGAGTTCCAGGACAGCCAGGGCTATACAGAGAAACCCTGTCTCAAAAAAAAAAAAAGAAAAGAAGAAAAGCTAGGTAAGACTCCTGTCTCATTCCCAGACTATCCTCTCCTTTGTTTGTTTTTAATTTTATATGGGTCTATAAAGTTAAAACATTTTCTCACCTATCATCTTCAGTGCTCTTAAGAGGGGAAAAACAAAACAGCAACAATAACAAAACAAAAACAAACCTGTTCCTAGAGGATTAAGTGATACCACTCAGGATGGGAGACACTGAGACCAGTGACTTGAAATGGAAGATGTAAAGGAAGACCCTCAGATTGCTTTTCGAAGTCATGTGCAAGGTTTGCATTTGAGCAGCAGCTGTGCCTTGGAGAATTTCTTATGAGGAGTTCTAGGAGCCTTCACAGCGTTCTTTCAGTCATTTTATAGTTGAGCATTGGTCTTGCTCAATACTTTACCCTTAAAATGAGAACTTTAACTGCAGCTGAGTTTAAGAATCTTCAGGGAAGGGGACTGTTGTAAAATTCAAAGATAGCATCTTTACCTTGCTGCAGTCTTTGAAATAGTATCCAATTGATGCTTCCGAGAGTGGAATTAGAGCTTGCAATGACAAGAGGTGTTGTTTTCATATTTAAATCCATGTTGTAATGTGAATGTCTGTGACTATGAAATGTTATAAAAAAAAATAAAGTTTTTGTAAAGATGACTGAACATGTTAATTAGACCCTGGCAGCAGTGCTAGGATTAAAAATGAAACCAGTTTTATAGTTTCTCTGGCTCTATAGGCACATAAACCTGTTTGTTAAAACGAAATAAAAAGCCAAATGAAAATAAAATAGTCCTCTCTCTCTCCCTCTCCCCCCTCTTAGTAAAACTCATAAATAATTTCTGAGATAGAAGAGTTAAGGCGCCAGGAGTCAAAGGCAGAGACTGTAGAAAGGCACACTGTAGACATCAGCTAGCGCCGGCCCCTTGGTGCTCATACACTCTTAGTGAGCTTCACTCTGATCAGGAAGCCGAGGAAGTGAAGTGTCAGCTTTGCATTAGTGTTACTGTTTCTAAACAACAGTGTGGGGAGACGGGGAACTTAGCATTTATCGCTACTGTAAGCTGATTTGATAGAAAGATCTAATTGATATACATTACATATTTATGTTCTTTTTGGGTAATTTTCTAATAGTAAAGTGTATCTATTAAATGAAAAGAGTTTTATTTAAAATTGATTTCAGTGAACAATTTTTAAAAGGAAACTTTGTATGCTTATATTTTTTCCATATTTAAACACTACAGTTGTTGCTGAACATTCACAAAGTTGTATATTTAAAAAAGAGAAAAAACAAAATATATAATTTTAATTTTTAAAAGTTTATAGTTATTTCTGTCTCTTTGTGTCTGTGTTTATGTCTCTGTGTCTCTCTTTCTCTCTCTCTATGTGTGCACATGTGTGCATGGATGGATGGATGTACATGTGTGTAGGCATCCATAGCAGTCAGAAGAGGGCTGCATTTACAGAGGATTGTGAGCCATGTCCTCTGGGTATTGCAAATCTAACTCAGGTTTTCTGTAAGAGCAACAGTGTCCTTAACTGCTGAGCCATTTTTTTTTTCAACTTGTATTAGATATTTTCTTCATTTACATTTCAAGTGTTATACAGAAAGTTCCCTATACCCTCCCCCCNGCAGTCGTTGGGTCCATCCTTTGGATTCCTGCTGAGCCATTTTAACCCAACAGAATATGTGTACTTTAGGAACCAGTGATTCCCCATATATTCTGCGCATTTCTAAATCTCTTTTTGCATTTTCTTTTTATACTTTCAATCTTATACTAGTATTTGTAATTTTATGATTTTTAATCATAGTGTATAAATCATATCTTAAACATTTAAAATGTTAATGTCTGGTGATGACATTACTTGTTATTCATTTTGGCCATATTAATCTACGGTTCTATTGTCAGTCATTTCAGCTGTTTGCACACATTTTTGATTCTTAAATTAGTACAAGATTACTTTTTTGAGAATTTCTTCAAGCGAGTAAGGTTATTGAAAATATTTTATTCTGAAAATTAGTATTTTTCCCTCTGTCCCTACCTCCCTTCTGTTCCCCTTTATATGCTAGCTAATTGTTGCTGTGTTTCTCTCCCGATTCTGCTCACTCTACAAATCTCCATGTTCCGTGTTCCGTGCCACAAGCATGGCAGCCTGAGTGTACTTGAGTAGGTGTATGGAAGCTGCATACAGGCAGAGAGGGTGTGGAGTTTTACATAAACCTCACCAGAAAGTTCAGCATTAGAGCCTTCAGTACACTTTGTGACATTCTTTGGAAGGATTTAAATAGAAAGTGTAGAATAAAGAAGTGCTTATTCACTTTGCAGGAATTTTTTTTTAATCACACAATTTTATCATAGTATTATGCAAAACTAGTATTTCATGTCATTATTAGTAAGGCTATGTGAACTTCGTATTGATTTTTATGAATAATCTACTTCATATTGATCTCAAAGTATAGCACTTTCTCTGTATTGTATTCTTAACTTCAAATCGAATACCAAGCCATATCTAAACTTAATAACTCTTTTCAATAAAATTTATCATTTTATAGTAAAAGATAAATACCACTGTAGACTCTACAATAGAGAGAAAAAGAGAAGGTCTTTAGCATCCTTGTAGGATATGTGGATATTCTCCTTGCCTCAGAAGTTTTTTATTTGTATTGGATAAATGCTATGACTTTGTGGTTGACTATCTTATGAATTGAAATCATGTTTCTTTGGGACACATTTCTTTCTTTAACATTCTTTTGATTTGACACCATTATCATTTATTCTAAAAATATATGTGAAAAATATCTCACTGAACTGTTGATATGGTTTTTGGGAAGATAAAATGTGTGATCATTAATTAATGTCTGCACTTATTCACATGTTTTCAGAATAGCATTTGAATTTCTATAAGATATAGATCTCTTATATACCCTAAATAACTTGAAAGACAACAGTACTATTCAATCTCTTTCTCATGCTCCAGTGTATTTGTGTATGCACTTTTATGTGGGGGGGGGGGTCATTACTTTTTGAGTATCTAAGATTACAGTAACATACAGATATCATATTTCATTCAAAGAATAATTATGGTTGAAATAATGCAGCTTTGTGTTGTGTTATATTGCCTTTGAAAATTTTTATATAATACATGGTGTTTTAAAAAGATTTTTAATGTAACAGGATTTCTAGTTTTCATTACATGGTCATTTAAAGCCACTGTTTTGTATAGAACCTATAAGAAAATGTAGGAAAAACATTGAATTTTGTTTTTGAATTTTGTCCTTAAGAACTTTTCCTAAATATCATTTTTTTATTGCTATCAGACCTATTAGCCTTTGTGGTTGAAAATCCTCAGGACTCCATGTCAACAGCTTATTGTATACTTGAGCAAGAGGATCTAGTCACCATTTTCCAATAGGAAGTCAAGGCAGAATTTGTAAGTTTTCACAAATATATTCACTTCAGAGCAAACATATTCTTCTTTGTGCTAAGTTCATTATAGTAGGATCAACATACAAAACACTTAACAAATGGTGGCTGGGGGGGGTTATTGATCTAAGAAGGAGAAAATTTGATGAAGCAGTGTCTGTAGTATTATAGGTATTCCAATTGTGTCTGTTTAGGAAGCATTCAGTGAACTCCACAAGACCACCAAGGAGCTGATTCTGATGCAATGGCAATAGGGTCTTTGTTCAAGCTTGAGCTTGGGCTACCTGCTGTCACTGACACAGCAGGATCAGAGGGTGAAGCCCTGAGCTCTCTGCATGGCATGGCAAGGTTTTAGAGGACATGGCAAACACTAGGGTTTTTGTTTTTCTTTTTGTTTTGTGTTTTTTTTTTTTTAGCCTGGCAAGCATCTATCTGAATGACTATTATAAGCTGACATGTGGATTCTCTGAAACAAAACCATGAACAATCACAAATGGGCTGAACATACATTTGGAACTACCAGACTAATCCTCATTGGCTGTTGCTAGAGAGTAGCTAGGGAGTAACTGTGGGATGTGGACCAGAGACAAGTTATGTGGTTCTTCTTGATACTTGGCCTTGGGGCAACCTGGGTTCAGCTGTAGCAAGTTCTCATGCCCCTTTTCTTTTAATATGGAGGCTAGTCCCAAGATGGAGTAGGTTTGGCCTCTCACAATAACATTGCTGATTCTGAAAAAAATAAATTTTTTTCACTCAAGATTGTGAAGAAACAATTTAAAGCATTAAGGCGCCTGTCATAAAGGTGTCAGAGTATATGCATCCAGACTTAGGGATACTGGCTGTAGTCTTGAGTGAAAATGGGGAAAGGCAAATGAACCCTTGGGAATAAGTAGTAGGAAACTACGAAGCTGCAAAGGTAAGTCAATTTATATTGTAGATTTAAGATAGGTGAGGATCAGCTGGGCGTGGTGGCACATGCCTTTAATTCCAGCACTCGGGAGGCAGAGGCAGGCAGATTTCTGAGTTCAAGGCCAGCCTGGTCTACAGAGTGAGTTCCAGGACAGCCAGGGCTATACAGAGAAACCCTGTCTCAAAAAACAATACAAAACAAAAAAGATAGGTGAGGATCTGGCAAAATGTATGTTTTCTTTGATCTTAAAATGGATTTATTGATTATAAGACAGAGGTGCTAATAGACTTACTTTCGCCAAGAGTCAGCTCATTAATGCATATACTTTAATGATGATGCTCCGATATGTTTTCATAACCTAGTAGTAAGCTGACACATAGCTCTGGGCTTTAGCTTGCCATAGGAATATACAGAATTTCAAAGGAACAGTAGTCGCTTAAGCTTTAGTACTTACGTAAAGTAAGTCAACTTCTTTGGAGAAACGCTACATAAAACTAACTATGGTGCAATAAGATAACAAAGGTTATTTGCTGGGTCAGAGCAAAGGAATAGGGGGCACAGCATTCATACATGTGAATTCAAAAATCTCTAAACAAGAAATTCCACTAGGCTGAGGAAACTATCACATTCTTTTCACACTGATGTACTTCATTATAAAAACATAATACACTTCAGAAACCATCTGATTTTGGTGACTTGAGGTGTACTATTTCTTGGTGTCTTTATTGACAGTTCCCCAGGATGTGCAGTCTTCATTTTGGAGGCTGAGTCCACTAACTAGGTTAAGTCCTTTTAAAGTGTTTTAGATTCATGAGAGATGAGTTTTCTTTAAGGAAGGACTAATCGCATGAACCAGTAGATAAAATTACTTCTCACACTTGATAACCTGAGCTGTATTCTTGGAACTGTTGTGCTTAAAGAAGAGAAATGACTATCCTCTCACCTCCATTTACATGACATTGCAAACACAAGCTAAATTAAAAACAAATGATTCATGTGAGAATTTTTTTTCTAACATTAATTGAAACTTTATTAAAACTTATATGTGCAACTTTTGTTTGTTTAAGAAGTAGGATATTTTAAAATCCAAAAACTATCCCTGAATTAAGTTGAGACGTAATTATTTTGTAGTTCATTGTTGCATTCTTTACTTGTTCAGTTTCATTGTACTATGTTTTCTTCTATAACCTGTGGGGAATGGACTATGTACAGACGTCCTGGTCTGCAGTTGAGCTGAGGTCTTGATCCCTGGTAGGACCCGGTGGTAATAATTTTCACCTACATGGGAAGGAAGGCGTTCCCTCATGTCTCTTGGACCCCTGGCTCCTGTCGAAGTTACCGCCCCCACAGCCCCCACAGCACCGACAGGAAAACCATGTGGCTAGTGGCTAGCAATCACTTAGACAATGTCTCAAACTTCTGGCCTTTTGGCTAGACTCCTCCTCACAGTTACCTAAGCAACAGCAAGATAACACAGCCCACTATAGGAGGGGCTGTTTGGTCCCTCCTCACTCTCTTAAGCTTTTACTTTCCTTACTCTCTTTTTAAGCTTTTAACTCTCTCTGTCTAAGCCTTCACCTTTCTTATTTTCTAACTCTATTTATCTCTTTCCCTTCCCCCTTGGCCATGAAGGGTCTCTCTCTCTCTCTCTCTCTCTCTCTCTCTCTCTCTCTCTCTCTCTCTCTCTCCTCTCTTTCCCCCTGCCTTTCTACAATAAAGCTCTAAAACCATAGACTGTTTCTGTTCATCAAGGCCCGGACTAAAGACACTTGCCTTTCTGACACTTCTCCCTGACCTCTCTTCCTTTCCACTCTGGGGCCCAGTGTCACCCTGGGGCCCCTATCCTGTTCTTAGCTCCTCTGCTGTATCCAGCATGGGATGCCAGAGACTGAGAACATGGTACCAGGGGGCTGCCCCTTGTCCACCTACCCACCCCCCACCCCTCCGTGTGGGGTTAGTAGCTTCACACAGCCAGATGCCCACCCTGGGACCACATGGAAAGCGTCCGACAGTCCTCCCACATCTGCCTGCCCAGGGCACTGGAACTCTGGCAGGACACAGGCTCTCCTCTCCCCTATTCCCCTACACCCCCGGGCCCTCAATAAGCCACACCTAATATATTTTCCTATAGTCTGCTTCAGAGATCAAATGCTTTTGCCTGCAAGGCAAGCAAAATACCACTGAACTACACCACAGGCCCTGTTCTTGCATGTTTGTAATTTCTGGCACATAGTAACCATTTAGCAAAGATGTTGGTGTGAAGTGTTTTATATCAAAGCGATTTACACTAACTAGAAGACATTACTTATATTTCACATAAAATTGGTAGAGAAGTTTTTGATATTTTAAAAGCTTCAAACAGCAATTAAGATGAGTAAAATTTTGTAGTAACAAAGATTGAACCTAGGACCTTGTGCATAAGCTAGGCAAATGTTCTACATTTGACCTATATTATTAATTTGTGATGTAACTCAAACCTTATATAAATTAAATATTTCCAAATGCAGCTGCTAATTATATTTGAATTTTTATATTACTATCTTGTGAATACTAATGTTGTCATATGAATTATAGTGGTGTTTTCTTCTAGCATTTCTGTTGTGTTAATTCAAAGTAAACACCTCTCTATTTATTGAGTTAAGTTTACTTTTCTTTCTTGAAGTCATATGCCTTGTACCTAAATATTTTTACCTTTGTACACCCAGTTTGCCCATTTTCTAGTCTTTATGTGTAGGTATAGCTGTATAGTTCACTGTGTGTATTTGTTTGTTTGCTTTTGCAGACAAAATTACTGTATATAATAAAGATACTTGGCATATACCTTGATTTAAATAAGATAGGAGTTACTGTCTTCTTCCATTACATTATTTCATGTTCACCATGTCCAAGACATTAGCTTCAGTAAGTTACCAATCTCATATTCCTGGGAAATCTAGGATCTCATGTTCCTAGTGTTCTGTACAAGGGTAAAGTTGGGTCACTGCAGTACTTCAATTCCAATTTGGAAAACTTACATAGTTAAATGGAAGGCAGTTTCATTGAAAATCAATGGTTAAATCTGTATATTTTCCTGGTGAGAAGCTAATCAAATGATAATATTTGCAGTAGAGGATCCTGGGAAATTCAATTTCTTTGAATTAAGAAGGCCACCTATTTAGCTAAACTGTTAATATGAAACAAATGAAAATGGATTTTAGGTGACTACCAATAGGTACCACAGGACATTCAATTTGTACCATGCTGTTTGGTAGTTTTATCTGATTTGTGCTTTGTGGCAATTAAGGGGAGAATTAATGGAGGAGGTAGAATTCATTCCCGTTTTTCAAGTGGGCGCCTGCTGTGACCTAAGAGGAAGGAATGCCAGTGGTGATTAGCAGGATTCCCCATGACAAGAACTGAGTTTTAGAAAGCACACTGTGTGCTTAAGGCCTACATAACTCCCTAATGTGGACACCTTTCCACTTATTATTGGTCTTAAGAGAATTTGGCTTTCAAAATTTCCTCAGTGGTGCTCAGATTTTATGCACAGGACATTTTATACAATCACATTTCTGTATTTTTATCTGTAAATACAGTGTATTTCATATTAAAATATTGAGGAGTTTGGTTGAAGCTGAAGGAATTCAAGGACTTTCATCTACTGCTAATGATTATAAAACACTAATCTAATTTATTAACATTATTAAAAACATTTTATGACAGACTGCTTTCTATATTGATATTGTTTCACATGAGCTATGAAGTATTTATAAGATTATTTTACATTTGCAAAGCAAAGCTATCAGTTATGGAATGGTTAAATCAGCAATGATATCTCCATACACTAAAGAACCATATCAGATGATAATCAATTGATGAAAAGTAGTGAAGTATACGTTTTTAGATTTAGTACCTGAAAAAAAAGTAGCATAACAATTATAGAAAAATAAGATGTATATTCAAATTGGTCCTATGCACATAAAATATTCCAAAGTTAAAAGTAATATTTAGGAATTCCACTGTAATTTATCCCTAGGAATGCTAAGTTTTTCTTTCTGTAATAATACATTATTTGTTGTAGTAAAGGAGATATTTCTTTGATAAGACAAATCATAGGGTATTTATTTTAGAAAAGTAGTATTGTCTAGTTGAGCTCTTTCTAAAGCATAGGTTTACTTCCACAGAACTCTTGCTGTTGGGATGTTCTGCATGATGTTCACACTCATAAAGCTTCATGAATAGTCAGAGGCTATTTATTGTTCATTTAGCTATTATATGTAAATCCCCCAAAATTGTCTCTAGAGATGGACTGAGGCCTGGATCTCACTGGTGCTGGTGTGGACATATAGAGAATGCAAACTCTTTCTTAGAGATAAGGAGTAAAATTACCTTTAGGAACATTGGTGTAAGGAGGATCCATGGTTCTCACTTGAGGTGGCTGTGTTCCATTATACTTCCTCCTTTTTTTGAGGCAGGTTGCTCAGACTCCTTAATGACCTGTATGGATTGCATTTTTGCCTTATTATCTTATTAAATAGAATCGATGCAGTTCTTTGAAAAGAGATGTCAAGTTAAAGGTCCTTTGTAGCTTTGAATCTCTGTCATATGATGTAATTTCTCTGATGATGGCTGAGAAAATCACTGATCTATGGGTATCATAGAATGTTGTTAGGAGTCATTTTATTGCTAGGCATCTCCAGGAAAACAGTACTATTTTGTTTTCCCTGAGGCCCATGGTCTAGGTAGTCTCATGTTATTGGCCACATAAGTAGTGACAAGAGTGGGTTCCATCACAAGAAGTGAGCCTTAAATCCAATCAGAGAGTGGTTGGTTACGCTCATATGGTTTGTGCCCCTACTGTAACAGCATATAATGCAGACAGGCTATTGTTGTAGGTCACACACATGATTTCTTTACAGAATCAAGACTGGAGAGAGTGCCTTTTTACTGATCTTGCATTTGCAGGTATTAAGAACTTTTGCCACCAATGCTTCTCAACTTCTCTCCTTCCTGACAAGTCTTCAATTTCTGTGTCAATGAAATTGCTTTCAAGGTTGGATGGCCTGAGTCCTGGCTTAACATTCTTGTTTACTGAATCAACAGGATATGTACCTAGTGCATTTACAGTCCTAGACATTATATGCACAACTGATAGATTATTTTAGCTGGTGAGAATCATATAAGTTGATGTTGCGTTTACATATTCATTTTCCAACAGCACATGAAGAGAGGGTGCATGTTAATATTAAACATGGATTAAGAAAGATCAAATATGCCCATTTGAAATTCTGTAATTAGGTGTCATTTCAAGCAGAGACTCTTTTCTTAATATATTTTTGTATTTTCAGGCAAATATGAAATAGCATCTCATGTTTTCACAACACAATTTAATGGAATCTCTAAATAATATCTAGTTGAGTGTAGTATTTTTTTCATGAAAAAATTTCATGCTATTGCCTCACAACTATTAATTAACAAAATGAAGACTTATTTAGATCCAGTGAATATATTCTATGTAGTTTTGAGGTTTCAAAGTTTGAGATCAGTGATCACAAGTTTTCATTTATCTGTAACACATTAAGTTTACTAGGAAAAAGACAATTTGAAGATTTAATGCGTAATATCAAGGAATAAGAATCCAAATGCATTTTTGCCAAAGAGTTTTTGACATCATTAGAGTTTTAAACCCATGTCACCTAACCATAAAAGGAGCTACTTGAAAACCAGGCTTAAAACAACAACAACAACAACAACAAAACAAACAACAACAACAAACAACAAAATAAACAAAAAAAGAAAAAAAAAAGCCAGTCTATTTTTACCTAGTTGGTACACAGGAGATTGATAACACCTGTACTTTTGTAATGTTGGGGGGTTTCTTACAAAGTTTTGCGGAGGCCACATCTTTTCTAAGTCAGCAGGGCCCTCCATATCCTTTATTTCCACAATATTTCTTGGCAGGGATACTAGGTCTCATTATGTTTGAGTCTGTGCTATGCACTAAGCTAAGCATGTGGCATGTGAACCTTGGTTAACCTGGCTGCCTGCCCTCAAGGACTTTTCATACTTCATGGGGAACTGCATATGTTTTTCCAGGGTTGGAATTCAAGCCAGGTAAAAACTGCATATGCTTTTCCAGGGTTGGAATTCAAGCCAGGTAAAGTGACAACATATTATGATTAGAGGGTATTTCTTAAAGACCTAGCAGCCCAGAACATTGACATGGGTATGTTTCCTCCACTGTCCTTTTCAATCTGTTATAGACATTGCCATAGCAATAAGTCTTATCTCTGTAAAAATACTCTGTAAAGGAGATAACTCAGATCCTAAGAAAAGAAATACTATTTTGTAGTATTAAGAAAGTTTCACTGGTCAGGCAAAAAACATAGATTCTTACCTAATAGCTTAGTGTAAAATAATTTTCAGATATAACAGTGTTTGATAATGAATAATGCATTTAAAAATACATGTAAAAATAAACCAATCTACTAATAAATTAGAAAAATAAAACAAAACAATAAATTGCAATTATGTACTCCTAGCAGGTGTGGATGTTTTCCCTTTGTCTACACAAGAGTGGGCCCTTCAGTATTCAGATATGGATGAAGGAGGGCTTGGGAGTCCAACCCCATCGGAGCTGAACCATTTGCTACTGATGAATTGAAGGATGAGGCAAGATCTGTAGAGGAATAAATCTATGGGAAAGAACAAAACAAGGAGAAGAACCTGCACACTGTTAGCTTGGATTTTAAGATGCTGGTATTCTTGAATTTGTATCATAATCTTTTTTGTGTGCATTCTGTAGTGTAACTGAAGCTTGGGTCAAATATTCTTCAGGCTAGAATCCCACTCTTATGCTCCTTAACTTGCTGTTCTGTCTATATATTTTCCAATTATGTTTTTATGGCACTGAAAAGAATAAAACTTCTTGAGATAAGCTACCGGACAGATAAGGTTTTCAAATAAGACAAAATCCATGCTCCAGTAGAATGTTTGTATAGAAGCTTTGAGTGACTTGTTATGATGCTCTTAAACACATCTCAGAATCACAAGAACATCATGCTGGGTGAAAGGAAGGGATATTGGTTTGCACCAAGTTACTGTGTAGGCTAAGTTAGTTGATTGACTTTTGCAAAACCTCCTAGTTTAATTTGATTTTGAATAATAGTAGTTGCACCATTAAGGAAAGAACTTCCAAGTAGGCATTTGCATGCTGTAGCTTGGGCGCTATTCCATTCTTACTGGCAGAAACAAGCCTAGGCAAGAGGCGCGGAGAAGAAATCACCCACAAAATTTCAAAGTCTTGTCTTTTTATTTTCTTACCACCACCTCCCTCAGCCAATGTACAATAAATGTACAATTGTATCAAGCAACTTCAAAATATTACCATTCTACTGTTATCCATGAGTACTTCTATGAGACCTGTCAAAGAACTATTGAGCATCTGAGGTTTGAAATGGAAAGATTTCACAGATTTAATGGAAAAAGGGAATGGCTACGTGTATACATGAGGAGGATGTAGGAGAATGAGGGACCCACATTCATCTGTGAAGAAAATACCCATATGCCTAAATTAGTTTGTGGTTGAAGTCTAATTTGAACTGGTATTTCATATTTAATCTACTTATGTTTAAAATAAAAAAAAAAACTGACTGGTTCCATATCAAAACATATTTAGGAGGAAATATATTTCTCTCTCTCTTTCTTTCTCTCTCTCTCTCTCTCTCCCTTTCTCTCTCTCGATGACTAAAGAGTCGAGATATGTGTAGTTGTGAGGTTTATGGTAATTTATATTTAGCCTCTAGATAAGGAGATTCCCCGGAGTGAGAACTTTTAACAGTATTTCTGAAAATCTAAGCATTAGATAAACAATGTAATCATCTGTGTTTGACATGTGCAGAGTATCAAGGGATGAGTGAGGCTGCAATTTAAATACTCCATGGTATATTAGAAAGAATATTGTTTATGATTTTATTTATTCAAAATGTGGTAAAAATAAATCAGAAATAAGAAGAAACTTGGGAGATATAATTTCTCCTCTATATAAAATATTGTGATCATTGAGAGCATCAGTATATTAAAGTAACACATTGCTAGCTATAGGTTGAAAATTTCAATAGAAGCATTAATTGGTAATCATAATGAATGAATATTGTACTTAAATTTTAATTCATTGTATTCACATACCTTTATCTTTTTCTGCCTAAATAACACTTAAAATATTGTTTAAAATATATAACCTAATCTGCTTTCTGAAAAGCAAATTCTTATCATCTTCTCATTACAGTGATTTTTCTTTTTGTGAAGAAATTTCAACTTTTAAAGACTTATTTTATATAAACTAATAGGTTCTAGTCTTCTTTCTGACATACTATAATGTCTTTCTCTATATCCTGATGTCTTGTACAAAAGCTTCATGACCTGAACATTTATTAGTCACACTAGAGTTTACTAAATGTGTTTTCATGTGTATGATTTTTATGAGTTTATTGGAAATACACGTAGAATGACTAATGTTGCTTAGACATTTAATCTGTGCCATTTTCCATGAATGTTCCATTTTTATTCATACCTTTCCTCAGCCTTCTAGGCTTCAGTGTTTCAGAGGTCATCACACTTGTCCTGGAGGGATATTTGATGATAAATTTTAAAATATGAAACACTACAGGATTGATGAAAATTGATCTAGTATTTAGGGATTTCAAAAATAAATTTTTTCATGCTAATTCTTTGCAACACCTGCTATAAAATTCATTTAGAGCAAACTGATCATAAAATAGAAAAAAAAATATAGTGTCTAGTTATGCAGTTTTGCGGGTTACTGTTTTTCTTTCTTTTCTTTTTTTTTTTTTTGATTGATTTATTTATTTACTTGCTTTTATGTATGCTTGTGTGAGAGTACCAGATGCCTTGTAATTGGAGTTACAAACAGTTTTGAGCTGTCGTGGTTGTGCTGGGAACTGAACCCAGGCCCTCTGGAAGGACAGCCAGTACTCTGAACGTTTATTACTCCTTATTTAAAGAATAGCAAGGAACATATTTATGAGGGAAGTTGAGGTCCAAGATAAAGGATAAGCAACAACCAAGCTGAGTAATTGCCACTCCAGGTACATTTGTGAATGTAAGCAGACAAAATGGCGTTGTAGATGTGTCCTCATAGAGCAGAGGGGATAGATGTGGTGCACTCTCCTTAATGTGAATGTTTTGCTCTTCTTGTAGAGTTAGCCATGTTTGGGGATTAACAGACATATATCTAACTATTAGAGAGCCAGAAAGCCATATGGAAAGAGGACAGTAGTTATATTCAAGGAATGAAACTATCTAGGTAAATGCTGAGTGCATGTGAGGACTCAGATGGCATAAATGTATTAGCAGAGATTCAGTCTGAGATAGACAGGTTAACAGATGTGTATGTAGTAATCATCAGCAATAAGGAAATAGAGAATGATTTTGAGTCTTGCTTATTCTCTACTATGGAAGGCTGAAGTTAAAAAATTCATTATAACTAGTTTAGATACGGTCTTATAGAACAAATTTGCATAAATCACACCAAGTCAAATAACTGTATTCACACAGAGATTTAAAGTTGTCTAATTGAAACAGACAATCATCACTGTTTTGCAAAGCCTGTCTCCCTACTTAGCACCCCTTCCTCTTGACCTGGTCACAAGAAACTCAAAGTATATACACTGAAATGTTCTTAATGGTGTATTGTGGCAAGCCTGAGCTGCAATGAAAATTGAGTACTTTTGACTTGATAACAATGGAAGAATATGCATAGCCTTGCCATGATCAGAGTTGCCCTGGAGGATAAGTTTGCACAAGTTAGTCACTTGAACTTACATAATACTAACTAATATGTAAGAAAATGAGTTTGAAAGATATTAAAGTTGTCAAACTTAAGGGTATCAGTGAACGAAAATAGCTATGTAAAAAGGGAATGGGAAACATGTATTCTCAGTAAAAATGGTCTATTGAAAGACAGAGGGATCACAGCTCTCCCAGGCGTGCCTGACACGGGTGAATGACTTGAGAGCAGTACTAAGAACCAGTGCAGATTAGGAGATTTTGCTTCCTTAAGCCTTTGACCTCTAAGTTGCATACAATTCCTCCATTAAAGCACTGAACTCAGATCTGATGTAGTTTCACTCCATAGTCGCTACTACAAAGAAACTCACAAATTTTCAGCCAGGTAGACTAATTTATGTCATCTTTTTGATGCCTGTGGATACACTTGGATAGACATTTTATCTTTTAAATATCATCCTTCTAACATGTAGTGAATGTAATGTGGTTAATTTCTGTATTCAAATATATGTTTTTTTACTTGTAGACATTGTTGTTTATAGTGTACTCTTTAAGCCTTAACAATTCCCTGTTTATCCTCTTGCAAAGAACATACAATATGAAAACTTAACTAAACAGTAAGTGAAGGCACTTACAAGTGATTTTATCTAGACTCTCTTAGGTAGATTGCTAGTCAATTTTTATTTACTTTTAAAATATTCATGTGTATATTACCATGCATATATAAATTACCATGAACCTCCTACTTCACAACCCTCTCTTCTGTCTCCTTCCATGAGTCTTTTTTGTTCTTCTGGACAGTTTCATATCTACTTTCACGTCACATGTTCACAGAGAAGTTGTATATGTAAATTCTAGGAATGACAAATCAAAGAAAATATATAATATTTATCTTACCAAGACTGCTTCATTTAGTTAATGTGATGATCTCATCAACCCATTCTCTTTTAAAATAACACATCTTCCTTCTTTTAAGTGAAAAAAGTGGTACATATGTATGCCACAATTCAATAACAGCTTTAAGCTGTTCCTCTTCCCCCACAATTAGAGGAGTGAAATGATTAAGTAAGGACATTTTAGTTCTTCCTATTTTAGCCATTCTATTCAAAGGGAACTCTTTCAAAGGCTTCTTGCAGGGCTTAAGTACCTTGACAGATTAAAAACAAATTGGTTGATTTGTTTCACAAATGGCAAGATAAAATGTTTAGATATCTTCATACTTGAGACCTAGATTTATAATATGCTTAGTACTGTCTCTAGTCTCAAATCAACATGGCAGTGAAGCCAACAGGAGAGAAGGAAGGCAGGGAAACGGGGGCATTTCATAGGCATATACCTATATACCTCTCTCTCTCTCTCTCTCTCTCTATATATATATATATATATATATATATATATATATATATATATGTTCATAGATAAGACTGAACCTTTTAAGTAAGGAGGAATATGTGGGCCTGAGGAAGTATGGAGACATAGCAAGAGAATCCATGTCTGTTAAAACACTGAGGCACTGTCTTGCAAGGAAACACTTGGGTTAATTAAATAGAAGGGTTTCTCAGCATGGGTTTTCCTTTTATTCTCAGAAAGCACTCCTTACCTCACCTCACCATGTTCTCAATCCCATCTTCTATAACTTTTCATACTGACATGACTTCCTAAGCATGTAATGGCAGGCCTTGAATTAAATAAGTCTGCCCTATGCTTCATAAGTGTCTCTTTGTGTGTTTGTCTTGAGATTATGAAATAATTACATCATTTTTTATTTGCTTTCCTCCTACCAAACTCTCCCATATGGCCCCATTGTTCTTTCCATTGATGGTTAATAGCTGCATATATCTATATACCGATACAGTCCTTAATATAACTTTCAACCTCTATAATGTTAATTCTATGTATATTTGCAGTGTTGACTGTGTGGTATTGGATGCCAGCTGGTGTGCTCTTCCTTGAGAGACAATATTTTCCACTTTGGGGAGTTTTTTATTTGCCTGTATATCTTTGTGAGGTTTGAGGCTTCATGGGCTTCCCCATGTCCATTATAGTTAACATGATGCTGGAGCTCTACAAAAGTCTCACTAACATGATTGCCTAAACATGAGCTGAATCTTTCAGCCATCAAAAAGTATCATCTAGCCAAGTTTGTAAATCTCTGAAGTGTCATGTAGTCAGGAGTTCTAGAACAACCTGGTTACAAAGTAAGATCCTGCTTCAGAAAAACAAAAACAAAAAACAATAAAACAAACAAAAGAGAACAACATAGCCAAAACCCCACAAGGAAATACAACTTTTAAAATTGCTAGGTCAGAATGTCCAAATACCATTTGTAGATGATATCAATACACATATAACATTATATGGAAAATGCATAGGATTCAACTCCTAAGTATTTTATATTTATAGTTCTCTGAACATCATTTACATTACTTTTAAGTATTGAATGTTGAATTACATTTAGTTTAGTTTCCTTGTACTTGAGATGACTTGTATGCTTAAAGAAATGAACATTAATTCAGTATATTAGTGGGATTCTCAGAAATTGTCTTAGCTGGTAATTTAATATAGATAACAATCTTATGGAATGATTTGTATCATTAACATTTTGAAACATTCACATTTCCTCCAATATTAATTTACATTAAATTTACCTGACATATCCTTCAATCCTATGACATCACATTCTTATTTATTGTAAGAAATACATTGGTTATTCTTTTTCAAAACATTTTACTAACATTTATAATCATTGTTTCCCATACGTAGGTATTAAAATCATTTTTGAATGCAATATGATTTTTTCAGATGCGTGTTTGCTTTTCTTGTGCCTATAAGGATGATTTTACTTGTCTTATTATATGGTTACTTAACATTTTAAAATAAAAGATAGATACAAATGGGTGTGATGGTTTATGCCTATTTGACAGCTTATGCAGTGGCCATGAGTTCTAGGCTACCCTCTGTCAAACAGTAAGACTCTTGGAAAATAAAACAAACATAATAGGAAAACTTAAAAGAACGGAAAAAAAAAGAACTACACAACAAACAAATGAAAAAAAAAACACAAAGGAAGTATGACTTTTAAAATGACTAGTTCAGACTCTTCAAACACCATTTAGTACGTGAACTTCACCTTGTATATTTTTCATTTTAGCACAGAATCCAATGAGAATTATTGATTCATTTACTTACAAACATAAATCCTACAATACACTGGGGTATGTGCTATTTTTCTAGGGCTAACTTTTGAAAAATAAAGATTATTTCTTGGAACATTCTACACTACTGAATCACTTTTGGAAAAATTTATGGCTCCGCCGGGGGCCACCCACAATAGCTGTACTTTTGGGTGTGTTAAAGGCAGCATCCTTCTGTACCCAGAGAAGGGTAACGTTTTTCAAGGAGTCTGCAGGTCTTAATTCATTGTCTTAATTTGTATAAACATTTCTAGACTCTGATGAATCTGTGTTACCCTGGAGTCTTTTCTGTGTTTTCTCCAAGAGTGCACACTGCTAAGGGGAAGCTAAGACTAGGCACATCAGAGTTTTGATTTCATGGATTAAACGGGAAGTCAGTTCAATCACTTTTCTTGTGTATTGTTGTTCTTTTAACACCACAAACATTTGAAATAATTATGTTAGGACAGAAAAGCTTATTCTTTTTTACATGTTTTGGACAGCCCATCCATGATCAGGTGGGTCCTTTACTTCAGCTCTGACATGAGGCAGTACAAGTAGCGTAAGTGTGGGGTTCAGACAAAGTGCTCACTGCACATGTAACTTGGGACTGAAAGACACAGTGGGAAAAGGTGTGTGCTTTGGGAGCAGATGCCAGTGATGAAAGATGATACCATTCATATTCCCCCCCGAACAGCAAAATCCTAGGGAGTGGCTTTCTGGACCTTTGAAGAATTTTGAAGATCCAAAGTTGGAGTTCTGCTTCTGGCCTGCAAAATCTCCTGTTCACCTCACAACATAATAAACAACCCATGTCTCTTCAAGGGTCTACACCATCTAAGCTGTTCCACCATTGCACAGAACTTCCAGTTTAAAGTCCTTGTGACTCAAGATAAGCTCAGTTTTGAGCTCCAGGACCCACCACAAGCACCAGCTGTACATGGGCTTGATTAAACCAGGACAGCAGTGCCCTCTCTGCACCTAGTCATCTGAATTTGAAGAAACAAATCTGAATCTCTAGGAGGTTTGCTAGACTATGGGACTCTCTGTCCATACAAGTCTGTGAAAGCTAACTGAGCCTGTATTTATGGGGTAAACTTGTTCTTTCAGAGAATCTCTGATTACTCTGGTGAAAACCACTAGGATTATTTCCTTAAAAATATCAGCCTTAGCAGTGAGCTAGGATACATCATTGTGTGTGTATGTTTCTTCGTTTTTATTCAAACATTTAAAAAGATATGTGCTTAAGAAATAAACAAATACCCATTCCTTTTCATACAGTAGCCTGAATGATATACTTCTTTAACATCTCCTTTGTTACATAAAGTAGTATATCAACATTATGCCTAACTTCTCACAGTCTCCAGGTATGGGCAGTGCTTTATAAATGTTTTTGTACATAATGTTTCCAGGATTGCTTCAGGAAAAGTTCAATTTCAATAAAATTTGTTTCATTTAAAACCTCAGTATAACCTGCACCATCTGGATTCCTCCTAGGATTCTGCGCTTTTAAAGCATCACCATAGCTGTTCATTATGCTCTGTGTACTGCACCATAGGCTTTCCTGGTTGACTTTCCAGTCTTCATTAGACCAGCCATAGACACTTTAAGTATCATCACTTACAGTCAGTCTCTCAAGCCTACTGTTTAGAGGCAACTTTATGTATTGTCTTTCCATTTGATAATACAAATTCAAGAGAACTAACTTATGGTAGTGACCATTTACTTTGGAATGTCAAGCATATGAGCCAAGCACACTGTTGCTTTGGGACCTATAACAAGGTAGCAAACTATGACAGTAAACGCAGGACAAAGCAAAACTGCTCACCTTATGGTGTCCTTAGAAACAACAACAACAACAACAAAAAGGAGGTAAGGGGAGGAAGAAGAGAAAGATAAAGAGGAAATCTAGGAAGAGCTGAGTAAAGTGTATACTCACTCCCAGGTGCCTTGGTCTTAGTTCTAGCCTTCTAGAACTAAGAAAAGTTTCTATTGTTATGGGACCTGTAACATTCATGCTTTATTATATTCATAGATGACTAGTATATTCAGTGTTTATTTATTATAATAATGTACATTTTGGAGGACCCATTCTGTAAAGCCTAGAAAGTGATACAATAAAAAATATCAGGATAAAACAATTATGAACTTTAAGAAGGAGCTTATAGGGTTGCAGACCACTTTAGCTCCTTGGGTACTTTCTCTAGCCCCAGAGGTGTGTCTCTAGTTGCATATGTAGCAGAGGATGGCCTAGTCAGCCATCAATGGGAGGAGAGACCCTTGGTTTTGCGAAGATCATGTGCCCGAGTACAGGGGAATGCCAGGGCCAGGAAGTGGGAGTGGGTGGATTGGGGAGCAGGGCGGAGGAAGGGTATAGGGGGCTTTGGGGATAGCATTTGAAATGTAAATGAAGAAAATATCTAATAAAAAAAGGAGCCTAGCCCTTTCTCAGTTTTTATTCATTCAATCTTTCCCTAGACTTTTTATTTAACCTTAGGCATTAAGAACTTCCTCAGATGTATCTGTGCCTAAAATAAATATAGATTATGCCTTTGAAGAGATCATGTTATAATGATAAGACAAACAAATGGGACTATTTTAAAACTACATTGATAAACTAGAGCTAAGAAGGCAGCAATAGAAATACTCTCAGGCTCGATGCAAGCAGGATGTCCAAGAAGCTTCTAGGTGGCTTTGAGAGTTGTTGGAAATGACAAGTCCAGATCTGTATTTTGAGGTAAAATTTTTGGTGTATTTGTATGTGGTAGATCACTGATAGATTTTTAAATAGATTTAACTATAAGGTTGTCTTCTAGAACACTTAATTTTTTATATGTATATGAGGTATCACTTGATATTCAAGATGAGCCAATGCTTTAAGAGATTTTTGTGTTGGAGGACTAGATTACGATGCTATGAATAACAGTTGACATTATAGGTGATTTTATAGCAGAAACTCTTCATTTAGCTTTAGGCATGATTAGTTGGAGATAGTTTTAGAATTTCCATATGAAGAAGTTCACTGGTACAAATTCATATTCAGTCCAGTGGCAGCTTGCCCAAGTCAGCAATATGTTACTATACCCAAAAGACTACTGTTAAACCACCCGAAAGTGAACCTAATTGGTGTTATTAATTTGATGAGAGATTCTTATTCATTAGCCAAAATATCTTACTGGAGACATACTAATTTTATAATGGTAACATCAAGAAAATTCCTGAATTAATTTATTGAGCCTGTAAATAACCTAGCATCTGTTTGTAACTGAGAGCTGTTTTGGAATAACTGTATGACTAATATGTATAGTTGGATGTGTATAAGGAAAACTGGTTTGGAAGAACATTTATCTGCAGCCACAAGAAGAGGGCAATTCCTGCACATGCACACACTTCCTGCTTGGGAATAGTCTGTTACATATGCCAGTGTTCCACAGACAATTGAAAAACACCAACTACGTAGTAGTTATTACAAGTAACTAACCTCATAGTCTTGTCTTTCAGCAATTACACTCACAAAACGTTTTTACAACTGATGATATCACCACTGAGTATAGTGGTAGATTGCTTTTGGTTTCTGAGATACCACTATGAATAAGCTGCTTATATCAGATGTTGTTTTAATTACAATGGCTGCCCAAACAGCCCCCCCCCCCCCCCAGCTTTGGCATTCTGACAAGGAAGTGTGAAAGAATTCAGAGATCTTAGAGAGTAACTACATTGGGAATACTGATGCTTTTTGAGAATAAACAGTTATAGATCCCAGCTGTAAGGCTTTTCTATTAAGGTTAATATTTTCTGGTACTTAAGAGGAGACTTCCTGCTGTGACAGCAAAATAACAGAACCCTGAGACTTGAGGATACCTACTTCCTGAGCAGTACCAGTGAGCAATGACTACATTGCAATGAATAGTTTCTCTGTACATTAAATGAATGGTTGAAGAGGATCTGTGGTGCTCCTGGTGTTTACCCACAGGATTCAGAGTCAATGTATCACAAACATTTGAACATCAGCCTTTAATCTAGTAATGAAATCAGTCTAGAAAGAGGGATAGAGAAAAAGTGCTGTGTGTGTTTGTGTGTGCTTTAAGAGGAATGTTTAAATCATAAAGATAAAATCAGTTGTGTTGTACATGCAGTTATAGATAATCATATTAATAAAATTAAGCCAGTCTCAGAAAGATAAATATACATTTCCGTCATTTGGTCTTTCTACATGTTATATAGATACATAAAATTCTGTATTTCCATATGATATGAATTTGAAGGAAATATCTAGGAGAATAAATCAGGTTAATGGTAAGAGAGGGAGAAAGGAAGGTAAGGCAGTTTGGCAAGGATATATTTAATGTACTATATACTTCTGTAAAAAAAGGAAATAGGTTCACCAAATCCAGTGACAAAAGAACTTGGAGCCAGCAAGTGTTTGTATTTATTTTTTCTCCTATCAAATTATTTCAGCAAGTTCATACAGCTTCAGAAACATAGTTGAAAACTCGACTTTGCATACTGAGCTACATGGCCCCTGGGAGCCTTGCCAACTCTAAAGTGTTCTGATTGTCTGTTTATGATCTTGAACTCCAGAGATTCTTTCTTTCACTTGGCAGCTGTTCTGGCTGGGACACCTCTGGTTCTTCTGGGGTGGCTAATGAACAGTCAGCAGGCCAGCTGTGTTGATTTGTTCCATGACCTCATTACGCAGCCCCAGTATTTCCCAGCTCAGTCTATGCATATATTCTCCTTACTACCCTAAAGCTTTTCTGTTTGATGGACTATGAAAAAGTTGGACACATCTCAAAGTCATGAGTATGCCAAAAAAAAAAAAATGTAACTTCCATTAGTGCTTTGGCTCTGCCTGTGTTGGCATTAGTTATTGATAAAGTTATAGTCTCATTTCTTATATATTTTTGAACTTATTTTATTTTTTATAATATTTTTATTTTAGTTGTGATATTATAATTACATTAATTCCTTCCTCAAATATATTCTTCCCTGTGCTCCTTCAAATTCATAGCCTTTTTTTCACTAATTCTTATTTTATATTGATATTGTTCGGTTCATGTAATGTCACTTGTATGTATGTGTGTAGGGCTGAATTCTTGATACTGAAGACCATTGTGTGCCTTTTTCTGTGGAAGGCCACCTCTCTCATTCCCAGCTTAAACTAGAAACGCAGATAACTACTCATTGCTAGTGAAATCATGGTTATTGGAGGATAATCTATAAGCTCTAGTTTACTAAATCAACATAATCCTTTACAAAAAGCTATCAACAGTAGTCTTTAGCCCTCATAAGGCAACTTCAACACACTATGAGAATTTCAGACATTTTTCTCATAACTAAATGGTTTCATTAGAGGATAATGAGTTATTTCTAAATGTTAAAGATACATATTCATTGATGTCAACTTGTGTTGTATACATCTCTCTATACATATTTATCTCTTGTATCACTTATAAACATGAAAGAAAATGGTAAAGTTTTTTTAAGCTAATTTAGCCATTGATTTTTGCATCCATTCAAAGTTAAAGTATGGCATTACTAAACATTTAAGTGTCCAGAATTAAGAATATACTAAACTGAGCTTTCAATCTATTTATTGCAGTTCTTCATTTGCTTATTTTTAGATTGTTTTAAGACAGTGTCTGTTTAGTTATGTAGCCCAGGATGGCCTCAAACCTGCAGAGTTCTACATCAAACTTCCTCAAGATACTAAATTTCTTGCTATTCTGGACCTTACTGTATCCATTCACAGTTGTATTATTCTGAACAATGATGAAATGACAGAAGGAATGAATATGACTAAACCCAAATTATGTTAGAATGCTTTCATGACCGTTACCCTTCTCCTCTTTCTTAACCTCAACCATTCCTGGAAGACTCCTTGAATCCTTTAATTAAAATGTTTTCAGCAGTAACTCAAGACTGAGTGTGTTCACTAATGTAATAATTAATTTATCCTAATGATGAAAATAAAAATGTATCCAGTGTTCAGATAGTTTCTGCCTGATGCTCATTTTTTGCTTGTTCCATTTTTTGCACTTCTATAGAGAACTCATTAATTTAACCTACTTTTAATGAACATCTATATCTTTCAATGTTAATAGAATATTTCATTTCTTGCTAAAAGAATTCCAGTGTCCTAAGAATGTAGCTGATGTGCTGGAGCAGTGGCTCAGTGGTTAAGATGTCCTTTTTTGTCTATTTTGTCATATTCTGCTTTGCTTTTATGCTGTTTTACTTTATTGCATTTTAGTTTTGATTCCCTAGATGACTGAATTCTTTTTTTTTCACTTTTTTAAATTTATTATTAGAGAGTTTCTTCATTTACATTTCAAGTGTTATCCAAAAGTCCCTATATCCTCCCCCCGCCCTGCTCCCCTACCCTCCCTCTCTCGATACTTGGCCCTGGCATTCCCCTGTACTGGGGCCTATAAACATTGCTAGACCAAGGGCCTTTCTTCCTGAATAATGGCCAACTAGGCCATCTTCTAATACATATGCAGCTAGAGACATGAGCTCTGGGGGTTCTGATTAGTTCATATTGTTGTTCCATCTATAGGGTACTCTCTCTAGCTCCTACATTGGGGACCCTGTGTACTGCCCTATATATAGATGATTGTATTCTAATGAGAGAACTAGAGGACTTGGCTGGGAGCAGTGGCAGAAAGGATCTTGGAGGAGTTGAAGTTATATCAGAATATATCCTATAACATTATTTTATTAAAGTAAAGTAGGAAAAGAATTAAAGTAGTAGCAGGACCCTGTAAAGTACCGAAAATTTCAATCACCCTTTTTAGTTTAAACTTTTCAATACAAATGTTAATATCAAGATTTGTTATTTGAAAAATACAAAAAGCCACACATACTGTTCTTACAGAAGACCTGAGTTTGATTCCCAGCACCAACATCGTGCAGCTTACAGCAACCTGTCACTCCAGATATAGGGCATCTGACACCCCTCTGACCTCTTCATACACATACGTACAACTATACATACAACTATACATACATACAACTATACATATATACATACATACATACATACATACATACATACATACATACATATATACATACAAACAAACAAATAAATAGTAATACAAACTTAAAAATATACATGGCATACAAATGAGGAAGTTCTCACAGCCATGTTTTCTTTGATTTTCAAGGAATCTCTGTATCTTACACTCACTTTAGAAGTCTGCAGCTGTGCACTGGGACTTGCCAGGAAGTTATAGTCCACTGCTGTGGAGTCATCTTGAGATTGTAATGCTACAGTTAAAACCCTTCACCTACCTAGCTTCCTTCTTCCAAAGAGTTCTTTCACCCTTTCTGGTACATGTGTTTATTGCTTCCACTTCTGAGGAAACTGCTGCCCAGGTCTTATTGCTACTTCTTTGTAGGGGTGGTTCTGATGCTGTTCTGTTCTTCAATTGGTTCTGGATCTCTCAGTAAACAACCAATAAGTCAATTCCTGCATAGAAGGAATAGGTGGGGCTTCCGGGTCCTTGGAGGCAAGCCGAGAGACCCGAGGGAGTAGCGGAGAGTTTACCAGGCTTCTGATGAAGAAAAGTTGACCAGACATGTGAGATCTCGAAACAGAGAGGCCACATAGGCCTCTCCTAAAGGTCAGGGATGTTTAGCAGAAATGAGATGTAACTGGGCAACTAAAGTTTAGGGCCGGTGGACAGGGGAAGAGATAAAAATATTGATAAAGGCATGCTTTCCAGGTGGGAGATAGCTCAGCAATTTTGCATAAAGGCAAGTAGAAATTGAACAACTGTGTGTGTGTGTGTGTGTGTGTGTGTGTGTGTGTGTGTGTGTGTGTCTTTTATCCATGGCTTCAAGGGAAGCTGGGTGGGCACTGGTAGCGTGGCCTGTTTCCTGAGTTAAGAAAGGGTAGTAAGAGCTACAAGTAACACTTCTTTATATTTATTAATATAATTCTTTATATTTATTATATTCTATATATTTATAGAAGTATCTTCAAGTCTTTATTTTTTCCTAGTATCACCTCAGCAACTTGATATTGGAACTTACCCTTCCTAATCTTGTTTTCTACATTTATTTGCCCTTTTTAAAATTTGTTTGTTTATTTGTTTTTCAAGATTGCTCTGTAGACCAGGCTGGCCTCCAACACAAGAAGATTGCCTGCCCCTGCTTTAATCCCAAGTGCTGGGATTAAAGTTGAGTGCCATCAGTTCCAGGCCTTTAATTTCCATTTTAATTCTTTGTAACATGTAAGTACTTTAATATTCATGAAATTTGATAAATGAGCAATAGTTTCATATCCTATTGGTGATGTCTGATAATTAAATAATTAGAGACATTTGACTAAAATATATACTGAAAGTATTTTGATTTAAAATATATACTGAAGTATTTTGATTTATTTTTGTTGTTTTGCTTTTGTTTTTATATTTTCTTAGATGATCTCAGGGTGGATTTTAGAACTCAACTTGTAGACCTGATTAGCCTAGAACTTGCAATAATTCCAATGTTTATTTCCCTGTTGTTCTAGCATCGTAGTTATGAGTCACTCTACCCAGCTCTGGCTTTGGATTTGTGAGAGTTTTCACTCTCTTAAAGTACTGTTGTGGAGGTTGGGGACAGCCTCTGTTCCTTCCATCTTATTTGAGGACAGGCCTTTTATTTCATTTTAGACACTTTGTATCCTGGGAAATTGGCCAGTGAGCCTCCTGGGAATTTACTGTCCTTTGCCTATCTTGCAGAAGAAGGTCAGCATTGCAGATAGGAGTTTGGTACTGACATTATATGGGGCTAAACTCAGGCCTCATGCTCTATAACTAATCTTTACCCAAGGAGCAATCTCTGCAGCCCCTCAACCACCTTGCTCCTTTGAGTTTGCATTGGATTTTCAGTTGGACCAGCATCTCTGGCTGAAAACCTTTCTCCATAAAATTGACCCTTTTGTTTGCAAAACCAGCAGTCTCCTGTTTAGGTATAGATCTCTGGAATCTCTACCTTTCTCCATTGATTTATTTGCTTGCCTCTGGCAGGCGGCTGTACCTTCTTGATTACTAGAACAGAGTATACTTCTCATCTCTCTGTTGACTTATGTCCCCATTAGTGGTCTTGGTTCTTGCTTGGCAGTTTTTCAAGTTTCTCCTTTTCTTACACAATGATGGTAGCAGTCTAGTGTCACAATCATAAAATTAATTGAAAATAGTCTCCTCTTTTTAGTTTTTCTGGAAGATCTTATTTTATACATTCACTTTATTTTGTGGTATTCAATCTGAAACTTTATGTATACTAGGCAAGTATCCTATCTTTGTCTTATTTGACTAGCCATGGAAGATTTTTTTCAGATGTAAAAGCTTTTAAAATTTTTTTCTTGGGGCTGGAGAGATGGCTCAGCAGTTAAGAGCACTGACTGTTCTTCCTGAAGTCTTAAGTTCAATTTCCGGCAACCATGTAGTGACTTACAACCATCTGTAATGGGATCAGATGCACTCTCTCTCTCTATATATATATAGTGAAAAAAACAACCAACCTTTTTTCCTTCCTTCCTTCCTTCCTTCCTTCCTTCCTTCCTTCCTTCCTTCCTTCCTTCCTTCCTTCCTTTCTTTCTTTCTTTCTTTCTTTCTTTCTTTCTTTCTTTCTTCTTTTTTGTCTTTCCTTCTTTTTATTTATTCATTATTTTATGTGTTTGTATATCTGTCTCTGTCTTTGTCTTTCTGTCTCTCTATCGCTCTCCCTCTTTGTATGTGTATGTATGTTTGTCTGTCTGTCTGTCTATCATTCTCTCTCTCTCTCTCTCTCTCTCTCTCTCTCTCTCTCTCTCTCTGTGCATGCGCGCGCACGCGCAGGTGTGTGTGTGTGTGTGTGTGTGTGTGTGTGTGTTTGTGTGTGTGTGTATGTGTATGTGTGTGTATGGCATGGTTCACATGTAGAGAGGACCACTTTGGAGAGTTTGTGCTCTTTCCATAATATGGATCTCAGGGAGTGAATTCAGGTCAGCAAGCTTGATAGCCAGAGCCTTTACACAATGATTCATTTCGTCAGCCTAATTTTTGATTTTTGAGATTTTTTTGTTCATATGTATTTAGGAAAATTTCCAGCAATTTCTGAATTTCTTTTGTATATTTAAGAATAATGTTATCTGAAAATTGAGATAGGAATATCTGTAGTGATTTCTTTTAATGACTATTAGCAGTTAAAGGTTTTTCTATTTCATCTGTGATTTAGACTTTATTGGCAGACAAGTTTTCATAGTATTTTCTTATTTATAGCTGTCTCCCCTAAAGTGCTCACTTCTTTCACACTCCCAATATTGGTTATATGTCCCCTCTCCCTGTCTCTCTCCTCTGATCATCACTTTTATCCCTACTAATTCTTTCAGTAAGTAAACTTTTAAATATAATTGATTTTCTGAAATATTTTGATTCCTGCTCAATTGTCTCCTATTGTAGTTCTCAGTTCTTTCATTTAATTAAGATTTTATTTGTTCTGTTTTCTTTTTTAATGAGGTGGTAATAATTTAAAATCAAATTTTGCTTTTTTATTTATTATATTGCAATATTAAGTTTTGTCAGTTACTTTTGGTAAGGTTTCATATTTTTCAGTCCAATGAGAAAAATACAGAAAAGCAGTAGGATACAAATATTTCTCTTCTGGACCAGAAATAATGGATATAATTGATGTCATAAATTTCTGTGCCTTTCCTTATTCTACTTTTCCACATTAGACTGGAAGCAGGTTTCTGACCTGCAAAGGTTTCATTCTTTGTTTTTGACCTAATTGCATTTAAAATCCCCTTAGTAATTCCCTATATACAACTGAAACAACTGCCTGATATGAGTGGTTATTTCACTGTATTGAAAAGGATATTTGAAAAATAACACACTTAAACTTAAAGATCTTGTTCTAGAAATGGTAAATGTTTATTTCATTCATTTGTAACACTCACATGAAATAAAATAGTTTATCAAAATCATCAGACAAATGAAAACAAACTTTTTCTAAAACTCTAACTTTTGCAAAAATTAAATTCATTTCTGTATTTTAGCTGAGAATTTTCATTTTGGTAGACCATGATAACCGCGTTATAATAAGAAGTCTTTTTTCCATAAGTTTTATATCATATACAAATCAATAAAGAAGACCTGGTTCTCAACACTGAAGTCACTCGTTGCAAATTGCTCCTGAGAGAGCCCCATTCAGTCAGTTACTTTCTGATGACTGCACAAATGAAAGCTGTCAACATTTCCATTGAGGTCACTCACATTTTTATTGTGTGAAAATCACAGAAGTTAGGGACAGAAATGTTTTATTTCATAAGTAGATCACTTCTGCTCTAAGAAATAATATCTGGGCTCTTTCCATGATTGCTTCCAGTCTTCAATGCACTATGCCTCTCTTCCTGGGTTTTATATGACTTTCCTGTCTTCTCCTCCTTGAAAAAGAGTGAATTTGCAATTAGTTGCTGACTCCAATAAGCTGGCCAACTACATATTTCCTAAAGGAAACCTCATAAGAGATTGGTGTAGATGGCAGTCCTTAACCTAGTCTACAAGCATTGGAACAGGTCTTGTAGGGGTAAGAATGGTAACTGAAAACAGTTACTGACTTCCTCCAACCTGCTCATCTTAGAAGTGCAAGTTTATTTGACACCTTTAGCATTGCATGTCCCTGTATTCAAAAATGTTCTCTGTCTTCATGAGCAGGTCTTTATTTAATCCCAAAAAAACTTCTACACAGAAGAATAATGTTTCCAAAAAAGGGACTCAATCCAAACCATTTACAACATGGAAGTCACTTATAACATTGACTCTGTCTTAGGTCATTGTTGGTATCTTAACAGAATGTTTATGTATCTTCACCTGATAAGTTGTCTCAAATAGAGATCCACTTTGTATCCTAATGTTCTGGAATGAGAGGGAAAGTCCCTTTGTAAAAATTCCCTACCACTGTCTCTATAATCTCTACTTCGTCGAGTTTCATCCAAGTGCGAAAATGAAAAATTATAACCTGCCAAGCGTCAGTGGCAAAGTGAAATGAAAAAATTGCAAGTTAATAATAGTGATGTCTCAAAAAAATTTCCTGGCCAATTTAACATTGCTTCATCCAAGGTCACTCCTTAGAGCTGATTATTCTTAGTAATTTGCAGATGAGACCATTCTACCTTGGTCATGGTTAGTGAAGACGGAGAAAATACCACAGGAGGTTTAAGATTCAAGGTTATTGGTCTATCTCAAATAAGACAAAATGCACAGTTGCACTTGATTTTTGTAAAACCTAACACAGCAATAATGCTCACAGAAATGAAACTTAAAGTCTGTGCTATCTTTTATTTGCAACATAGTGTCGTCCTAACAGGAAACGTCTGGGTAAGGACAAGGCAAGGGCATTGTTTAGCTTTTATGTAGCATTTCATGTGGGAAGTTTTCAGTAAATCTTCTTAGCATTTTGTTTTATGTAAATATTTACCAATTATAGCTGATTGTTTTGTCTAGAAAATGCTACAATATACTTTCTTTTACTCAATACAATATATATATTATAAACAGGCTTTAATAATCCATTTTATATATAAATAATTTGTATGTTATAGTAAAACACGAAAAAGAAGAAAGTAAATGTTTCAAAGGGATGTCATATACTGATGTTTACTGTGTACTTTCCAAACTGATACATATATGTATATGTGCAAGTATATATGCATGTTCAGAGAAGAGAGAAAATAAAGAAAATGTACTAATTATCTATTTAGATTTACATTTTAAAGATTATTTAAAGTATAACCACCTAATTCTCAATTTCTCTCCTCCCTCCAACCATTTTTAGGTTGTTCTCTGCTCTTTCAAATGTATGACTTGATTGTAAAAAATCATATATTCATGTGTGTGTGTGTGTGTGTGTGTGTGTTTGTGTGTGTGTGATAAAAATATAAGTACAACCATCTCAGTCTGTTTAGTGTTGTTTGCCTGAATATATTTTTAGGAATGGCCTACACATGAAATCTCAACACCATGGTTCTGATAAATAAGTCTTGAACGATTGTGATACCAATTGGCATCCAGAGTAAATATTGGGACTTCATGGGGTCCCACTCCTGAATGAAGAACTATAATCAATTAACTATTGAGAGAGAGAGAATAAGTTTTTACCCAGGGCTGAGATATCTGATTGGTTATATAATATCAATAAATGTTAAACTATATTTAAAATGTATTTATTATCATGTAGATGCCATAAATATCATGTATGAAGTGGTCAGAGGAAAACAGAGTTACTTGTCTGTTTTCACACCATGTAGGTTTCTGGGAATTAAACATGTTGGCAGCCTTGCAAGGAAGTGCTTTTTCCTCACTGGTAGCCACTGCATTGTCCTGGAAAGCAACATTTTCAAAATAGTTTTCACTACAGAGCTGGGTGTGCTTGTTCATATCTACAATTCCACAACCATCATTTTGAGGTCAGCTTTTTCTATATAGCAAGTTCAGGGCCAGGCTGAAGTACATACTAAGACCATGTCTCAAAGATAAATAGGAAAAATAATACCATAATCAGCAACAAAACTTAAAACTCTCATATATTTGTAGTGTGTAAAGGGATCAGGGTTGACTCTCCACCACAAATATAAAATGTTACACTAAGGTCTAGTCATGTCAGAAGAGCAGCTTGCCATGTTTCTGTTCCAGTTCATTTTGTCTTCAGTGTGAGTGGCTTCGTTATGTCTGCCATATCTGAAATTGATGGGGATCAAAGTTATTTACAATGTCACCAATTGAACACTTCCAAAATATGCTACTCTCAATATTGATCATTTACAGAGTAAAATTTAAAAGTAAAAATGATGCAAGTTAATCTATTACAAAATACTTGCAGGCTCATCTGAATTTATCCTTGTACATCAGCCAAATTTGAAAGCATAGTGCTGCTACGTTCTTATAAAGACAGACATTCTTGTTAGGTAGAGTGCATTGTGTTTTGTGATGTAGTGACCTTGGCTGACATTCACAAGTGGAATGAACAAGTCTTTGTGAATGTACTGTTTGTATTTTTAACTCCCTTCTTTTTTCTTGTATAGATTGTTTTTTTATTTATTAATTAAACTCTGGTTATTGTTTTCTTTTGCTTTTATTAGAACTTTTGTCACTATCTTACATGGTTATTTTGTATATATTTTTCTTTAATATCTAGTAATTTTCTCTTTATTTCTGCCTCTGGTTATGGATTTTGCTACACATAACATTCACTACACAAACTTACGTGTCTCCATATTTAAAAATCTCTTTTCTGCTACTTTTTGATATTAAATATTTCAACCTAAAAAGATTTTTTTATGTGTGAGTTAAGGCAAAAACTTAAAATATGTCCAGTAATGATATAGTTTACTGTGTGTGTGTTGGCTTGGCATACTTCCCTTATAAAAATAGACATGGAGGCTATATTCTGAAGAGGATTAGACACCCAAATATGTCTTCATTGTGTATTCAGAAACTGAAACAAAAATAGTAAGGTTTTCTTTTTAGCATCCTTATATCTCCTAGAAATACTTGTGATTGGTTTTAACAATTTTTACATACTTTAAAATATTTTTTTAAAAATGTCAACCAGCTTTATGAAAATGCAATTCATATGCAGATTTCAATAGTTACATGGTCAACACAGGATTCCAAATGAATGTTCCATCATCCTTCCAATGCCTTGGCAGACACTCTTTTTCTTGCACTGCTAGTCCCTGGTAACTATTGATTTGCTATATGACAGATGGTTTAGGAATTCATATGGATGAGGTAATATAGCAGACAGCCCTCTTATCCTAGCTCTGTTCACTCATTGTAGTGCGTTTAAGACTTTCTGTGTCCAGAAAAGTAAATAACCCCATTAAAAAATGGGACACAGAGCTAAACAAAGAATTCTCAACTGAGGAATACCGAATGGCTGAGAAGCACCTGAAAAAAGCTCAACATCCTTAATCATTAGGGAAATGCAAGTCAAAACAACCCTGAGATTCTACCTCACACCAGTCAGAATGGCTAAGATCAAAAATTCAGGTGACAGCAGTTGCTGGCGTGGATGTGGAGAAAGAGGAACATTCCTCCATTGTTGGTGGGATTGCAAGCTGGTACAACCACTCTGGAAATCAGTCTGGCGGTTTCTCAGAAAATTTGACATAGTACTACCGGAAGATACTGCATTACCTCTCTTGGGCATATATCCAGAAGATGTTCCAACTGGTAATAAGGACACATGCTCCACTATGTTCATAGCAGCCTTATTTATAATAGCCACAAGCTGGAAAGAACCCAGATGTCCCTCAACAGAGGAATGGATATAGAAAATGTGGTACATTTACACAATGGAGTACTACTCAGCTATTAAAAACAATGAATTTATGAAATTCTTGAGTAAATGGATGTATCTTGAGGATATCATCCTGAGTAAGGTAACCCAATCACAAAAGAACTCACATAACATGTACTCACTGATAAGTGGATATTAGCCCAGAAACTTAGATTACCCAAGATACAATTTGCAAAAGACATGAAACTCAAGAAGAACAAAGACCAAAGTTTGGATTACAGAGATCAAGTGTGGAGCTGAGACAAAAGGATGGACCAACCAGTGACTGCTGCAGCTGAGGACCCATCCCATAATCAACCACCAAACACAGACACTATTGTATAAGCCAGCAAGATTTTGATGAAAGGTCCCTGAGATAGCTGTCTCATGTGTGGCTGTGCCAGTGCCTGGCAAACACAGAAGTGGATGCTCACAGTCAGCAATTAGATGGAACACAGGGTTCCCAATGGAGGAGCTAGAGAAAGTACCCAAGAAGCTGAAGGGGTCTCCAACCCTATAGGTGGAAGAAAAATATGAACTAACCAGTACCCCCAGAGCTTGTGTCTTTAGCTGCATATGTAGCAGAAGATTGCATAGTTGGTCATCATTGGGAAGAGAGACCCCTTGGTCTTGAAAACTTTATATGCACAAGTACAGGGGAATGCCAGGGCCAAGATGTGGGAGTGGGTGGGTAAGGGAGCAGCATGGAGGATGGGTGAGGGTATAGGGAACTTTCGGGATAGCATTTGAAATGTAAATGAAGAAAAATATCTAATAAAAATTGGAAAAAACCCAAACAAACAACTTCCTGTGTCCATTCCTTCTTACTGCAGACTGGCATTTAGTTATACAGCTTTATCATTCATATCTCCATTTCCATGCACACTGTTTGAAATATTCCTGTAGTTTATGCTTTTCCTATTATGAATATAGCTGCTAAGAACATATGCGTTCCTATGTGTAAACTTAAAATCATAGTAGCAGTATGTCTACTTTTACTAAACAACTTGGAGAAAATTGTCAATTTTACTCTTTACATTTGGTAAATCATTTGTGGATAACAAAATTTATACCAGTGTTGAGTCACTCATCTTGCAGACATAGTATTATCTATTTGCTCCCATTATATTGAATGATTCTGCAGTTTGGCCAAGGGCAGGTAGTTTGGTAAACAAACAAACAAAAAACACAAAATAAACAAACAAAAAAACCTAAACATTTTAAAGATGGGGCAGTGGCTCAGCCAGATGATTGTCTCAATCAATGTATAAAAACCAGGGCTTGTAGTGCATGCTTATAGTCCAAGCACTAAGGGATGAAGAGACATGAGTATCCCCAGGATTCTGCTACTCAGCTCCCCTAGCCTTTTTTTTTTTTTTTTTTTTTTTATTCTAGGCTACTGTGATTCCCTGTCTTAAAAAAAAAAAAAAAACAAAACTGAGTGCAGGTTAAGTAATTCTGTTGGTTTTCCTGTGGAGTTTCTGTCCCCTTAGGGGCCAGCAATCATTCCTTCTGTTCTTACGTAAGAGTCTCAAAATTGTGGGTGTCTGCATCTGTCTGAGTCAGCTCTTGTGTGGAGCCTCTCAGAGGATAGCCATGCTAGGTTCCTGTCAGCAAGCATAACAGAGTGTCATTAATTGTGTCAGGGGTTGGTGCTTGCCCAGGGGATGGGTCTCAAGTTGGGCTGGTTATGGGCTGGCCATTTCTACAATCTTTTCTCCATCTACCATCCATATATTTCTTATAGACAGGATAAATTTCGAGTCAAAATTTTGTGGATTGGTCGGTGTGCCTATTTCTCCTCTAGAGTTCCTGCTTAGTTATAGGAGATGACCTTTGCAGATTTCATACCACCAATGCTGTGAATTACAGTTAAGGACACCCCATTGCAGTTTGGCCAAGTGTAGGTAGGATAGTTTAAAAACAAAAATAAAGAGAAACAAAAATAAAAGCATTTTAAGGATGGGTAGTTGGTGCCTCCCTCATCTTAGGTTTCTGTCTCTTCCTGGAGATGCCCCCTACCTCCCACCCCTGTCAGTTACAGATTTTCGTTCATCCTCATGGCTATCTGGTCAACCATCCTGACCCTCCTCACAGCTGACTTTGAACCCTCTTAATCCCCTCCTTGTTCCGTCTCCCACCCAGTCCTCTCTTTATATCTGCCTCTTATGAGTATTTTATTCCTGCTTCTAAGTGAGATTCAAGCATCCTTGCTTGTGCCTTCCTTCTTGTTTAGCTTCTTTGGCTCTGTGGAGTGTAGCATGGGTATCCTGTATTTTATGGCTAATATCCATGTATAAGTGAGTGCACATCATGTGTGTCCTTCTGGGACTGGATTGCCTCATTCATGATGATATTCTCAAGATTAATCAATTTACTTGCAAAATTAATGTCTTTGGAAGACTGACAGTCAACTAACTTGGACCCTTGGGGCTCTCAGAGTCTGAGCCTCCAACCAAAGACATACACAGGCTGGACCTTGGCCTTCCCCCCTCTACATATAGCAGAAGTACAGCTTGGTCTTCATGTGGGTTCTGAACACCTGGAGCTGGAGCAAGGACCCAAAAGATGTCAGTTGGATGTGTTGTTCTAGCTGGGTAGCCTTGTGTGGCCTCAGTGAAAGGCTATGAGCCTAGTCTCACAGAGACTTGATGGGCCAGTGTGAGGGGATACCTAGGGGCCCTCAGTGACTCAGAGGAGAAGGGAAGGGGGATGGTGGGAAGTACTGGGGTATGGGGTGATTGGGAGGGGGCAGTGAGCTGTATGTGAAGTGAATAATAATAATAAAATAATTAATAATAATAATAATAATAATAATAATAATAATGAAGAAGAAGAAGAAGAAGAAGCAGAAGAAGAAGAAGAAGAAGAAGAAGAAGAAGAAGAAGAAGAAGAAGAAGAAGAAGAAGAAGAAGAAGAAGAAGAAGAAGAAGAAGAAGAAGAAAGAAAGCAAATAATTGAGTGGGTACATGGAGAGACATTTCAAGAATCAAGAGCACTTACTCTATGTAGAGGCCTTGGGCTTAGTTCACAGCACCCATGTGGTACTTCATAAATACCTATAATTCTAGTTACAGGTTGTCTGATATCCACTTCTGGTGTCTGGAGGCACCACACTAACATGTATCTACCTTCATGCAAACATGCATACACACAGAAGTACAAATATACCTTTTCTTTAATGTAGTGTCTTAGTCACCGTTTTGTTTTGAAGAGACATCATGATCAGGACAATTCTTATAAAAGAAAACATTCATTCTGAGGCTTACTTCCATTTTATTAGGCTTAGTTTATCATTATCATGGCCAGGGGCATGGTGTAGGCAAGTGTACTACTGGAGGTGTAGCTATACACACACACAAACACACACACACACACACACACACACACACACAGAGAGAGAGAGAGAGAGAGACAGAGACAGAGACAGAGACAGAGACAGAGAGAGAGAGCAAACCACAAGTGAGCCTGTGCCTGGTTGCTTTGCCAGAAGCCAGCAGAATGTCCACACCAAGGAAAGCATCTGCTTGCTCATGAATATGTATACATGTTGCTTGATTCTCTGTAGTTCTTGATATCCTCACCCTTTATTTTGAATTCTGCCTTTTAATCTTAGCATTCACAGTCATTGTTTTCATGACATTCTATACACTTCATTTGATTTCTTTAGTTTTGTTGTGAGATTTGAGTCCATAGTTGATACCAGCAGTGAAACCGATCTCTCTTGTTCCAACATGACAGTGAGAGTCCTTTTCCTTCCTGAAATCTTGTGAAGAGACTCTGTGAGCTATCATTATCAAAGAATTGAAAACTGTGCAACAGACACATCCTAAATGCCTGCTTTCTTTCAATCTGTGCATTTGTATGTGGGCTCCTGTTTGTACCTGTATGTACAAGTATCCATTAACATGTGCATGTGGAGGACAGAGGACACTGGCTATTATTCATAAGTCATAACCCACCTCACTTTTCAGATAGCATCTTCCTTTGGCCCGAATCTTAACAAGGAGACTTGATCAGCTAGTAAAGGAGCCCCAGAGAACAGCTTGTCTTTGCCTCCCCAACATAGGGGTGATAAGCACATGACACCACACCAAACATTAATGTGTGGGCTTTGAGGCAAGAACTCAGGCAAGCACATTACCAACTGACAGAACTCTCCAGGCTCCGATTTTTCTTTTAAGAAGTAGATTTGAATGAACATTGAGGACAGAATGTTATAGCCATTGGATTTCTTAGAGTGAGTTCTTCATAAGAGTCTCTGGCTTCTGCAGCTTGTTTCCATGTGAGTATGGGTCTACCTGTTCTGAGGACTGTGTAGATTACTTCAAAATCAGCCACAAAATGTGAAACCCCAAAGGACCTTAACTTCTTTGCTTTGGTAAGCTCAATTCTGTTTTGTAACCTTTGAAGCATGGCTTTTATGAGTGATACTATTAAAATCTATACTCCCTTTCGAGTGTGCTGTTCATCATTATTGCTCTCTGTTGCCTCCGGTTTACCTGTCTACATTGCAAGACAGAATTTCTTAATATTTACAGTTAGAATGCCAAGGGTTCTTAGGACTTATCATATATTTCCCTGAATGAAATGTGATTCACAAAAAATAAGTCTGCCTCCAGAAATATATTTCAGAACACTAACTCCCTCTCTAACATCTAGAATTTTAAAATCAGTGTCTGTTTTATACTTTTTTAAAGAAAATACTTCACTCTAATGGTTGCACATTAATGCTCCAAATGATAGATATATCATATAATGATAGTTTCATTATAAATGGATCAAACACTAGCTCTTTATTTATAATACAATTCAATGGCCTCTAGACATTCATTAAGTCTAGTCTTCATGGAAGTCAACCTTGATCTTGCAGCTGTGGGTGATGCCTGAGGGCAAGCTGATGTCAGGCACTTCTCCCTGGGAGTGGAGGATTAAAATCAGATATAAACCCTTTTAGACAGTAAGGGAGCTCAGAGTGTTGGATGAAGTTCTGGACATCATACTGTAGTTCTGTGGAAGCTTCCTTAGTCATCTCATGAACATGAACCATGGCTAGAGTCTGTGATGATGACCAGTAAAAGCAGGATGCTAGCCAGACATAGCCTGCATATCAGAGGTTCAGAAGCACACATATGCCAGACCAAACTCAGATTTAAAACATTTTTATCATTACTGACAATTTTGGTTGAAATATTTGAGGAGAACAGAAGTGAGGTATGGACTTTACCTAACTTTAGGTATAGGAAGTGAAAGAACCTTCTTAGGGGCATTCTTTTAATTAGAAATAGTCATCTATTGAATTTTGTTATGACAATATTAAAAAAGCAACTATTGTCTCCAGGTGCTTACAGAATAGCAAGAAAGATTAAAAACTGCATAAAGATTTCTCAAATAGCATGGGGTGATGAAGTTGAAGGCCCTGTGCACATCCCACTCTGCTTCTGGGGAACACAATCCCTGGGAGCTCTGCCTTCTTAAAGCAAAAGAGTATGATTTTCCTTCTCTGCCTTCTGACCCTTTGCCTTTGAATATTTGCCCTGTCTTATGACAAACTACGGTCCTATTGGCCTTCCCAAGAAACTCACAACATTAAACATGCTCTGGCAGAAGTATATTTATAAATGAAATGAAGATTTGCTGGCCTATGGAGAAAAGGGTCAGCCCAGAGAAAGATCTTGTTGGCTCTACTTCACATTCCCTGTGTCTGATCCTCACTTTTGGCTCCCAGATAACACTCATCCTATTACATGTCCTATATAACAACCATTCCCTCACAAACCCATTGTCCATCAAGTTGTGGCAAAATAGGACATTCTTTTACATATCAAATAATACAGGAATCCATGAGGGTTGCGTGAAAGTGAGAGACAATGCAAAATAACTGAGTGTCTGATAGTGTCCGACAGGAAGTATAAAATGGAAGAATGATGGTTTGGGAGAAGTGTTGACCTGTTCACACTCTACAGTCGATCTTGGAAGAGATTCCAGGAAAGTTCATTCTTATTTTGTTTTAAAAAATTAAGGCACCCTTTCAAAGTAGATGGATACCTTCTGGTTCAAGAATTTATTGATTAAAATAAAGAGCAGACTTTATGAACCAGAATCCAGGCTGGATATTTAAGAATAAGGTGCAACATGTCTAGGAAATCAGGTAGTTGTTTTTAGATATTAAAGTATTCTTATTCTTTTTAAACAACATATACTTGGAAATAAATGTTTTTATCATTTTTTAATATCTTATGAATGTACATAATACATTCTCATTACCCTTACCCCATCATCTCTTCCCATTCTTTCCAGTTCCATTTTCTACATACAAAGCTGTTTCTGACACTCACGTAATTTGTTTTGTTTGCAAAGAGAATTTAACTGGAGCAGTCTTTCTGACCATGGCCTTATAGCTAGCATTGTATACAGGTAGAAACAATGGGTACACACATGAAGATGATAAATCACACTCTATGAGAATCTGTCAATAGTCTATAGTTTATGAAGCAGGGTAATGCCCCATACGCTTCTTTTCCATGCATAACTGATTTCTGGCTGGGCCGGTCTTATGCAGACCTAATGCTGGTAAATACCTCTGCTAGGAAGCCCTGCATACAAAGTCTGTGCCATGCCAAGAAGATAGGATTTTGCAGTCCTTTCCCCTGTGTTATTTCTCTTAAGTTCTCAACACCTTCCTCTACTTAAATGCTCCTTGAGCCTGAAATGAGGTAGTAAAAATGTTTTCTTTAGGACTGAGTTCTCAATTGTCAGTTATTCTCAACATATAGAGCAGTCATTTGTCCCTGTATTCATAACAATTTAGTGCATGAGATGCTTCTTGGATTAAGGATTTGCTTAGTGTTTTTCTCTGCTTTTTAATGTAAATATTTAGAATGAATTTTAATGCTGTCAGTTTACATGAACAACCATTGTATGATCCATCTAGGCCTAACACTTCCATGTGTTTTTGACCTAGATTATAGTGCCAGCATTGGATTCCTTCCTGTGTATTAAGTCTTAAGTGAAATAAGACAATGGTTGATTTCCCCTATGCAGAGCTCGCCAATAATTATAACAATTAGGTGTGTGTGTATGTTCACACACACACACACACACACACACACGCTTTCGCGCACATGCATGCACACACATACATATGTGCTATAAAATTATTTTAATATTGTATGTTATATATAAATTAGAAACATCTTCAAATAACAAAATAGAGCATTACATTTTTTTTGTCTAAATACATGCCATACAACTTTCTTCCTTTTATTCTTTTCTTACATAGCATATACTGGTTACAATTTCCCCTCTCTCTACTTATCCCATTTCCTCCCTGCCTCCCATCCCATCTAGATTTTCTCCCTTTCTGTCTCTCATGGAGCTAAAATGAAAGGATGGACCATCCAGAGGATGCCCCACCTGGGTAGTCCATCACATAATCAGCCACCAAATGCAGACACTACTGCATATGCCAGCAGGATATTGCTGAAAGGACCCTGATATATCTTTCTCCTGTGAGGCTTTGACAGTCCCTGACAAATACAGAAGTGGATGCTCACAATCATCTATAGGGCAGAACACAGGGTCCCCAATGTAGGAGCTAGAGAGAGTACCCAAGAGCTGTAGAGGTCTGCAACCCTATAGATGGAACAACAATATGAACTAATCAGAACCCCAAGAGCTCATGTCTCTAGCTCCATATGTATTAGAAGATGGCTTGGTTGGCCATTATTGGGGAAGAAAGGCCCTTGGTCTAGCAATGTTTATAGGCCCCAGTACAGGCGAATGCCAGGGCCAAGTAGTGGGAGTGGGTGGGTAGGGGAGCAGGGCGGGTGGGGGGTATAGGGGACTTATGGGATAGCACTTGAAATGTAAATGAAGAAAATATATAATAAAAATTTGGAAAAAAATAAAATAAAAAAGAAAAGAACAGAGTTCTAAGAGATAAAAACAAAACACATCAAAACGATCATCCATCATGACCAAGTGGGCTTCATCCCAGGAATGCAGGGATGGTTTAATATTCGGAAATCCATCAATGTAATACATTATATAAACAAACTCAAAGGTAAAAACCACATGATCATCTCCTTAGATGCTGAGAAAGCATTTGACAAAATCCAACACCCATTCATGATAAAGGTCTTGGAAAGNCTAGTTGGCCATCATTGGGAGGAGAGGCCCTTTGGTCATACAGACTCTATATGCCCCAGAACAGGGGAATGCCAGGGCCATTACGTGGGAGGGGGTGGGTAGGGGAGCAGGGCGGGGACGCGGGAGGGTAAGGGAAAATTTCTGGATAACATGTGAAATGTAAATGAAGAAAATATCTAATAAAGAGAAAAAAAACATAGTAAAATAAAATATAATAATGTAAAACAAAACCCACCACATTGAAGTCAAACGAGGCAAGCTAACAAAAGGAAAAGAGCCCAAGAGAAGAACAAGAAACCGAGACTCAATCCTTCACACACTTTGGACTCCCATAATAACACTAACCTGAAAGCTATAATATATATGCAGAAGATCTGGTGCAGATATGTGAAAACTTTGCTAATTTGATATGAGGTCCTTGTTCTTCAGATTTCCTCCACCCCCTATAGCTCTGACACTCTTTCTGCATCTTCTTCAAAGAGATTCTCTAAGGGATGGAATTTGATGGAGACATGACAATTAGAGCTGAGTGCTCCAAACTCTCTCTCTCTCTCTCTCTCTCTCTCTCTCTCTCTCTCTCTCTGTCCCTCCCTCCCTCTCTCCATCCCTCCCTCCCTCCCTCTCTGCATAGCATCTGGCTATGGTCTCTGTATTTCTTCCCATCTGCTGCAGAGGAAGCATCTCTGATGATGAGTGAGTAATGAAGGCACAAATCTATGAGTGTAGCCGATTATCATTAGGAGTCATTGTATTGTTTCCTTTTTTTAAGCAGTAGGATTTGGATTTGGTATTACCCTAAGTCTCTGGGCTAATTAGTCTCTGGTTTTTGGCCAGCCAAACAATGTCAGTTATGCTTTTTTTTTTTTTTTCTCAACATGTGTTGGTTACTTCCACCAGCTGTCTGCCACCATTGGCCTGCATATTTCAGGCCAACAGCAGAACAGCATTATAGGTCAAATATCTTGTGGCCAAGTTGGTGTTTACATTTCCTTTTTGATAGCCTGCAGAACATCTTTCTGTACCAAACACACTAGAATATAGGGGTGAAGGCTGCTTATAGGCCCCAGAACAACCTCTTAATGGTCAGTGATTTGTTTAAGTGCTGTCTTTAGCAATGGGGCCCTGATGTCCATTTCTGGAGAGCAATCTCTTGTTTGGGCAAAAACTGGGTTGTTTGGGGATTTCCATAGGACCCATTTGGCCAACAACTTAATCAAATAGAAGCTTCATTTGATGACAAGAGTTAGCCAGTAGGGAATCTCCTTCCTCCATTATTTAAAGAGTTGTTACGAGTCACCTTCATATATTTGAGAGAGTTTCCACTGCACTAGGTTTCCATATCAACCTTTCAAATACCCCTAAAGTCTAGCTGTGAGTCTCTGAATTCCTTACCACTCTCAACTTTTGTCCTTCTGTTCTAGTGTCTCTTGCCCACAGTCTACTCATAAAATCAACTCTTTTCCCCCTTATGAGGAGATTCATACAATCACCCATTTAGTACCTTCCTCTTCATCTAACCTCTCCTGAGTATACAGAGTGTACCTTGATTATTATTCAATTAATGGCTAAGATACAATACACATATAAGCAAATATAGCCCATATTTCTTTTTCTGGTTTTGTATTACCTCACAGAGGGTGATTTTTCTAGTCCTATCTTTTGCCTCCAAGGTTCATGATGTCATTTTCCATATAAAACTGAGAATTTTCCATTCAATATTTGTGAAAGAATTGTGTTATAATTTTGATGGGGAGTCCATTGAATATGTAGATTGCTTTTGGTTGCATTACATTTTTACCGTGTTAATCCTACCTATCCATGATTATGAAAGATCTTTATATCTTCTGATTTTCTTTCTTCAATTCCTTAAAATTTCATCATACATTTCATCTTTTACCTGCTTGTTTAGAGTTACCCCCATGTTATTTTATGTTATTTGAGGCTAATATGAAGGGTAATGTTTTCCTGATGGCTTTTTCAGTCTATTTGTCATTCATATATAGGAGAGTTTCTGATTTTTACGAGTTATTTTGTGTCCAGCAACTGAATGAATTGCTCAGTTGTAGGAGTTTCAGGTCACTTCTGTACACTGTCATATCATTTGAAAATAAAGATACTTTGACATCTTCCTTTCCAATATGTGTCCTCCTTTATCTCTTTCTGTGGTCTTATTGTTCTAGCTAAGACTTTAAGTACCCTTGAGTAAGTATGGAATAGTAGACAGCCTTGTTTTGTTCCTGGCTTTAGTGGAATTATTCTGAATTCATCTCCATCTAAGCTGATGCTCATTATGTTGTTGCAAATTGACTTTATTATGTTGAGGTATGATCTTACAGGACTTTGTCATGAAGGGGTGTTGAGTTTTGTCAAAGGCATTTTTCTGAATCTAATTCAATGATCTTGTGGCTTCTGTCTTTCAATTTGTTTAAATTTGTACATTGAATTTATTTATTTCCATATAGTAAACAATTTTTGAATCTCTTTGATGGAGCCTACTTGATTATTGTGGATGATATGTTTGATGAATAATTGGATTTAGTGTACAAATATTTTGCTGAGTATTTTTGTGTAATTAGTCTGTAATTCTTTATTTGTTGAGTATGTATGTGGTTTGGGTATCAGGGTAACTGTGTAACAGAAAAGGAATTGGGCATTGTTGCTTCTCTTTCTGTTTTTGGAATAATTTGAGGAGTATTGCCATTAACTCTCCTTTGAAAATATGTTTGAATAGCCCAGGGTTATTGTTGATTGGGAGAGTTTTAATGACTGCTTCTATTCCACTAGTGGTTATAAGTCTTTTTAAATTGTTTATATGGTCTCAATTTAACTTTCATAAAAGATACTTATTGAGAGAATTATACATTTCCTTGAGATTTACCAGTTTTGTGGAGTGCTGATTTTAAAAGCATGACCCTTTGGATTTCCTCAGTGTCTGTTGTTATGCTTCTGTATTCTTTTCTGATTTCATTAATTTGGATATTCTCTATTTGCCTTTTATTTAATGTGGACGATGGCTAGCTAATCCTAGAGATTTTCTTAAAAGTCTAACTCATTTTTTTTTATTGATTCATTGTATTGTTTTCATTTTATTAATTCCAGTCCTTAGTTTGGTTATTTCTGGTCATCAAGTCCAATTTTGTACGATTTCTTCTTTTTTTTTTTATCTAGGGTCTTCTTCAGAAGTGCCTTTTAGTTGCTATTATGGAATCTTTCTAAGTTTTTATGTAGCACTTATGCCATGGACTTGCTTCTTAGAACATCTTTTATGTGTCCCATAACTTTAAGTATGTAGTGGGTTAATTTTCATTCAATTCTAGAAAGCCTTTAATTTCTTTCTTAATTTCTGTTTTTATTCAATAGAAGTTTGTTCAGTTTGCATGAGTTTGTAAGTTTTCTTTCGTTTGTTGAAATCTAGCTCTAATCTGTGGTGTTCTTATAGGATGAAGGGAGTTATTTGAGCTTTCTTTATCTGTTGAGATTTCCTTTGTATCAAAGTATTTGATCAATTTTGAAGAAAGTTTCATGGGGTCCAGAGCTGAAGGGATATTCTTTTGTGTTGCGGGTGAAATCTTCTGTAAATATCTGTTAGGCCCATTTAGTTTAATATAGCTATTCAGTTGATCTATTCTCTGCTCAGTTTTTTTTGTTTTTTTGTTTTTTTTTTTTTTTTTTTTTTTTTTTTTTTTTTTTTTTTTTTTTTTTTTTTTTTTTTTTTTTTTTTTTTTTTTTTTTTTTTTTTTTTTTTTTTTTTTTTTTTTTTTTTTTTTTGTGGGAGGGGTTCTGGATGACCTGTCTGTTATAGAGAGTAGTTCTGAAATTGCCTACGATTACTAAATGAGAGGCAACATGTGATTTAAGCTCTAGTAGTGTTTCTTTTACAAACTTGTGTGCCCTTTTATTTAGGGAAAAGATATTAAGAAATAATATCTATTTTGCATTTTTGCATTTTTCCTTTTATGAGTATGTAGTGTCCTTCTCTTTTTATCCTGGTTAGTTTTGATTTAAAGTTTATTTTGTTTGATAGAAAATGCCTACCAACATGGTTCTTAGGTGTTCTGTATCAATTTAAATAAACAACATTAGTGTGGTTACTATACAGCCTATAAAATCCATGTGTTGTCAAATTAAATTATAGGGCAAGGCATGGATTTCTCCCTATTAGTTCTTCATCAAATTAGAGATTGACTGATTACCCCTGTAACAGGACATGGCAATAATTATAAAATGTAAGCATTCATGTACACATACATGCTGTAGAAGTTATTTTAATATTTAACATTATCTATTTGTTGGAAAAATTATGTATATGTGCACACCATGAACATTTCTTGTTAAAACATCCTATAATGGAGTGGGGAGATAGTTTAATTTCTAACGTGCTTACACCATGTGCTGTCTTGTTTTATCTTACCTGACTCAGGACCGAGTCATCTGAAAAAAAAAAATTGTACCTCAATTAAGAAATTTGCTTCATAAGATTGGGCAACAGGCAAACCTATAGTTCATTTATGTACTTATTGATTGATGTAGTAGGACTCCATCCATTCTGGATTGTGCTGCCTCTAGAATGGTGGCCATGGCTTCTATAAGAATGCATGCCAAGCAAGTCATGAGGAACAGGCAGGTAAATAGCAGTCATCGTGGCTTCTGGATTAGCTCTTGCCTCCACAGTCCTAACCTGACTGCCTTCAGTGATGCACAGTAATGTGAAGTATACTTAAAACAGTCTTTCCTTCCCACATCTTTTTTTTTTTTTTTTTTTTTTTTTTGGTAATCGTGTTCTGTTACTGCAGTTGGATCCCTAACTATGACACTACAGCATGTGTGAGCCTGAGTTTGGGTTTCCATCACTTAAGCTAAAGTCCTGAGGTCTGTGGAGGTTGAGATAAGAGGATGTCTGGGTCATCCAGTCCAGCCAAAAGCATGAACTCCAAACTAAGTGATTAACCAGGTTAAAAAATATAATCCGATCAACTTATATATTTGCAAACATATATGAATACGCACACATAAAACACTAAGTACTTCAAAATCGTGTTTACAAGCTTTTAAAAAATACAAATATTTAATTTGCCAAGAAACATGAAACACATTCATTTGCCAGTTGGTTCATTCATAAAAAAAATTCAAAATATAAGTAATAAAAATGTTGACCAGAGTTTAGTTTAGAGTGCTTTTCTGGTTTAAATTTTTTTTCAAAATGATTTGATCAATCTTCAGTTTATCTCATATAACCATTCTTGCTATGGGGCAAGTTAACTAATTGGCCATATCATTTTCACCAACTCTGTTTCTGCCCCTATTTTCTACCTTCTCCAGAGTGTGTTGTTTGCTTTCTGAGCACTTTTTAGGGTGTTCAGACTAGTTAGGGTTTCATGTCCTTGCTTCGCACCAGGAGGAAGTGTACATGCTTAGGAGAGTGAGAAAGTGCCCGGAACGCACAGACCGTTTCTTCTGCTCTGTTATTGGCCAGGACATCCACTCTTAAATTGTTCCTTCCATTGCTGATGACATCCTTAGGAATAGTAGAGCTCATCAGGGTTGACTTGACTCTAGACAACAGGCTCTTCTACAGAGCTGTTACATAACAAAGACATTGGTAAAGAATTACAGTTCAGTGATGGGAAGGCAATATTAGTAAAGTGGGATTAAGACAGTATTTCTTGCAGAAATGAGAGTGTCAAACTATGGGCCAGTGATCACAGACTCAAGAGACAAACTGAAACTCTCCAGGGAGCTCCTAAAAATTAATTTAATTACTCTAAAATTAAAGTTACACACACACACACACACACACACACACACACACACACACACACACACACGTATTTAAAATGAATTCCATGCTAATTTTGGTATAAAGCTAACTTTGAGAGTTTCTCTTTTAGAGAAACTGAAGAGACAAATCCAAGCTCACTCCAACTGAGGTTTTCAGTTTTGTACATGAATTCTATTCAAGATGATTACCATTTTGTGCTCAGAGAACTCAGTGCAAAGACCTGCTAGCTGAAGAGGTAAAACAAAAGGTCCACACAGTTTCCTGACAGACAAGGTTTTGTCTTACATTATTTTGCTACCTGTTTGCCTTGTTTTGAGAAATGTTATGTGACTTAGCAGAGTGAAGCTTCATCGGTAAGATAACCTAACATTTACTGACAATTTACCATGTCCACAGTGTTTGCACTTCTTCAACAAGCCTGTATAGGAGATACTAAACTTTTATTGATAAGAAAATTGTAACCCAGGCATTTTGTTATGTCTTTAAGCTCTCAAATATTTAATTTTTCTAAGATTGTGAATGGCTTCCCACAATGCCATAGTTTGTCTTGCCATATATATATTTTGTTGATGTTACAAGTTCAACAGATGGCATTACTTTCTGTGTACACTGAAGTTTATATTGTTTTGCGAAGTGAGCCTTAGAATTTGCTTTGCAGTTCCACCAGGTACTTAGCATATGATCCAAGAAAAGGCAGATGAATAAGTAAAGTGGCATCTTTAGATTGATTTAATTTAGTGCTTATCTAATGATATAGACCAATGAAATAGTACCATACCAATACCCCCCCACACCCCCTGCCTTAGGAATATAAAATATCAAAATCAAAATCTCAAATCCTGGAGTTTAAATCATCTGCCTATCTACCTTCGTAACATTAGTTTGTATTTAGGAGAGAATGTTTCTCTTTTGTTCGGACTCACTACAAGCTGTAGAGGTGCTTTTAGGAGAAGAGGTGATTGGTCAGTAGAGTTGATAATTACTAGGTGTTCATTTAGAATCTTTTTCTTCTAATTGAGATGGGAAAATAATTAGGCAGGTGCTGCTTATTACTAGATGGATTGGTTTTTCGTGCAGGTAACATTTTATTCTGAGTTATTATATTGAAAATGAAGGACAAGCTCCTTCTTGGGTGAAAGTGTTAGAATAGCCCCAATTCAGAACTCATTAAGGTAGCTGTCAAGATCCCTCTATTGTACCATCACCCCTGTCCCATTCCAGAGGAAGTGACTGTCCTTTTGAGTGAGTGTCCTGCCAAAGAAGTGTTTACAAATAAATGAAAAATGTCACAATCAATTTCACTTCTCCAAAACCACTATGTTGGTATCGCCACAATTTCTCTTTGTTACTCTGTTTTAGATCTCTTGCCTGCCATAAATAGCTTTTGATGACATAGGGCCTTTGTCTTGAGACCCCAGGTATGCCCTCTATTGGTGACCCTTGTAAATATTTGTAAAGTCATTTGAACAGTTCAAAGAAGTGGAAGCAATACATTGTTCCTCTTCTGAACAGTTCTTTTGGTCAACAAGGATTCAGATGTTAACAAATGTTTGATCACATATTTACTCATTTTAGAGAATCATTTCATATATTTTTAAGAATTCTATTATGATATATATAATATATATATATATATATATATATATATATATATATATATATATTATATATATATGATATTATATTTCACATTCTTTAAGCTCAAGATATTATTCCCATTAATCTAGTAAATACAACAAGAAATGTTACCTGTAAAAAAAATACATGTGATTATGCTTCTCTTAACTTTGAAAAGTGCTCACTATATCAGCTTATCTTTAATATTTGCCATTTTTATAACTTGGAAGAAACATCACCAATAGACTATTACCACTGTAATTATAAGCCATCCCCCTACTACAAGCATTATCAAGGCATACCATCATTAACAAGAGTTTGCTCTGAGCCATATTCTGTGGTAAGCAATCATGTGAATTAACTTATGTAAATGTATTACAGTGGTGCTTAGATTCCAAGTTAATATGAATTTGGAATAAAGATAACTAATTAGTAATTGCTAGCAGTTCTTATGGATATTAAAATTAAAGGAAAATAAATCTTCATATAATTACACTTAAAGAGATGTTAATCAGTATAATTAGATGTAGACTTTGCTGCCATTTGAGATCATTTAGCTTACTACTGTTGATGCAAAAGATCATGGATTGGAACAAGTAGCAATGTTTTTGTTTCTCTTAGATAAATAAAACTTTGAACATTTCCTCCCTCATTTCCCTATATTAATGACATACTAGTCAGTACTCACTTCCTTAAATTTGAGGGTCTTATGGTGAAAAATATATAGCTGCTTCTCAAAACTTTATAGTTCTGAGACAATCAGCTAAGAAGCCATGAAAGTGGAATAAAGCATGGTGAGGCAAACAGTATGTTAGTGTGAATGCAGTGTGAGGGTTAGGTGGGCACCTCAGTCAGTGTACGGTCTGCTGCCTCAGCAGCCATCGAGAATAGAAGGTGGAGGCTGGTTCTTCTTTGTAATAAAGGAATTTGTGATACCCAAAACAGTCACTGTGACAAGAATTTCTAGTAGCCTAAGATTTAAGGAGAGGGACATATCCTAAGGTCACATTTAGGAACTCAGATATAATTGAGGAAACAAAAATGAAAGATCCAAGATGTCAGGGGAGTCTGGTAAAAACCCCCAGCTTCTGAACACAATAGGAAGGATAAACATACCATGCTGATTTCACATCCAAATACATAAAATGTATTTTGTAGAATACAAGGTCTTAGCATGCAGGGACATGGTTTAATGCACATTGATTTTCCACCATCTACTATGGGTAGTATTTTGCCCATAGCAAGCTCTCAATATTTTTAGCATGTTATCCTAAAATTACAAATAAAAACATTCTAGAAAATGTGAAGTTAGCCCAAGAAAGCTTGCTTGAAGATTTATTATCTATGACAAATATTCTGGTTTCTGATCTGTTGACATGAATTAAAATCCCTTTCTCTGTCTGTTTTTAAGTTTTTAGTTTATAAGGAAGGCTCCTAGTTAAGAAAATCAGTATGAAATGCAGTGCATGTATCTGGAGGATATAATCCTTAGTGAGGTAACCCAATCACAAAAGAAGTCATTGGATAAGTGCTCAGTGATAAATGGATATTAGCCCAGAAACTTAGAATACCCAAGATACAACTTGCAAAACACAAGAAAATCAAGAAGGAAGACCAGCTTGTGGATACTTCATTCCTCCTTTGAATAGGAAACAAAATACCCATGAAAGGAGTTACAGAGACAAAATTTAGAGCTAAGATGAAAGGAGGGACCATCCAGAGACTACCCCACCGGGGGAATCCATCCCATAATCAGTCACTAAACTCAGACACTATTGCATAGGACAGCAAGTGTTTACTGAAGGGACCCTGAGATAGCTGTCTCGTACAGAAATGGATACTCACAGTCATCTATATGATGGAACACAGGGCCCACAATGGAGAAGCTAGAGATAGAACCCCAGGAGCTTAAGGGGTCTGCAACCCTATATGAGGAATAACAATATGAACTAACCAGAACCCCCAGAACTCGTGTCTCTAGCTCCATATGTAGCAGAAGATGGCCTAGTCGTCCATCATTGGGAAGAGAGGCCCCTTGGCATTGCAATCTTTATATGCCCCAATACAGGGGAACGCCAGGGCCAAGAAATGGGAGTGGGTGGGCAGGGGAACAGGGCGGGGGGAGGGGGAGAAACTTTCGGGATAGCAGTTGAAATGTAAATTAAGAAAATATCTAATTAAATTTTTTTTTCTAATTTACTCTATATCAATAAAATATTTTAATGCAAACTAAAAATGATTTGGGATAAAATAAGTGAAGAAAATTTTCAAATAAAAATAATGTATATATGCACACACACACACACACACACACACATATATATGTATATATATATATATATATATATATATATATATATATATACATATACATAGAGAGAAATTTATTTTTTGAACTCTAGAAAAAATATAGTAAAATACATTTTGAAGACCTTCACCTACATGGCAAAATGGAACATTCTTATTAACCAGGTATTATAATATAGTGAATGTCCTAGGAAGAATGCTTTAAGCCACGAGGTAAGGAGTCTCTCAAACACGTAACTGGATCTTACTGGCTCTCTGTTTCCTGTTCCCCAGTGTTCCTTGAGCCCTTGTGCACATCATCATTTGAACATAACTACATTGAAACAAGACACCACACCTTACCATTCTGATTGGTCATGGTTTCTAATAACAGTCTCTATCTTTATCAACAAGAAGCTTCCTTAATGTGGTGGTAAGGGAGAGGAGTCTACTTCAGTGTGATTGTAAGGATACACAGTTAGTCTGTACTTAGAGACTGTGCTGTTTTAGGAAAGTGGAATTCTGTCATCTATCACTTCACTAACACAACTAGCACAAGGTAATTGTTTAGGTTTTGAGCACAAAGCATGTCAGAAGCTATATCCATAAATTTGTCAACATGACTGCCTGCCTACAAGCTGAATAGGAATAAGAGCAGTAGGCATGCTAATGTTGACAGGAGATATTCCAAAATGCTTTCTCCCTACAAAAAGAACTACAGGCAACTAAGCCATTCCAAGAGAGGAAGAAACAGTCTTCCCCAGGGAAGCGCATGCCAATTGGTTAGTCAGTACCAAATGAACAGCCAGGAAAATGTGTGTCAATGTAATATTATACAAACAGACCAGGGGCGAATTAATGGATATGGATATGGTGTATATGGATATANCAGTGGGGAGGGGATCTTGGAAGAGTTAGTATAGGGAAAGTTATATGATCAATGATACTGTATATGAATTTTTAAATACAAAATTAAAAAATACTGCAAGGGTGGCTCAAGATTTAGGGAAAAACACTTCTAAAGTATTATAACCTTAGACACAGAATATTTAGGCAGTAAAGACTCTCACTGCCTATGAGCAGTGAGACCAGGATACATAGAGCCCTTGCCATTTACAGGGGAATACTACTCTTTGCTAATTGAGGCGGAGACATTCTAGAAAAAAAATGTTTGAGAATAGAAAACATTTATTTAGCTTATCATTCAAACATAAAATTTAAGAATGACAATTATTTTTCTTTTTTTATTAGATATTTTCTTTATTTATATTTCAAGTGCTATCTCGAAAGTACCCTATACCCTCCCCCTGCCCACCCACTCCCACTTCTTGGCCCTGGAATTCCCCTGTACTGGGGCATATAAAGTTTGCAAGACCAAGAGGCCACTCTTCCCAATGATGGATGACTAGGCCATCTTCTGCTACATATGCATCTGGAGATAGGAGCTCTGGGGGTACTGGTTAGTTCATATTGTTGTTCCACCTATAGGGTTGTAGACCCCTTCAGCTCCTGGGGTACTTTCTCTAGCTCCTCCATTGGGGGCCCTGTGTTCCATCCTATAGATGACTGTGAGCATCCACTTCTGTATTTGCCAGGCACTGGCCTAGCCTCTCTTGAGATAGCTATATCAGGGTCCTTTCAGGAAAATCTTGCTGGCATATGCAATAGTGTATGGGTTTGGTGGCTGATTATGGGATGGATCCCCAGCTGGGGTAGTCTCTGGATGGTCCATTCTTTTGTCTTAGCTCCAAACTTTGTCTCTGTAACTCCTTCCATGGGTGTTTTGTTCCCTATTCTAAGGAGGAATGACTATTTTTAAAGGCCATTGAAAATTGCAAATATGGCTTGAAACAGAATATTAGAAAGTCCATGTCACCCCACCAATGTGCACGGGTGCTCCAGACTCTCTTATGTTATCTTATTTCCTTCGCACAAGTTCGTGAACAGTCTTAAGCTAGGTTGGTTGAAATCACTTAGGAATTTGATCCTTGACCTAGGAAAGCATTTGAACTGTCTTCAAAATCCCATACAATTGAGCTTTTATCAAGAATGAAATGTGAGTCTGTACTAAGTGAAGTGTAATCATGTATCTGTTATTGTAAGGAGAGTCCAAAGAACCCTCCATCATTCTACCACATCTTATCAGAAATGTAGTACCCTTAACAGTAAAGAGAAATCCAGTAATCAAGATAGACTATTATTTGATTTACCATAAAAAAGAAAATTCATTTAAATCAGTACGAAGCAAACTATTTTTTTATATATTTGATCTAGGAAATTCAACACAATGCATACAATGAAGTTCTGAGGGAGAGACCAGGGAGAAAGAGAAAGGGAGAAGGGAAAGTGAAGTAGGGAAAGAAGTAGGCAAGAAAGAAAAGAAGGAAGGAAGGAGGGAAGGAAGGAAGAAACAAAGAAAGGAAGAAAGGAAGGAAGGAAGAAAAGGCAGTAGGTCTTGAGGGCACTCTACCAGGTAGGAAGGATATCAAGCCCCGCTCAGCGGGGTTCCTGGTCAGGCTGGTTTCTGCTGGGCAGGCAGTGATCACACTGTGAGGCGCAATTCCATCTGCAGGATAGAATTTCTGAAGGAAATCTCTTCAGGTCATTTCTGAAGGATAGTCTGTAGGTCTTTCCCTTCTGCTTCTACATCCTGGCTGACAGCACCTGCTCTGTAGCATTTTCTTGGCAGAAAGCCTTCATGTACATTTTAACAAACTTCCTGTGCCAGATTTTTCTCCTTAACTTACCAAGAGTAATTGTTTAAAGATGCCCAAAGCCAGCGGGACAAAATAAAACTTCTCTGGGAGCCTCAATGGTGAAGCTCACTACAGGCAGCAGGACCTATGAGTCACACAGCATTAGAAGCTGGCTTGTTGACCAGGGGAACTTGAAATTGTTTGTAATTGTCTCCAAAAGGCTATAATTCTTCACTACATTCATGCTAACATGTCTAATTTGGTTTCTGCATCCCTTTGTGTAATTACTGCAATATACAGGCTGAGAGACTAAAGTAGCCCTTTCGGTTTAGTACAAAGCCTTTTCCTGTCAGACAATGCGGCTCTGACCACCTGCTGACTGGAGACAGTGCAGTTTTCAGTGAGTTTTGGAAATGAGAGTTACTTGTAATTTATCTAAAATAGGCTAAGTATCTACAGCCCATCCACGCATCCTGCTCCATATGGAGACAGACATGGAGAAATCAAATAAAATGGAATAGCATTTTTATTTGGGCTCTGTGTTCGGCTGGAAGGGGGGCCACAGAGCAAGCTGAATCTATTCATAACTTTTCCTCTTATGTGTGTTTATCGACTCTAAGCTCCTACCAAGTACTTATTAATAAAGCATTTGCAGCTACAGTATACTTCTGAGAAGCTTCCTGTTTTTTTGTTTTGTTTTGTTTTGTTTTGTTTTATTTTGTTTTGTTTTTTCGGACAGGGTTTCTATGTGTAGCCCTGGCTGTCTTGGAATTCACTTTATAGACCAGGCTGGCCCATAACTCAGAAATCCCTGCTTCCCACGTGCTGGGATTAAAGGCATGTGGCACCACGCCTGGCCAGAGAAGCCTTGGCCCCTTCCTATCATGACACTTCAGATTTTAATTGAGAAGAGAGCAACATAGATTATGAGTATTTGGGTATGTGGGAGCTTGTCTTTAATCCCAGAACTCTGAGAATTAAAGGCCAACCTGGAATACATTATGAGTTCTAGGCAAGCCAGGGCTTCACATAGTGAGTTTATCAATCTCTCCCCCAATTTCACTCGCATGTGTATGTCTGGATGACTGTCACATGCATGAACACAGATATATACACACACATACACACAGAGAAAACCTAAAGACAGAGTCAGTGTTTTGATTAGCACACATCTGAGTGAACTTTTAAAATTCGATATCGATTTAATTTCTTCTAAAATACAGAATTGGAATGTAAGATAATATAGCTGGCTATGTGGCTAAGCGTTTCTGTCAGAATGATGAAAAATTATTGTTAGATAGATTGAAAGTTAATAGTACAGGGATTTGACAGCTTTGTAAGTACAATGTATTTAGTAAATTTAAAGCTGGTTGATCAGTCAAATCAATCATTCACACAACATGTGTGGATGAGTGTCATGTGCACTGAAATGCACTATATTCCATGAATATTTTCAAAACCATTAATTAAAAAGATGAACTGGATCTGCTGGTGAGGTCCAGTGTTAGAGCACTTTTCTATTATGCACAAGAGGTTGAGTTCACACACACACACACACACACACACACACACACACACAAACACACACACACACACACACACACACACACACACACACACACACACACACACACACACACACATGGACACGGACACAAATCGAACTAGGTCCAATTTTAATTTTCATAATTATAAAGCATAGCAAAACATTATGGAACATGTGAAAATATGAAACACTACAAAGTGCTGTACATAATTTTAAGAAAAAATAGTGAAATTAAGAGGTCACCCTGCTGTCACGTGGCACAGGCGGGTTGTAGACACTCAGAGGCCCAACCACAGTCACACTGTGTAGCATGGGCAGAGGAGGACATTCAGAGGCATGCCTGCCACCTGGCCCATTCTCAGAGCCATTATAATGTGCAAGTATGTGGTAGACAGATGTGACAGAAAGAGAAACACAACAGTTTGAACATTATGGGAAGGGATGGAACTGGATATACAGGAGTAGAGAGGAATAGCCTATTGTTAGCAGTCTCTCCTATCACCTGAGGCCATGGTGAAGCCTGAGCCCATGCTATGCTGAGGCCTATGTCTGGGTCTCTGGCATGAAGCAGCAGNTGCAAGTATGTGGTAGACAGATGTGACAGAAAGAGAAACACAACAGTTTGAACATTATGGGAAGGGATGGAACTGGATATACAGGAGTAGAGAGGAATAGCCTATTGTTAGCAGTCTCTCCTATCACCTGAGGCCATGGTGAAGCCTGAGCCCATGCTATGCTGAGGCCTATGTCTGGGTCTCTGGCATGAAGCAGCAGAGGTCAGCATTGGTGTTCATGGCTCATGTTAGAACTAAAGTCCATGCTGTCACCCCACCTGAGATCAAATCGATGTCCAGGGGCCATAAAGAGTGGGCCCTGTATTTTGCTGGGCATCACAGTAGGGCTAGCTCTGGAGGCCTTGGTGCAGAGGAGTCACCCCAATGGCATGAAAGCAGGAGACCTGAGCCTGTACCTTGCTGGGTGCAACATTGGGTAAGTCAGGACACTGAGTGTGGAGAGCTCACCCTGGTGGTACAGGGATGCAGGACCCGGCCAACTATTGTGCTCAGCTGTTACCCAGGACCAAATCCAGGGCTCTGAGATGGACTAGACATTTGTTATGTCTGTCCAATGACATAACAAAAGTCCCCAAATAGTAGCATATAATTTGCAGAAGGCATTTTGAGCTAGACTCTGTTGGATGAACATAATTTAGGTACAAGGAGGAGGAAAACAGATCGTGAGATCAACAAGCAGCCTGAGTTCAGAGGCAGCTGTGCAGTAGGTCCTTACATGGAGAATGGAGATGCAGGAAGGAGACAGATTGGATGCAAGGAAGTCGGGTGGTCGGGCCTTCAAAGCAGGAACGAGCTTTAGAGCAAACAATGGGCCATTTCCAGAGCTCCAGTTGTGAGTATCATTGTGATGATGTTATTGCCAAGTCAGCCCGAGCTTGGCTGAGAGGCAAGATCCCTAGGAGTGAGTGTGAATATTATGTGGGAGCCAAAGTGGACCAAGAGAGAGTGCCGACAGGAGTGAATGAAGAAATATAGTCTAAGCAATTAAGCTTTATTTTACTGATACTTATTTCTTATTTACAAATATAGTACAACAATTAACTCATTCCAGAGACAGTAATTAGCAATCAGGTTAAATTACTTTGATTACCTCTTTTACATTTAATTAAGAACATTTTCAGAAGGCTGCTTTCTAAGATGTTTTATGGACTCTCCTCTCTGTAATTTCTTTTTTCTTCAGTTTCAGCTCACTGCTCCCTGTCAGGCCTCCATTTTTGCCTCTCTTTCCCATTATGCCTCCAGAAATTACAAAATTTTCAAGTAGATTTTTACTAATTTTTTACTAATTAATGACTTATTTTAATACAGTTTTGAAATTATGAAGGCTTATAAAATGATATTTTTTTCTCCATCCATATGGAGACCTGTCAATATAACTGTAGTATCTGCATGGTAACTTTGACTTGATGCAGTAACTCCTGATATTTAATACATTGTATCTATTGATAAAATATGTTTGTTGAAAATTTGTTGCTGTAAGCAGTCCCCAATATTTCTTCAGGTTAATTGCAAAATTTTAAAAGATGCTTATCGCATGGGTGGTCCTTACTTTTACAGTAACCATGAATGTTGTTTGAAGAAGACAGGACTGTATTTTATATCATGATTTTATAAATTCTTAGCATCAATACTTTTTTATTTTCAGTGTGCCTATTGGTTTTTGGCACTTCGCTCAGATTCAGATCTACTGTAGTTAGGACAATAATCTAGGCATACATTAAACTTCTTGATTTGGACCTAGCCAAATCCCTGTGTGTTCTCATAGTTCTATGTACTAAATCTAACTGTGGCTTCTAGGCCAGGTAACTGTCTTTCTGGAACCTTATTTTCTTACTCATTAAAATTCTGCGTGTCTTGCTGGCAGTTTCTATCTCCAAAAGGTGCTTGGGAAAGGTTTCTTTGATTCCTTCCGGGCTGAAAATGTCTTTATTCCACCCTCACGCTTGATTGATGGATTGGTTGGACACAGCTGCTGATGTTTCTCATAATTCTGAAAACTCTGTTATTCTTACAGGATTTCTGTTAAAACCAAAGACCATTCTGTTGGTTGATATTTCCTTCAAACTGACCTTACAAGGCTTGATCATTTTGTGTTGTTACTGGTGTGGTTATTATTTTGATATTCTTTTCTATGGTTTCTTTATTTCTGAGATGAATATTGGGAAAATTCTGGCCATAATGAATGGATTCTTCTTATTCCTCTCTTCATGTCCTGTTGTTTTCCATCTCCTTTTGTATTTGGTGAGTTCGTTGATTTTTCTTTTCTATAATGTGTGTTGTTCATAGGCATTGATTTGTGTGACTTTCTATTTATTTATCACTTTCTGACTTTATAGCACACTGTATTTTTCTGAAATTCCCCCTTTCTCATCTTTGATCTGATGAAAACATTTCTCACACATCTAAATCTAATTCTTAAATATATACTTGAAAAATAAAATACTTAAAAACTCAGTTTGGATTTGTTTTCTGGCAGACTTTATGACAGAACCCGGATTGACCTCCTTCTATGTTGATAGCCTGATGTCTTTTGTCTCAAGTGAAGGGAACTGATGAAAGTAAATTGAGTCAAGAAGCAGCTAATCTCTTAGCTGTAGACATTGTCATATCTGCACCTGCGTTTACCATTACCAACTTTGAAAAGAACCTGCACTCTCTTCTGGACAAGTGAGGTATTTACAAAGGGAATATACTTCTTGCTCCCGGTTTTATAAACTAAGAAAGGGACTTTATTCTAGTACATTAATTTACGTCTCTATTTTCTTTTTTTTTAATTAGATATTTTCTTTATTTACATTTCCAATGTTATCCCCATTCCTAGTTTCCTTTCTGAAAACACCCTCTTGCTTTCCCAAACCCCTCCTCACCAACCCACCCACTCCTGCTTCCTGGCCCAGGCATTCCCCTATACTGGGGCATAAAACCTTCACAGGACCAAGGGCCTCTCCTCCCATTGATGATCAACTTGGCCATCCTCTGCTACATATGCAGCTGGAGCCATAAGTTTCACCGTGTGTATTCTTTGGTTGGTGGTTTAGTCCCTCGGAGCTCTGGGGGTACTGCTAAGTTCATATTGATGTTCCTCCTAGGGGGCTGCAAACCCCTTGGCTGTGCATCTCTGTGTTAATCACCACCTACTGTAAATAGAAGTTTCTTAGGTGATGGTTGTGAGATGCGATATTTATAAGTATTATCATAAATCATTAGAAGTGGTGGTCATAGTGGTAGTGGTGCTAGCGATGGCGATTATGGTGGTAATAGTGGTAGTAGTGGTAGTGGTGATGATGATGATTCAGGATTCTAATTTATAGCCCAGGCTGTCTTAAGCACTCCATGTAACTCATGGAAACATTGACCTCATTTTCTTTCTGCTCCACTTACTTAAGGCTAGGATCATATGTAAGTGTGACCATTCCCAGCCTTCAGTTTTATGTAACCTATGGTACTTCAAGCTGAACCGTTCAAGAGAAATTATGATGCTGCCCTCTGGATATCTTAGATATAACCTGTGTTCTGTGTTTCCATTACATTATTGATTGTCTTTCCTGTTAGGTATAATATTTTTATTTCTTGTGATTTTTGGTACTCTGTACTATAGTCCTTCAGTATTTGACTTCACCTTTTTCCTTCTGGTAATTGTTCTCTCAGTTTCATTGTTTTTGATTTACTTTTTCTTGGAGAATAAAATAGTGGTGTTTTTTTTTTTTTTTTTTTTTTTTTTTTTTTTTTTTTTTTTTTTTTTTTTTTTTTTTTTTTTTTTTTTTTTTTTTTTTTTTTTTTTTTTTTTTTTGTGGAGCTTGTGCCTGTGCACTCTTAGTATGAATTCTGTTCCTATCATCTCTTTGTGTGAATATTGAGCCCAGAGCCTTGGGCATACTAAGCTTGATTCTGATACTCATGCTAACTCCTTCTACAGTCTAGTATGACCACTTATTTTTGGATGAGGATTATATCTTGTGAAGGTACAGTTTCAAGATCAGCGGCATTAATATAAACCTCAGATGATAGTAGTCCATTAAGATAGAAATTTTTGAAGAGCATGCTTTAACTACATTTCAACATGAAAGTCTGAAGACATTTCTGACTTTAAAACTAAGTGTTAAAATGTTAAATTGTACAAAACTTAAAAAGATTTTGTCTGTAATTTGAAGCTACCCTCATGTTGAAGTGCAAAGCTGCAGAGGGAAAGAAACTGCTTCCATAAATTACCAAGCAAACATAGGTATAACACTGTTTGGGCAAATTGTATCAGTATGTCAGAGACTTAAAAAGAGTCCATGGCCTAGACATCTAACTTTAGGAGCCTCTTCTAAAGAAGGATGTTTCGAATGTAGAAAAACCACAAATATCCAACAATTTGAGCTCCTTTATTAAATATGTGAACATAAAACTAGAAATATTCTTATAATGGGAGAATTCATAAATAAAAAGAAGCGAAATAATAGAGTTTTAACACTTAAGGCTGATGTTTATGAATCATTTGTAAAGTATACTGTAGGGGTCTGGAGACATGGTTCAGGGCAAAAGCATTTGTATTGCAGAGCATCCAGGTTCAGTTCCCAGCACCCATAAGACAAGTCACAACCATCCATTACTCCATCCAGGGGATCTAAAATACTCTCCAGACCTCTGCAAGTCCTGGCCATGTATGCAGTGTACAAACATGTTATAAAAATATGCAATACATAAAAATTATTTGCACTACAAATATAAAATAATACATTGATAGGAAATGCTTCTTAGATATTTAATAAAACTACAATAAAGAATTCTTTGTCACAGTTTTTATAAATCAACAATGGTAGAGGCACATAATGTGATTTTGTTAATAATAAATATAAAGGTGAATAAATCTGAAATCCTATAATTAGTATTAATTTAGATTTTTGAAACTTTCATTTTAGGTAGACAATCATTTTGCATAATTTAATCACTAATTATAGAGAATTAAATACCTGAGTTACCATTGCACTAATTATAAAATTAAATTTAATGCATGCATGGTATTGAGCTGGAATGAAGTGGATATATGTATGAATATATATTCACATACAAATCCATGAACTGCATCTACATAAATGCTTCCAGAATACAAGTTACATTAGCTGTGTTAGCAATTTTATGGATAGAATTTTAATGACAGAATGTGTTTGAGTGAGTATTTAAAAACATATACACATCAAAATTCAAAGCATAGATAATTTTATCAAATTAAATATTTAGATTTTGTAAGGGGGCAGTAGGCACTGTGCTCATGAATATTTAAAAGTATGCATCTCTTTTTCTATGTTCACTGTGCAAACATTTTTTCACAACCCAGATACCAAAGCCTACAAAATGCATTGCCTGGTTATTTTCATAATTATAATGAAATATTAGAAAATTGCTTAAGAATAGAAGTAAAGATTACCTTCTGCAGTTTCCTTTACATGATGTGGTAATAAAAGGGCACAGAGCTTTTTAAACAGTACCATTAGTAGATTAAAATATCAACTTAATCTAACTGAATTTGTAATTATTATAAAATGATTTTTATAATTTATTTTTCAGACAGGGTTTCTTTTTATAGCCCTGGCTGTCCTGGAACTCACTTTGTAGACCAGGCTGGCCTCGAAATTAGAAATCTGCCTGCCCCTGCCTCCCAAGTGCTGGGATTAAAGACGTGCGCCACCACCACCCTGCCGATTTTTATA
>LR750896.1:234996-262262 GCA_902729485.2 Mus minutoides
AAAAAAAAAAAAAATCACAAAATTGGAAGTCACAATGGATAATAGAGTAAGATAAGATGATGATGATGATGATGATGATGATGATGATGATGATGATAATGAGTAGGGTAGCAAGCAAGGTTTAAAAAGTGCCGAAACAAAGTGCAATGAAGCAAAGTGTCTCCAGAAATACTACTGATCCATCTTGTGGTGACCATTAGTCCTGTCCTCAAACACAGTATGTACACCCAGCAAGAGTGCATTTGAGAAAAATGATTTTGTTTTTTCCTTTGTGAGTCCGTCTTATAAACCTCTTAGTGGTGGAAGCTCTTGTCTGCTTATCCTCAGTGCTGGGACGCTGCCTGACTTGAATGTGTGAAGGCCATGTGTCTGGTGCTGCAGTCTCTGAGATATTATATGTATGTCAGGCCTGTTATGTCTGTAAGGCACTATATCTTTGGAATTTTGTCTCCAGTGGTTCTCACAATCTTTCTGCCTCCTCTTCAGCACAGTTCCTTGAGCCCTGATGAAGACATTCCATTTAGAACTGAATATTCCAAGTTCTATCACTCTCTGAACATTGTTCAGTTGTGGGTCCTAATGGTGGCTGAGTGAGATACTGATCTATGGGTTTAGGAGAATGTTGTAGGGTGTAGTGGAATATGGAACAATAGAGTTTTGCTTCGCCATACATTCAAGGCCTGTCTACTCTTCAGTTATGAAGAGCTGACCAGTGTCAGGCCTGGGTTCCACACCGTGGAGTGAGCCTTAACCTAATCAAGTAGTGATTAGGTGCTCCCACAACATTTCTGCCATTATGCAGATAGGTCACCATTGTAGACTGGATTAGAGGCAGTTTGATGTTTCCCTTTCTCCTGTAATGAGGTCCAGAATGCCTTCCAGAACATGAACGCTAGTCGGTAATGGTGAAGGCTCTAGTTAGACACCACTTCAACGTTCTGATTTTATTTCTCTGGACCTCAAATCCAATACAGGACTCTATTTTCTGATTTGTTGATGTCAAAGCTTAGAATCTGTGAGGAGATTTAGTTTGGTTATAATAAAATGTAAATATCTTCCAATAGTTCTATCCTGTTGCACAGGTAAATAGAGAATTAGGATAGAACCTTAGACATTTCTGTTGAATAGAATACTTATTTCTTTCTTAAGGAGGTTCTTATCCCTCTTTCCCCTCCACTCTTTTCTTCAAGAAAATTTCTGCAGGAAAAGTGTAATTTAAATGAACTGTGTCTTAAGTAAAATGGACAAAACTGAAAATATCTGTCTTTAAGCCAGTGGCCTTTGTTATCTCAGAGAAAGCCAGTGACTCTCTACACCTTAAATCAGAATGGGACAAGGATGTGCAAAATATGCTTACCCTGTGTGCAACTGAGTGCCTGTTTCAGGAAGACACTTAGTCTGCCATTCATTTTTCTGGGGCACTTTACTAATTTACTTTGTTTTTCTTAAAATAAACTGAAAACCCAGCCCAAACTCCACTGAACTTTAAGTTATCACAAATGTGTCTGATGAAAGAAATAGCATACATTTTCTGTATTTTTGTCTGAGTTACTTCTCAAGTCCTGGCTTTAAAATATTCCACAGTGAATATATGTATTCTAAAATAAAATGCTTTTTTGTTCATTTTTTGAAAAAAAGTAATATAAATATTTTCAGACTTCCTTTAACACTTAAAATTAGTAGATATAGTTTTCTATTCCTTATTTAAAGACTGTTTATGATCCTCTGTGATAGAGAACCATCTTCAAGATTAATGTATTTGTTCAGATTTAGTGATAGAATATTACAGACTTTTCATTTACAGACTTCATGTAGATTTTTCAATGATTTTTTTTTGACAAATTAAAGACACTTTACTTAGGCTTAACATATTTTTAATGAAATGACACTTGGAACGGGGAAGCATATTAGTTGTGTCATTGTGTTCAAGTATGGCTTCCTCAGAAAGGTATTCCCTAAAATACTTGTGCACTGTACTTGGCTAAATTTAAGTGACTGTTCCCATTTCATCTAACTCAGTGTGTGTTCTTCTATCAGCTATCTATCAGGAAAGCACTTTGTATCATACCAGAACAACTGGCCTCCCATAGATTTAATGTAATTCTGAAATATTTTGCATATTGGAGTTAATGTGTAACATAGACTCCATTTTTATATTTAGTGAAACAGAAAAGAGAGAACCAGTTTATTTTCTAATGTCTGATTTTAGGAGTTTTTTTTTTTTTTTTTACAGCCATCCAGTGAGAAATGCCTGGGTTCTCACTATTAAATCTGATGACTCAAAAAACAGGGTCTGGCATTCATAGTTCTTATTGATATTCTGCTTTGCTGCCTTTATGTACAGTTTTAAACATTTCTTATATATTTGAGCTTTAGCCTTATCTTACAGAAGAGAAATAATATTCACACTTTATAGCTGTTTATACATTTATAAAAGCATCCATAAAGCACTTTAGTGCCTTTATCAGAGTAGCCAGTGTATTAGTGAAGATCATTATTATGCCTGATAACCTGTAATAATTAATGATGTATAAAGTGCCAATAGTTTGTCCTGATAACTAAACAGTAAAGACTTTCCATTACTTTATTTTTTTATTTATTTTGATGTACAATTTTGAAAACAACGTATTTAATTTTACCTAAAGCTTTAAGACCTGTTACATTATTATCCTTTGGAGACTCTAAGATAACAAAAGTATTCCCTCACAGGACTGGTAATTTTAGAGTCTGTACTCATTGTGCCATGGCATTTCTCATTGATAATTAGTAATTTCACATTCATTGACAAATGTTTCCCTTGGCCTATGGGTTTTGGTTAAATTCCCTGTAGAACTAGGTGTTGGTTTCAAATTACTAAAGATGAGTGTTATAAGAAGACTTTGGTGTTGGCTTGGAAAGGATAAGCTGCTGCTACTGTGTGCTAGAAATGAGGAACTTGGAATCCAGCAAGTTTTTACAATGCTTTATATCTCCAAGGCAATATTGTGCTTTCTCCTAACAGTTTTACACGATTAATCTAAATTCTCCTTTATGTTACTGAGCACAGTTTTTATGTTTATTATGAAATGTTTGATATGCAAAGATCAAGATGACAATTCCTTGCTCTAATAGATACTTTGCTTAGATGAGCTGGGGCGAAAGTCCATTTAAATGACCACTATAGAGGTACAAGAAGTTGTTTTCAAGGTTCATTAGAACACACGTGTCCTGGGACTTAGTAACAAGCCCAACTCAACCACCTAAATTGTGTCAATGAAACCAGGTTTTAAGGTTATGTGAAAGAAATCTAAAGGTAGCCTTGATTGTATCAGTGAAACTTCTGAATTGTCTTAAGGATAGGTCACAGAAAGCTAAAAGAGACTGCAGGTTTTCAGATCCAGAATTGTGAAAAACTGTCTTTTTAAATTTTTGGAGTGATATGGTCTTTAATAAGTACATTTTTTATGCTCTAAAATTTATAATGGAAAATTTGTTAGGATAATAATAGAATTTTAAGTTACTATTTATGGAAATGCTTATGTATTCAATAAGTTCAGAAAGGGGAAACTTGGTTCTGGGTCTAAATTCTTTCCACTTATATTTAGGTAGGTATTTAGTTTGATGAGTGGTATTAAAATATTTGATGTAATAAACATTTAGTGTATTATCCATATCTTAGTTCCATACTACTTTAAGGAGCACATTTAGAAGACTCCTTCTCTTGCTCTCATCTGTTCCTGAAATGCTCGACTCCACGTGTTTTCTACTTCTTGTAATTAATGCAGAAAATAAATGGCCTGAGATTTTATGTACATTATTTTCTGGAATAGGATCCCGACCCCCACCAGTACATTTAAAATGAGTGATCTCAATATGAGATTGGACCCAGTGTTGTTTAACATACCAGAAGAAAGTCTGAGATCCTCACATTATATTTAACTAAGATTTTAATAATAATTTATCTAGGGTAAAAAAAAGAGAAAAAGAGAAAACATCTCTTTAATTATAAAATTATAATTCTTTGGCCTTTTTTTAAAAATAAAAATAGAGTGGTTCCAAGATGTGGGAGCGGGTGGGTAGGGGAGCAGGGCCGGGAGGGGAGAGGGCATAGGGAACTTTCTGGATAACACTTGAAATGTAAATGAAGAAATTATCTAATAAATGTTGGAAAAAAATAGAGTGGTTTCATGTGTTTAATGATTTTGTTACCTGACTTTTAAAGTTAACGATATCTATTTACAATTTGAATTAGTCGCTGTAATTTAGTAAGTATATAGTAGAAAGAATTGTACAATTTATTTAATTGATCAATCTTGAGTGGTTCTCACATCTTTTCTCCATCTTTATAAAATATGACAAAAGTTTCTCAGAAAAAAATGCTATGAGCATGCTATTTATATATTTAGGATAATTGCATGTAAGTCGATTTAAAAAGAAAGTTTCAAAGGTTCCATTTATTAATACTCCTGATATAGAATGCCTTGTATTTATGAAAGGATGGCTTTCAGAGCATAGTAAGGCAGGGCTCAGAACAGAGTGAGTTCCTTCACCATATCTTACAGTAATGTTTTATTGAACCCCATCAGTGATCATTTTCTTTGATCATCATCAGAAACCTTGTCCATCTTAGTTCTTGTAAAGACAACACAGATTATATTCATATGGAGAGAACCTCAATCCAGAAAATCTCTCCACAGATTGGCTTGTTGCGAAGCATTCATGTTTGATGATTGATGTGGAAAGAACGAGCCCATTGTGGGTGGTCATACCCCTGGGCAGGTCATCCTCAGTTGTATAAAAATGCAGGCTACGAAAGCCATGAAAGGCAAGCCAGTAAGCATTGTACCTCAATGGCCTCTTCTTCCCGTCCCTTGCCCCAAGTTCCTGCCTTGTGTCCCTGCCTTGAATTCCTTCAATGATGGATTGTGTCCTCAGAGTTATAAGGTGACATAAAGCCTGTATTTTCTATTTTGCCGTGGAGCATGCTTTGTATGATAACCTCATGCTCTGCTGGCTAGGCAGCAACTATGAGTTGCAGCTCCCCGTTAGTCACGTGATCACTAGTTTAAACAACCCGTTATTAGAAGGTAGGGTAGAACCCTGGGAGCCTAGACCAAGCTCAAGGGGGGCTATGATTGTGGTCCAAGACTAAATCACAAAGTTACCTCTAACATTATGAGATTTTTGGTTTGTTATTTGTTTTTAGAACTTGAATGAATGGTCCTTGAGTGCGAATTTTGTAGATAGCACTGCTTCATAGTTTTCAAAATATTAGACACACTTGGAAGTTGTAATGTTGCTTATGGGTGAGGATTCATAGGTTAATTATACTTAATACATTTTTATGTTTAATATGTAAAATTTTCATGAATTCATCAGGCCATATCCCAACTGTATACATATATACATTTAAGGCTATAAAACCTTTGATCCAAATAGATTTTTCACTTGGGTAGCTTTATATCACTGCAATCACTGATAATGTTCTCAGGTAACTGTGAAAGCAGTTTTATAGGTCCAAACTAAGCATCGGTCTCATCTTAGTCAAATATCAAGTATGATATACAACGACAATGATTATCTTCTTTTACAGACACAGAAACACACTTAGAGGTTTAATGCTAGGTATCTATGACTTCACCATCTTTCTCTAAGACATTAGAGTTGTGACGTGATTGATTACTATAATTATTGAGGCTGAATAGATTCCTTGAAGGAGAGATTGACTGTGATGACTGATGAAGAGAATTTAGAGGCAAAACAGCACCAGAAAGAGTTCCTGCTGAATGTCAGTTAAGTCAAACCCATGCAGATCCCGACACAGTTCATATAACTTCAATTCCCCACTTTCATTCCATTAGGCAACAATATTTACATATGATTCTAGTCTTTATACAAATAGGATTCCATTTCGCAGTTGGAATCAGGAATAGGTTCCATTTAGGAGATAGGAATAGGAAACTGAGTAGCAACAGAGTTTGAGTCCTGGCAGACAGGATGTTTCACAGCTGAAAATGAGTATTGTATCTACACTTGTTTCTTATCTTTGTATGTTACTATGGGATTCCACAGAAAACTATAAAAGATTAGGTGAATTATAAATAACAGGCCTATTTACAGTTCTAATTTGGGATCAGATGAGGGTTTTCTCTTTGTGGTAGATTGCTCTTTTCCTCTTTCCTTGTATGAATGATGGAAAAGAACAAGGAGAGCGCTTTAATCTCTTCAGAGTCTGCTAATTGTGCAAAGGGGTTTTCACCTGTGTATCTGAATTATCCCTCACATATGACACCCTGAAATACTGTCACCCTGGTTGTGAGCATTTCAACCTACAAATTTTGAAGGAAACATCAACATTCCATCCATAGCAATAAATTGTAATATATTGCAACAGTAAGTTGACCACTGACACTGTATCTTTCAATTTCAGTTCAGTCTAAATTTTTCAATTCTGAATTTTTGTGTCACGGGATTTTAAATACCAAGACACGCTCAATAACTTTAGAGATAACCTCTAAATCCCTTTTACCGGACTCTAACTTTAATGCAGATTTGTGTTCTACTCGATGTGAATTTATGTTCTTTTTTATTTTTAAAATCTATCCCTTTTCTAGAACCCAATAGTAATTTGTCATGAATGAGAAGTAAAATGTTTCTGTTTCTGTTATTTCTGTTTTGATTTTGCAGTTTTATAATTTTTACATCTAAATATAAAGTTTTGTTTTACATTAAAAATACAGAGAAAGAAAATAAGTTGTGTATTGTTCACTCTTGCAAAAGGCAGGTTCAAGAAATGAAAGGGCTTGTGCCTCACAGGCCCTATTTTACACATGATAACAAACAAATTTAGAAAGGTAAATCTGAAAATAGCTGGCAAATGCAAACTGTGGAGCCTATGTGGATTGTAGTTCTAACCCTTGGCAAATATTTCTGGCGTCTGCTGCTCTTCTTCATGTTGTGTCTTCAGTTAGTGCCATACAAGGCTAGGTTAACAAATATTCAACGTACAAAATTACTTTCAATTTTTATCTTATCTTTATAGATGAGGTTTATATGTAGTTCAGACTATATTACAAGGGATCATTTTTTCCAACTTGATGAGTTGTTTTTTTTTCTTTTTTTCTTTTTGTAAATAAATTTGGAGGAACTCATTAATTTATTATTTTATCCAATAACCTTTTAAAACATGTAGCTTTTTCTGATGTTCTTCTGCTGTGTTTTGATGGATTTTTGTTTTTGAAGTAGCCTTTATTATTTCCTGCTCCTGGGCCTTTGTTGTTGGAGGCCTTATCTGTTCTATTTAGAACTTCAGTTTCATTCCTTTTCTACAATCTATCCTCTGTACCGAGTAAATTATTTTATTTCATCCACTGGTATGCTTTCAGATGCCATTCTAGTCTAGAACACACACAAAAAAAATCTCTTTGTCCTTGCTCAGCCATCACTGAGAGAAAAAGCTCTCAAATAACACCATTTTGAAGAAAATCTTATAATGGACTATGATTAAGTAATTTTTCCATTTTTAGTGAGATCAGTTGCCCCTCTGCTGGAAAATGTACTCACTTGTTCTTATAAATCAAAGAGGATCGTCGTTCTATTGTGTTAGTTTTTACAGTGCTTGGTATATATGCTCTGGTGACATTATCGCATGTTTGACTGAAAACATACCTCTTCAAATGTATTTTACTCTTAATCTAATTTTTAAAGAATGTTTTAAAAATCTATTTTCAAAGTATTTCCTAAAGCTATATGGGAAGTAACTGAATTATTGTTTCATATAAGTCCCTACTAAATTATTTCAAAAGATATATGCACTCAAGGAAAAAAAATCCAATCTTAAAACATATACTGTAAGACTATCATCTGGAAATGCAGCTTTGTAGTTTTGAAGCCATGTTTGTTAGAGTACTTTTTGATTATCTTTATTTCTTATTTTTACAAGTCATAAGGAAGAGACATTGCTAGCTATCAGATAGTTTAGAGTTTTATGACTAATCTCATTTATACAAAGTTGATATTTTAAGATTATAAACAAAAAATGTTTGTTTATAATTTGAAATGTCAGTTGATCTAAATCCATGCCATAATATGATAATATTTTCTTTTCTCAGAGAGATTTTGAAGTAGTAAAATAAAAGAGGCAGAAAGCTGATAGCTTATGGGATAAAAGAAGTATGATCAGGAGCTAGAGAAAGTACCCAAGGAGCTGAAGGGGTCTGCAACCCTATAGGTGGAACAACGATATGAACTAACCAGTACCCTCAGAGTTCTTGTCTCTAGCTGCATATGTAGCAGAAGATGGCCTAGTGGGCCATCATTGGGAAGAGAGACCTCTTGGTTTTGCAATCTTTATATGCCCCAGTACAGGGGAATGTCGGGGCTAAGAAGCAGGAGTGGGTGGGTAGGGGAACAGGCGGGGCAGGGTATAGGGGACTTTCAGGATAGCATTTGAAATGTAAATAAAGAAAATATCTAATAAAAAATTGGAAAAAGAAAAAAAGAAGTATGATTTTCTAGAGATTTAGTCATAACATAGTAGTGGTTTAAAGTATGTAATTTAAAACATCATGGATTTAATTTATGTTTAATCTGTGTGCTTCAATTTTAAAATAATTTTGGACCAATGACATACTAGCATTGTTTTTGCCAAGGTGTATATTAGCGATACCACAAATTACACATATCAGTGGACCATGTTTCTCCCTCACATGGCCTCCATGCCCTTCCTTTTTCAGGTTATGGGTAAGGATACAAGTGAGGTCAGAGAAGATGGGGCAGAACAGTTAACAAAAACAAAGTTTTTTTTAGGCCCCTTGGTCATGCAGAATTTATATGCCCCAATACAGGGGAACGCCAGGGCCAAGAAGTGGGAGAGGATGGGTAGGAGAGCAGGGCCGGGAGGGAGGAGGGTATAGGGAACTTTCTGGAAAACACTTGAAATGTAAATGAAGAAAATATCTAATAAAAGTTGAAAAAAAAAAGAAAAGCTTCAATGAAACTTAATACTGGACAATCTACTGAAAAAATATAATGATAAAAAATTCTTTGTATTTAAATATAAATTTCTAATGTATAGCTAGGGTTCTATAATAGATTCTTTGGTGCTGTCCATTAAATGTATGCTTGGTACACACTTGTTACTCTTGCAAATATATATAAGTTCATTGAATACTATTTGTTAGAATGCCAAATTTTTAGAAAATTGAAATAGAAGTCTAGATATATTTTTAGATATTTTATAATTGATTGAAATAGAATGCAAACAAAGAATATATATATATATATATATATATATATATATATATATATATATATATGTATATATATATATACACACACACACTTTTCTTTTTTAAATTTTTCTTACTACTTAGTAATTTTATATTTTCTGTATGATTTATTTATTTTCTAATCCATGTTACTCTAGAAAGCATTTTAATTTTGTTTGGCTTCTTTTTATTTTACTAATATGCAGTTAGATAGGTGGATATGATCACCTTTTTTACTTGGTGTGTTTAGTTTTCATTTTCATTTCTTTATAAAATATGCCCATTGTTTAATAATTATTATATGCATATATTTAGTAAATATATATTACAGTCATTATAGAAAGATAGTGTATTCAAACAAAACTCTTAGGACATTTATTTACTAAGGACCGTTACATTTTATTCCATGGTTTTCTGTTTACTATTATTTAGTTTTGAATTAGTCTATCACCTATGAGGCTTTCCAGGATCTCTCTGTTTTTATAGCTCCCTTCCACATTCCCCTTTTAGGCAAATGATTTTTAGTTTTGTCAGGAGTTTCTACATTTGTGACGAAGACTTCATTACTATTATTAGTATTAGTAGTAGTAGTATTAGTATTAATTTCAAGACAATGTCTTCTCCTTTCACGCTTTCCTAGTTCCTCATTTCACTTATCATAGGTTTGCTCAGTGTGTCCTGTACTTCGTTCACTTTTCCCTCTCTTGGTTACTGCCTGTCTTCATCTGTTTTCTTCTACATTGATTAAAATATTATGAAGTGGAAAATTAGTTTTAAAAGTGGAGCTTCATTAGTTGATAGTTCTGGAAAATCAAAAGCCCCAGGTTTGTACAGGCATATACTGTGGAACTCACCCATTACATTAGCAGACATGATGAAAGACATACCAATGGTGACGTCTGATGCCACCACGGCTGTCAGGAGCCTCCATATTCAGGCCCTTAGTGAATCGTCTTAGGTCCTAAATGCCATTTCTTAATACCAGTAACACCTGAATAGAGACTTATTCCTCCAACAACTGATATTGGAGGTTAAATATCTGAATCACAACACTCTCTGATTCAACCAATAATCTTTTCACACCTCTTCTCCACTTCATTGATCTGCTATTTGTTTCCTTTTAGCATGTATCTTAACACTTACTTTTTTGATTGTATATAATTTGTTTCTAAAAATTCTATTTTTTCTTTTTCTAATATATCATAATTTAGAAGTCCATTTCAGTATTTGTCATTTTTATTTGATGATTGTTTTTTTTTTTTTAACTAAAGTACAACAAAAGGTATTCTGCATACTGAGTGTGCTTTTCATCACACTTAGTCACAGGTACACGCTAACTTGGTACCTACATACTTAGTGTGTTTTTCTTTACACTTAAGTCACTGGTACCACTTGGTACCACTGATTTGATCACTTTCTCTAGTCCCTAGTGCCCCAACATTTTGAAAATTAAGTAAGCATATGATATTCATATAGATCATAGATGTGAGATAGCACATATGTATATATATATATGAAAGTACTTACTTTAAATATTTCAGTAATTTTTCAAAGCTTCAGAAATTATAATGGATATTTCAGTTTTGTATTAACTATGATAGTTCTATTGCTAATATTGCAATTATATAATTTTAAATTTCATATTTATGTTTTCTGAATTTAAAGTAATAATATAGAATAGTTTGTATTTTTAAATATGAAATATGTTGTGCTTAATTTTAAGCAATTAGTGGACAACATACAATCAGTACTTATATACTTAGAGCACTCTTCATCAGCTTCTTTGTATTTTTATCAATTATTGAACTTATTATTACTGGTATTGTCATTGCTGATTTACAACCTTTAGGGAATATTTTATTCAGTATAGAATTGAAATTTTGTGATACCTGTATGACTTTGAGACTATTACGATGTGTATAATGGTAACTTCAAGCTTGACAAAAATGCCGGAATGTTGCAGTCTGTTTTAGCAGAATGACTGGGAGAGTATTATTATTGCCATGTTAATATGGCCTTTTGGGCTGGACCCAGAGCTTAGCACATGCTAGGGGTCATCTCTGATCCTCAGTTCATTTTATATTCTTGAATTTGTGTTGAAAAGTATATTCTTTGAAATAAGTAAATAAAACTATACAATTATAGGTAAGTGTCTTAATTGGTCTGAATAATATTTTTAACTTATGAGATAAGAATAAAAATGCTATATTACTATAAATATTATATGAAAAAGAAAATATTCGTACCTTGTACCTAGTACCCAGTAATCTTTCTAGAGATAGAATTGTGACAATATTCTTGCTATTGTCTTATAGATACTAGACACCACAGTTTTACATCTTATGTGTTTTTTTCTTTTGAATATAATAGAAAGTCTGTGCCATAAGATAAAACATAAACTATAAATGAGTACTCTAAATACATGGAGATGCAGTTTAGGACTAGAGAATTTATACAACATATTTGCGGCCTTGGCTTTATAGATTGACGCTACGTGTGGGAACAGTATTTTATTGTAATTTTGTGTATTGTAGCTGACTAGTAATAACTGCTATGCAAGTAGAGAGTCCTGATGCTGTACTATTATGTAGGCAGTATCTAATTTGTGAAAATATTTTAAGTGTTTCTTTTGCAAAAATCAAGAGAATTTATATCCATTTTGAAAAATGGATACATTCATTTCTAGTATTCATCAACAAACTCAAATTTATTTTCTCTTGTATTTGCTACCATAAATACTACTTATTGTCATGACCTTTTGACAAATTAATTAGTAATGTATCCTCAAAAATCCTTACCTCAATTCCTATGAATTATCCATCAGTATTAGAAATTCTAATAGAAGAGCAACTCTGCCTATAATTAGAGTTTAAGTTTTCTGTGTCACTATCAAACTTTTTTTTCACACCATATTACCTATAATATCATACCGTCTCTGTCATGAAGGAAGAGAAAGAGCTCATGTATATGTAACACACTCACTTGTAATAAGTGGTTTCCTAACAACTTAAAAGCATGGAAAACAACGGAACGGGCTAAAAAGAGACAATGTGTAACACATTAGCAAGTGAATCACAACAAAAGTCATATGCTTAGACTATTCAGCCAAGGGTGCTACATTTCATGTGGTCCTCGTAACAATTCTGTGTAAATATATGTTCATATGCAGATGAATATGTGCACACTCAAAATGTACACATAAAAGGTGTGTTTGCTCTTGCAAAGTGCTATCTCCCTACTTAGAATATAAGCTCATGTGGGTATCGAATATTGGTGTTATTATTTTTTCTAATATGAATAAAATAAAGAGAACTCTTCTACACTCATTATCACCATTTCTATATGAATAGTATTTTTCTGAGATATATTTATATTGGTTTTGAAATAGGGTGTGTTTTAATTACACTAAAGTAAATCTATAGTGAAGAATGTCCAAGTTTTCACATCAGTCCTGCACAAAAATATGTGCTGCATCTTGTCAATTAAAATGCTGTTAGATCATGTATCTAGTATCTAATGAGCTTCTTCTGTCCAAATATGTCATATCTGCATATCATATTATAGCCTTCATAACTGATATGAATTCTGTTAGAGTGCAAAGGTTACAAGATTACAAGCTTTGCTAACAGAAACAGTCCAGACAGCTTATTGATATAGGCATAACTTCTTAAATATATGAAATACTCTACATGTAGTGTATCAGAAGTTAAACACCAAAAGTATTTAATTTTGTAACTGGTACAGTGACAAGAACACACATTTCTAGGATTTTGCAGGCTTGATCAGATGGATCTGAGTTTGAGAACAGACTACTGAGCCAAACCTTGTATACAATATGAGCATGTAATGATTCACTTACAATAACCTACTTAAAGAACAGTGTACATCTATAAAAGCATCCATACAGTCCAAGTATTCACTGGACCAAGTAGAACTATTTTAACCACCACCTTGTTGATAGGTATCATTTTCAATCCCTTTGCACTACACAGTTGTCTTTGTCCAACCCACGTATCATTTTGTTGTCTCATTTACCTACATTTTCATATGCATTTTAACTTGCATAGGTGTGCACGGGTGTGTGTATGCTGCATTGTTGAGAGCCAGATATTTGTTTCAATAAAGCTTTGTGGCAGATAGGTTCAAAGCTAAGTTGAAATAGGCAGGTTCTCAGTTGAAAGCCTTAGTTATTCAGTGGTGTTTGCTAAGTCAGCACCAGGAACTGTTCAGCTTGCAGTTTCCCTTCCTTGTTTTCCTCAGCCACCTGGGGTTTCACCCTCTGTGTGAACTGCTTATTATCACCTTGTTTCTCTATATAGTTCCATCAACTCTCTACACTGCCCTACAAAATTTCAATCCCCATCCTCCATGAGCACTGAGTTGAGATCTTTACAGCTGTATGTCCAATTTCTGGATTTGCAAACATGCCCATACTAGGAGATTGAAACTTAGAGTAGCTTTTCATTAAAGGAACAGCTGAGGCACACAGTTCTCTTAGAAGCTCTAACTCCATGGTGAGTCTTTTGTATTTTTCTTTCCCACTGGGCATGATACATCTCTTCTACTTTGAAAAAAAAAATTCTCTTCAAAGCCCCAATTCTAAAATTGAATATTTTTATCTTTGCTACTTCAGCACTGTGATTTTAATCTGTGTCTTATATAGAAGCAATTTAGGAAGATTTCTATTCCCCTGTTAGGTGGACGTGGAAAGCAACACATTAAAGAAAATTGTTTAATTCTGTAATTCCCCATATACTTGATCATGAATCACTATTAAGTCCATGCCAATTCCTAAAACCAGGTGAAGCTGGTGATCTGGGCTAGGGTTTGTATAAGATGAATCTCCATATAAAGTTTTGAACTTTATAAATATAAATTCTATCTTTTTAGGCATGGCATATTACCTAAGATTTTGTCATTCTAGGAACTGTGTATCCATGTTCCTGGTTTACAAAATTCTTCTGGAGTTATAGTTAGAATCTATTAAAGACTCTTAGGAAACATTCCTTAGCTTAATGTAGGTTATATGCAGCATGGAGGGAACATACGGAAAAGTTTAAAACATATCATTTCAATTTGAACATTCTAAAAGAAAAAAATCAAGAAAACAAGTTTGCTAGTCTCAGTTAGGAGACTACTTTCAACGTAATAGCAAAAGTGAGCAAGGGTAAGAACTCAGGTCAGATTTACCAAGCACTGTAGATGAAGTTTGCATAGTGTTTCATGTCAATATCTATCAATGCCTTTAAATAACTTCTGGCAGATAAAGATGAATAGAAATAGTTGCTTATAAGCTTTTCTGAGACCTTAGCAATTGTTCAACTGGGCAATAAACCATGTCGCTATTTGTTCAATTGTGAAACACCAAAGACAAAGGATTTTATAAATAAAATCTTTCATATGAAACAAACCCGGGTTGGTAGGGATGACTAAAGAAAGTTAAGCATAAATTGGTGCATCTACACAGAATCATTGATTTCATGGAATTAGTCATCACAGCTGTAAAATACATGCCGTGCTACAACTTTCATGAGCTGGTTTTAACAAACTTTCTAAGGTTACCTCCAAGAAAAGGTACCAACTGTGTTACCTGCTTACTTTCTGGGAAGAAGATCATAGAAAAGTTTGCTTCCTTTTTTTCTATATGATTCTGGGATAAACTTAATAGCAAAACTAGATAAAATGGTATTAAAATGAATGTACTGAAAGTAGTTAATGATTGATAAATATTTTATCAAACATATCCAGAATTATACAATCCATTTCATTCTAAAAGGTAAATATTTTATTATTTGAAACTAAGGATATATAAATTTCCAAACAACATATTAAAAAAATCAGAATTTTGCAAAAAATTCAGTGAAACGAAGTAATGATAGGATTAGGTAACATATCATTATAGAAACTCTTGAGAAATTCTGACAGAGTACTTGCTCTGTTTTTACAAAGAATGTTTTGCAAATTCAAACTGTAAGATTCTTTTTATCAGAGACATTTCTGTTAATGTCAGAGACAAGATTAAAATAGGGTCATCGTTTTCCTCAGCCAAATCAATAGAGCAAAGTAGAAGTAGAGGTATAGCATACACAGGCAGCAGTATCCCATGTCAGCTATCATACTGGTTAGAAGACTGAGCAACCATGAGCTTTCAGAAACCCAGGCTGTACAGTGTGTTATATCTTCAAATATATATATATATATATATATATATATATATATATATATATATATATACACATACACACACACACACACACACACACACACACACACACATATATATATATATATATATATATATATATATATATATATATATATATACATTTATTTCAAGTAATGATTAGGAAGTAATGTTCCTTTTCTACATTTTCTTGTGTCTCTTAATATACAGGTTGATGAGATAGTTTTATACTTCATGTTTATACTTTTTATTGAAAATAAATTCTTCTCTCATACAACACACATCAATACAAAAGACCACAGTTTCCACTCTCCTGACTTCTACAAGTCCCTGTCTCTCCTCTAGATCCATTCCTCTTCTTCCCTTCAGAACAGAGCAGGCCATGAAGAAAAATATTAAACAGACAAAAGAAGCAAGATAGAATATGACAAGGCAAAAGCATTTTAGTAATATTTCTTAAAGCAAAATGAGTAAAGAAAAAAATCTTAAAATCATGAAATAAGAATGTATATTTTGACATTATATTTCTACCACAGTATTGCCTCTTATGTTGTTATAATTTCTTACTATAAAATAATGATTATATGCCATACAATTGTCTGTGTAACATTTCTTAATAAAGTATAATTCAATGTTAATGCAGAGATGCTTGAGCATCATGTATGCTAAACAATCTGGTTTGATAAATAAATACTAAGTTATGAATATTCATTACCTAATTAACTTCACCTAATTAGGAGACAATATTCACCAATGAATAAAATATTCATCATAAGTTTAATTTGTTAATAGGTGAACAAACCCCTACTCTGTTTTATTCAATGTGGCTTTCTAAAGTTCCACTTATGGTGTTTCATTTGCTTGAATTTGTGTACTAATAGCATGTATGACAGAAGCTTGTATTTCCTATCTAAGAAATATCTTAATTATTTGTAAGTTTGGTTGATAAAGCTCTCATGAAGTTTTGATAAAAGACTTTTTGGGTGTCCTTTCATTTCTTTTGGGTCATTTGTAAGGAAGTCTGATTTCCGTATGTAATGGTAGAATTTTACTTACCCCTTAAGACATTGAAACTTAGTTTTCTGGAGTGATTATAAATTTTTTATATAAAAATATTTTAAGTAATATTCAACTAAGTACTCATAGTTTTCTATCCCCAATTTTAAAATAGAATGGATGAATAAGAATCAATCATTTTTGTAGAAAATTTACTAATTTGGAGTGAAATAAGAGGACAATAAAATTATATCCCTGTCAAAAGTATAATAGTGGACATAGTGACTTCTAAACTTTATCACTGGGCATGCCCCTCTTCAACAAAATCAGAACTGAAGGTCAATTATCTCTCATGTGATGCTTGACTATTAGACATAAAGACTACTTCTTTATTAGGAGAGGATTAGACTAACATTTCCTAGATCATCAATGATTATAATTATAAAGATGTTATTTTGGTATAATTTTGAAACTTTCATAAATATCAAGAATAGATTAGCAAATTTGTCATTGTATTACATTATCCAGAAATAGAGAAGAATCTAATAGTTGTTCTTTTAAAAAATGCTCTGCATTGTGACCTCTCTTGGCTTACTGTCACTAAAGTAGCATATCCTTATTAAAATAAAAGTTAGTAAGAAAAGGGAAATAAAAGTTAGTAAGGGAAAATATACATGTGTTAGTTTATTTTCAGTCGCTCAGTGTTAATTTGTTTTTATTTGTTGACTACTACACACTGCACAGTGGTCACAGCATTAGGCTATAGAATCTTAAATGGTTCCTGATGTCTAAGAAGTTAATGAAGGAGAGAATCAAAGAAATTGAAAGGAATAGACATAATAAATTAAGCATTCACAATATAATATTTAATAATAATATAGGTATAATACAATAAAAACAATAAGTAAAACTAAAAACTAAATTTGTAGTCAAAAAGAGCATTTGATTTCTATGAAAAATATTGGATAAAGAATTTGGGGTGAGTTCAATGCTTGAACTTGTGCTCTTATAAACTATAATTGGTTTTAATATTATAAGAATTAAAATATAGTTTGTGAAAGAAAAATATATCAAATGCTTTCAATTATATATTACATATGTAAATATTAATACATAATTTAATGTTTTATTTGTGTATGCTTACTGATGAAAGCTGAATCATATTGTATTATCTCCCCTTTATACTTTTAGATTTATATGAAACCAAAATGAATATAAATCTTCTTTGTTTGGGTTAATAGATCATTATCTTTACTGCCATTTTCTTAAGAAACTTGCTAATTAGTATAATAACTAAATAAGTTTTAAATGATAGTCTGCTTTATATTCTGAGAAAAGTAAGAATAATTATGATCTCATTTCATTAGTTTGGTATTTGCATTACTTTGACAGTCAATTCATTTTTATTTTTTATTTTCATCATGGAAGTTTTCAATATAGAACTGTGTAATCTAGATTTTTTTAAAACAGGAGATATGCCTATCAAACTAAAAAACAGAAACAAAAACTATTTGAAACAAAAATATTTGAAGACATGTAAAAATTTACAGTGAGCTTCAGGCTAATAGCTTAAATTCATCTTGAATTTTTTTGGCATATAAAATATCACATGATCAGGTAATTCATTTGAAAGGCAAGACATTAAAATTTAAGTGTTCTTTTTTTTTTCAGTCAGAGTTTTTAATCTTTGTTTAGCCCTGGCTGTCCTGAAACTCACTCTGTAGGCCAGGCCGGCCTTGAACTCACAGAGATCTGCCTGCCTCTGTCTCCCTAGTACTGAGATTAAAGGGGTACATCACTGTTGCCTGACTAAATGTGTAGCTAAGGGTGATCTCTAACTCATGATACTCTTGCCTCTGCCTACTTCAACAGATCCTACCAACATGTGCAAACATGACTGGCCAGATTCGTAACTGTATATAATATACCACGTTTGATTATAAGATATGAAAAAAAAATTAAAGGGATAATTTATAAGAAAAGTTCTTCATTGTTTTGTGTTTTGAAGAAAACAAATGCCTGTGTAATCAAGATGGTTCCAGGGATAAAAGAACTTGCCACCAAGTTGGTGATCTGAGTTTGAGCCTGAGAACACCCACAGTGGGAGGAGAGAACTGACATCCAGAAGTTATCCTCTGACATCCACTCATGCACACACTTCTACACTCTCTTTCACACAACACACACAGTATTTATAAATTATATTATGTTTTAAAGACCCCAAATGTATAGTTATGCAAACTTATTGGCATGATAGTGTTTTTGATATCTGTATAGACGGTGGTGCTAGCTAATGCCAACAGAAATGACACTGAGCATTGCAGCGTGAAGAGTGACCAAATGTAGACAGAAATTAGAGATGATATTTACAGTCCTAGGCTTTTCCTTACAGGGGTGTATAGTGTAAAGTGGGAGGAACTCAGGAGGAGGCCCCGTGACTGTTAAACTACAGAAGAGCTAGTGGAGACCTCAGCTGAAGTGCGAAAATGGTTTTGCCAATTTTCTATATACTAATCAATGTAAGGGTGTTAACTTTGTCAAATTACCTCTTACAATGTAAATTAAACCTTTCTGAGGATGATACTCCAGCATTTCATCAATTTATTCTCCATGATTTATATTCCACAATCATAGTATCTTAGATGTTTCAAGACTTAGAAAACTATCAGAGATATTAGGAATTAAAATAATAGACTATCATTCTGAGATCAAACCTTACCTGATAGAATTTTGATGTTAATGTAGGCTTTTCCAGCTAATAAGACTTTAAGAGAAATACAGTTCTAGTTACAGTCAGTGGCAATCATAGCAAACAAGCTGTAATTATATTTTTACAACTGATAATTTGGAAGATATAAAATATAAGATAAAATAACTGTGGTTTTTAAATGTAGGCTAGAAAGTGGGGTGATAATGGTGACTGGAAAGTAGAATAAGTTGATAGAAATTATTCAGCATAGAAAACACAGGGAATACAAAGATTTCAATTAGAAACATTCTCAGTGGTTAGTGTTATAACTGTACTAGAGTCTGAAAAAAAAACTGTGGTGCAGAAAAGTGGAAAAATATTGCCTTTAAATTTCGAATTTTATCAAAATAATTTGCTTTTATATGTGAAGAATGTAAATACAAAGAATACTAGTGAAATTGTAGAGTATTCTTAAAATCAAACACAAAGAGAAAATAATGATTATGGCTGGAAAGAAAAACATTATTTAGAAAGAGTGGTAACCTGAGGAGACGAAGCCAGAAGACAGTGAACTCATCGAAATGCATAAAAGAAATCCCTTAACTTCAGATCTGATCCTAAAAATAATCTTCAATTTGAAGATAAAAGAGAGAGAGTTTCAATTTAAAAGCTATTGGAATGTGAAGAGCAGGTCTGCACCCCAGAAATCTTAAAGAAAAAAAATTCAATGAGAAAGAATATATAATGAATACAAACTTTGATGTATACAGAGCAAGAAAGATTAGTGGATGTGATAGCAACTTGCATATTAATCTATTGTCTTGACATTTTTGGCAGTCATGTAAAGGGATCAAAACCTATGTTTGAGTGCCAAACACCCTACATATAATCAGAAATGGATTTGATCAGACTTAAAAGAAAGACCACATTTAAGCTGCAAACACATTGTGGGTTGTTGTTTGAGTTTTTTGTGGCTTTAGTGATGTGGGAGGCCGAGGAAGGAGGAATGGAATTTGGAGACCAGTTTAGGAAACGTGTATCCTGTAAGAATAGCCTTAAGATCTAGCTCAGTGGCAAAATAGATTTTACTGTTGGAAACAGAATAAACCACAACCAGGACCAAAATGTTTACAAAGTATATATTTGAGGAATGCTTTATCTTCTGAGAAAAAGGAAACAAAAAGCCATAATATTTGAATGTATGACTCATAAAAATATTTGTGTATAAGTTAATACAATGAATTTTCAGAAAAATAAGAATTAAAAGTTTATAGCCAACACTATACATTAATTAGAAATAGAGGAATCTAGAATAGCACCACAATTGATTGTAGGCAGAGCAATAACCTATGAAAATGATAAGAGTCATAAGATCAGTGTAATTGTTTTATGAAAGTATCCCAAGGAAAAAGGTCTCCATGAATTTCCATAGCATTGGAACTGATAATGGTTCTATACTGGAATTGACAACTACAATTTCATGAGGATCAGCAATTTACATATTAAAATAATCAGAAATAAAATAGAAATACTCTTAAAAGCAACATCTTCCAGATTGATATAAGAAACACATAGCTAAAGAGAGAAATTGGATATTCAGGAATGTTTGTGCATTTGTATGTGGTTTTAAAACTCTATCTACAAATGTGTTTGCCAAGAGGCATGTGTCAAAGGACACATAGAGGGGGCAAGGGAACTGTCTGGGTCGTGAGTGTGCTCCTGTCTTCATGGGCATTTTTTGCTACCAGATGCCTGTTTCTGTCAGTACCTGTTCACTCCTCGTTCAGTTATATTGTCTATAGTTCTTTAATAAAAGAAAACAAATAATATTGTCAACTTTTTAGGTGCAGTGCTGTGAAACTTTCATTGCTGTAAGATGTTCAGCAATAACTGACAGGAAGGTGTATTTTTTCACTCAGCGATGTGTTGGGTAGTAGTCAGCTCAAAGCCTTGGGTGACTGTATCACTGATTTTAAAGTAGACACAATACTTTTTCTTGAGGCCAGAAAGTCCCTATGTCTGAATTTTGCCAGAACATGTCTGTGTGTAAAATAAAATTAGTCTTTCCTGACTATGGGTATGTAATATTTGCAGATGTGTTAAAGTTAGTCCATGTGAAAACACATTCATACAGAAGGATACGTGAGTTCTCTCTGTGGACTTAATTGAAAGGAGGGCAGCAGTGGGACCTATCCTTGCCTCTCAAGGACAGCAATGCACAAGAAGCCTGAGAGGTTTGAGCAAAGTCAGAAGCCATGTCTGATCTCACTGGGATAAACTGAGGTTGTGCTTGGCGATATCCTGTACAGCAGTAAATTAACAAGCTGCATTAGTCCTATGAAGTAAGTCTGCTACATAGCGATGACCTGAATTTATTTTCAGACTTACTATTATCCCAGTTTGAGCCTAGATCCATACATGAATAAAAATGGAAAAATTATGTATAATGACCTATTTTCTTTCCTTAATTTGGGACTTACAATGGCCTTTGTAGTGCTTTACGCACAATGTCAAGGGCTTAATGATTTATTTGGTTTTGATGTAAAAAAAATTCTTAATATGTAACTAGAATTGGCCTCAAACCTCTTCAGTGTCAGGGATTACAAGTGTGTGCTAATGAACCCAAATAAATGCCATTTTTAGGTACATGTCTTCACATGAGGATACTTGTGAATTCCACTCCAAATTCAGTGTGTTTGTACCATGGAAAGAATGCCAATTACCTAATGTAGCTCAACTTATGAAATTAATTTGAATTAACTAGGAATAACGTCTTAGTTGAAATGTGGTACTTCGTCTTTGTGGTTATTTTGAGAAACATAAATATTTATTTTCTAAGAAAATAAACTTTAAGTACACAAGTTTGATTTTAAGTCTCCAATTAATTCTTATTTTTTAATTTATTTTATTTATTTCTTATTTATTTTTGTTTTCTTTATTTTTACAGAGATATTTATGAAGTTACTATTATAGTCACTTAGGAAATAAATAAGCTTCCTAAATTTCATGATTAGTGTTCACTTAAAATTCAAAATTTTAAGTCATTGGTAAGATTTGAATTTTCCCCATTCCTAAAAACTGGAAATGTATACGGATGTAAATATAATTATTTATTATTACTAAAATATTAAACAAATAAAAAGACATTTGACAAAATTATAAACAATTATGTAGTCATTGTAAGAAAAAGTTACATTCTTTTTGACTCCTTGCAAATTATTTTATGTGGAAAGTCTTTTAGTTTCTTTTTTAATAACTGCTTTCCTTTAAAAATGATGTCAAAATTATTCATTGATAAAATAAATATCTAGCTAATTTTCCTCGTTTAAATTGAGAAAAAAATTTAAGTTCAAAAACCTAATTGCCATATCATAAATGTCACATTTTACAGTGTACTTTATGGATAGTTTTAAAAATGAACCCGAGAAGTTATCACTGCTCTGAAGATGGTCATAGCCTTCCTTAGTCTCCCGCATCACACATCCCAGCCCCCTTTGGGTCTCTCAGACTCCAATGATCTGCCTCTTTCAGACAGACATTTCTATCCTTTGTTCTATTTTGTTGTTATGGGAAATCAGCTGCTGATTCTGAGCTTCAGGCCTCTGAACTTGTGTGTGCTGTAAAAGTACTCCACTATGAGCTCCACCTTAGCCATGACACTAATGGAAAAGGGAACTCATATCCGATGTGTGGCTCAGGCCATTATTAAAATACTAAGGCGAGAGTAGATAAAAGTAAAATGACAAAGAAAGTAAAAACAAGAAAGTTACTTTTGTAAAGATAAAATCCTCATCAAAACTTGTAGACATTTTTGTTTAAATTGTCTGTGTAAGAGCATCATTTGTTCCATGGTCATGGCTTACAGAGAGAAGAAAGAAACAGCAACAATTTCTTTACCAAAGAAAACACCAGTGAATAAAGACTTCACTGTGGGAACCAAATGGTGTTGCTTGTAGGCGGTACATGGAGTGTTCATGGAGTTTAGTGAAGCTAATACAGTGAAATCCCTTCAAATGATTGCTTTCTGCTATGGTTTGTTTAGTATATCCATCGATACAGTGGTTTTCAATGTTCAATAATATGAAACAATAGATTAGCAACTGAGAAGCATCACTTTATCTTATAATCCAAATATGATTTCATAATCTTTGCAGCATTTTGATATAAATATTGATAATATATCAGTAAAATTATTTAAAATCTTATAGTAGTTAAGGCTTGTTTTGCAATAAATTGAGATTATTACTGTATAAATGAGATGCATAATGATTAGATCTACAAGATGTAATTACCATTTACTGATGACTAGTTATAATTTTATGAGTACTCTGCCATAGGAAAACATATTTTTTGTTGTTGTTTGTGTCATTCTCTACAAAATAAGAAGATGCATTCTGTAATTAATTTCAAATGAGGATTAATGGTAGTATGATAATAATTTACTAATACATGGTAGTAATTTACATGATAATAATTTACTGAATATTAAATTACTGAATTTGCAGTTTAGAGTTTCTCCAAATGACTAAGACAAAAGATAAAGTTTAGGTAGGTAAAAATAAAGTGTAATTGATTCTGATTGATTCAAGGAAAATCAGGCAAACCAAAGAAATAAGATAGAGGATCAACGAAGTGGCTTTGCAGCTTACTATTCAAGTAAAATATTATGCTATGTGATGTCAAGGAAGTGTAAAACAGATTGAAACTGACACTGCTATGAGTCTGTTTGTATTGTCAGATTTAGGAATCATATGGAGATATTGCTTACTCTCAGAATTTATTTGAAAACAACTTTCCTATATAAAACAGATTCCATTTAGGCTATCATTTTTATTGTTTTCATTAATATTAAAACTTTTATTGGGTTACCATTTCTGTTTTCAAATTTGTATTTTTATACACCAGTGGAAAATTACAAAATTTCAGGAAGAAATTTATGTAGCACTGTATCATCGTGGTAAAAGTCATGCAAAATAGTTGATATAATTGTTTTCTGTAGGGACCCTGAAAGAGCATGGAGACTAGAAATTATTCTTTAATCTGGAGTTATGCTGTTTCTGTTAGAGAGCATGCCTCCCGACTGCACCCCTGTACTCCATTGTCTCTGAGACCTAATGATGTGCTGTGTTCTGAGTTCAATGGGTCAGTGACTCTGCTTTCTCTGTGAAGCATGTGCTGTTAATCTTTCTCTCTGTGACTTATTTTATCTATGATAATATTCTTCAGACACTGCTACTTTCACATGAAAGGACTATATTTTAATAGCTTAATGTTATATTACTTCATAGTGTGATTTCTCTATATTTTTATTTATCTATCTTGTGTGTGTGTGTGTGTGTGTGTCCCCCTACTCCATATATAATTGAATATGGGTATACCATGTTTTAAAATTCATTCATCCCTTTGTTGATATCCAATCTAATTCCTATCTTGTCTATTGTGAAACATTGTATAATAGGTATGAGTGTTCAAACATGGCTTAAACAATGTAGTGATTTACTTTAGTTTGAGATTGTTAGCTGCTATGTTTTTTTCCTGATTTTAATTTAATATGGACTTGAATATATGCTCTAGCACCAGTGTGGAGTATTCCTTTGTTGTATGCAAATTTATAAGTGATAGCTTTTCCTTTATTCCAGCTAGCTCCTAAATAAATGAAACAGAGTCTATTTGATTTATTTAGTAAGCTTTCAGGAACAATATCTGAGCAGTTATTAAGCTGTTATAACCCTCCGCACTAACCCAGCCTCCTGCCAGCTTTTTACACTGAGATGGTTGCATATTAGTATTGATATACCTTTCTCTGACCCAGATGTGTTCTTTTTGTGTGTCCATTCCATGAGGTGAACATCTCTTCCTTCTTTCTATCCCACCCCTTGCTGGAATCAGAAGTCTAGCCCTATTCTCTGGTTAGCTCAATCTTTGGCTAATCAGGTTTTATTGACATATCATTTAATAAATGGGGAGCAACGCAGACATAGGAGATTCTTAGAATAAACATTACAATGTTATGTGTCATTACAATCAGATATGGAAACAGAGTTGTACTGGCTAGGTTTCTGTCAACTTGACACAGCTGGAGTTATCACAGAGAAAGGAGCTTCAGTTGGGGAAATGCCTCCAAGAGATCTAGCTGTGAGGCATTTTCTCAATTAGTGATCAAGGGCCCCTTGTGGGTGGGACCATCTCTGGGCTGGCAGTCTTGGGTTCTATAAGAGAGCAGCCTGAGCAAGCCAGGGGAAGTAAGCCAGAAGCCAGTAAAGAACATCCCTCCATGGCTTCTGCAACAGCTCCTGCTTTCTGACCTGTTTGAGTTCCAGTCCTGACTTCCTTTGGTGATGAACAGCTGTATGGAAGTGTAAGCCAAATAAACCCTTTCCTCTGGAACTTGCTTCTTGGTCATGATGTTTGTGCAGGAATAGAAACCCTGACTAACACAAAAGTAATCACCATTTGAATAATACAAGAATAATCTTTATACAGTACAAAATAGCATTATGCTCACACTTCTGTCTTAGCTTCTTCCTGGTATATGCTACTCTGTCTCTTTTGGTTTATGTTCATTCTAAGTGAGTGGAATAATGATATCCTTTGCTTAGATTTCTATTTTCTTAACAGTAAGGCTGACCATATTTTCATGTATTTATTTATCACATGCAATCTTTAGTGCTGCCTTTGTAAAATATCAGTTAGCAACAAATATATAGAATATGTAGATTTACTTGTTTCTGCTCTATTATGTCTTTTGGTGTGTGTCCTTTTTGTTTGTATTGGTACCACAGTTTTAGTGACTATAGCTCTGTGCTATGCTTTGAAATTGGATGGCTGGTTGCCTTTGTCCCTTTTGCTCAGCATCACCTTATTGATGTAGGGCATGCTGTCCTTCCCCACCTCCTTCCCATCCACTGTCTTCATGTGGATGTCCCCACTCCACCCCACCTGACCTCTAAACTCCCTGGGTCCTCTAGTCTCTTGAGGGTTATGTGCATCATCTCTGAATGAACACAGACCTGGCAGTCCTCTACTGCATGTATGTTGGGGACCTCAGATCAGTTGGTGCATGCTGCCTTTTTGGTGGTTCAGAGATCTCGAGGGTCCAGATTAATTGAGACTACTTGTCCTCCTACAGGGTTGTCCTTCTCCTCAGCTTCTTTCAGCCTTTCCCTAATTCAGCAACAGGGGTCAGCTGATTCTGTCCATCAGTTGGGTGCAAATATCTGCATCTGACTCTCTCAGTTGCTCGTTGGATCTTCTGGATTGCGGTCATGAATTTTTTGACATTTTATTTTTGCCTCTCATTAACTTTCATTACATCCAGCTTTTGGTTAAAAGATAATAAGAGTTATATTGGATAGAGTTTCAGTTTGATAAATTAGCTTATGATGATTCACTTCAAGAACACCACTTCTAATAGTTATTCAATTTTACACTCATGTATACCTCTGTGGCCCTTCACAAATCTCATGGTTCATTGTGCAATATTGACACACTCAGTAACATGTTTTTGATATTCATATTTATATTATTATTTTGATTGCAATTGCAAAACTGCCTTTGATCTGATATGTAACAATTTGCATATTACATTGCTGAAATTGGCTGTTAAGTCATTTCATTCTCTGGTATGATTCTGATCCGTGAAATGTTACAGTGGTATGATAAGCTATAATATGACACTGAAACTTTCAACTTAGGCTAAGTGGCAATCCAGTCACCTGGCTTGAGAGCTCCTATTTTAGACAATTGGTAGGAGCAGCAGTTGGGCTCACTATATCATAGATAGCTCCCCAAGTATCAATTCTAATCTTCTAGGAAAAGACAGGTCAGAAATATAAAAACGTTGTGCTAACCTAACAGGAGAAAATACACATCAATAACATGACTTCAAATGGTTTGAACAAAGAAAAATGTTGATGGCTAAGAACACTATTGTTCTTTTACTCTGAAAGTTGTCAAGGTCCAGAAGCCATTGCTGGAATTTGTAGTCAAGTTTGTAACATGGAAATATATGGGGTTTAGAGTGTCCAAATGTGAGAAGAGAAATTTCTTCTCACAGTCTCTGTTACCAGTTCTCTGTCCTAAACCACATAGGATTCTTGTCTGTGATCACTGTTCATTCAAATATAGCACTTTCATTTATCATCTTTTT
>LR750895.1:0-112500 GCA_902729485.2 Mus minutoides
AGACTATGATGTCTCTGACCACATGGATGAAAAAAGAGTCTTAGATCCTTTCATCACTTTAGGAAGGCTGAGAACATGCTGCCTTCTAGCCTTCTCTCCATTTTCTTTTTGACTGATATTTAGGTAAATTATTTAGAAACATTCTAATGTACTTTACTGAGCCTCCTATGATGCAGCAGTGAATAGCCCCCCCCCCCGCATGGCATTAATTATCAGCAAAAAATCATCGGTGCTGAAGCTTCTCCTACAACTCTCATCATCCAAAAACTTAGAGGCTAATGTGTGCCACCAGGGTATTGGATTCTAATGAGGAAAACCACCACTTCAATGATGCTGTATGAAAGTCAGTGTGAAAAGTTGGGAGGGACTTTTCTCTTTCACTACTGGATCATTCTGAAGGTCGCATCAAAAGGTTATAACAGCAGAATGCCAAAATTTAGATCCACCACAAGTTTTGCTATTATCAGTTAAGCAACTTTGGAAAGCTTTGATATTTAATATCTGTGGATTACAGATTTCTCATCTTTAAATGGCAGCTTGCTATAAATTAGTTACATCATAGTGTTTTAAGTAAATAACAAACATATCAATTCCTGATTTAAAATAAGTAAGCAAGGATTGCTAGCTTATTTTTTAGCATAAATAACATTTTTTTTCCTATGAGGAAACAATACATCTGTACCAAAGTATAATTGTGGTGATATTCCTTGATATTGGTTCTGCCTAGGCATGGTCTTAACATGTTTTATTTCTATTGACTTATCAACCTGTAGTAGAAAAAACTATTAACAAGTGACCAATATTGCATGGCATTTTCTCTTTTTTTTTAATTAGATATTTTCTTCTTTTACATTTCAAGTGTTATTCCATAAGTCCCCTATACCCTCTCCCCGTCCTGCTCCCCTACCTACCCACTCCCACTACTTGGCCCTAGCATTCCCCTGTACTGGGGCATATAAACATTGCTAGACCAAGGGCCTTTCTTCCCCAATAATTACTTAGATACATATCTAATGGTTTCATTAGATGTAAAGGTGTCAACTGACCTTTAATTGTTTTATATGATGCAGGTAATTTTGTTAGGGTATATTTTTTTGTTGTTGAAGTATGAGTTGTGGTATTTGGGTATAGGCTAGCAAATAAGAAAGACCTTGAAGTAGATGGAATTTAACAGAAAGCTTTTCAGTTCTTTATCAAGGTGTAGAAAGTAAGAGACTGTGGGATTTGTAACTATAAATTGAACAGCTGTACCAATTTTTCTCTCAAGGCTCAGAGATCTTCATGAAGGGAGGTAGTGTGTGCAATGGTGTTAAGACGATGTGGAATTATATCAAGGAAACATTGTTTTCCACACAGGGAAATTGCACACCTGCACTCAATTGTGACAGTTTGTACAAGATTATATATATATATATATATATATATATATATATATATATTTCAAAAAATTATCATATAGAACAGAATTCATTGTCTTATACAATTTAATAATTGTATCCAGAATCATTGTAGCACAGTGTGTTACAGAGATTTGGTTCGTTGCGTGGCTCTTTGGAAGGTGTGACTCACTACAACTGCCTAGCATTTTCAGACTATCACCTTCCCTGTCAGCAGTCTAGAAATAGATCTAAACTCAAAATCTGAAACATACTTTCTACTGAGTGGTCATTATTTTTGCTATAATGTAAGGTTAGAAAATTATGAGTTGAGCTACTGTGGGTCAACTACATTTTTATTTGCATAATACATATACATGCAAATTTATATAAATATTAGGGCTGGTAAGAGATCATAGTGATTCATAATAAGACAGGATAAGTATAACAACAAATATAATATATAGAGGAATTTTAAATCTAGCAATATGGCTGCTCTACAAGGGATCACATCTAAAGACATTGTAGGTCTCTGTGATCTGGCTATAATGACACATCTTTAGTCTTTCTGGGGGATACAGTCACAGCCTTAGTACATACCTTTAATCTCCAATGAAGGTAAAAGTAATTTGTAGGAGGAAATGATATCTAATTGACAGGCAGAAAAAGTGGTGAATCAGAAAAAGATTTGATAGAATGAGTCAGATAGGATATGCTGAACTCTCATGAGAACAGAGGAGAAAGAGAGGACTTAAGAGAGCAGAGAGATTGGAAGAGGGAGAGAGAGAAGAACAAAGGAGAGGGAGAAACAGAGACAGACAAGCATAGACAGAGAAAACAGAGAGAGGGAAAGAGAGAGACAGAGAGAGAGAGAAGAGGTAATTTTACTGGGATAATTTTACAAAGACAGTTTGCAGGTGAAGACAGAATGAGCAGGAGAGTTATAAGGAGCTAGAAGATTAGACTAGATTGCCAGAGTCCAAGCAGAGAGATTCAGTAAGAAACAGAGAGAAACCAGTTTGAATCAGTCAGCTTGGAGAGGAATTTGGGCCAGAACAGCTGAGTTGAACCAGCCAGCCAGAGCTCAGCAATATATAGAAAGGGTGAGCTTATTCAACAGTAAGCCTCCCAGATGGCAATTAACTAGTAAATAAAAGTTTCTTTTACAATAGTAAGTATATAAATATGTCCCCTCTAAGTAGTTTATTGTTCTTATCTTTCAATTGTAAGGACGTGACTCATAGCTTCAAGAGATACCAAAATTGCCAACATGATTGTGTTTCTACTTTGGAACTATTATTAACTAAAATGCAAATATTTTCCATATAGCATAACTATTGCTACTAGGTGACTAATGGGCTAATTAGATACAGGTTATGAATGTTGCATGTGGGACTAGTTCACATCCTGAGCAGAACAAGCATGACACAGAAAGATGTTATACCATGTGAATTGGTATTCAATTTAAATCATGATTCTTTTCAGTCTCTAGATATGTCTAGTTAGTGTTTTGGAGCTGTGGATGGATCATAAATAACTGAAGGTTGAAATCTCAACATATTAGAAAAGAAAGTAGTATTGTACTGTTAAAACTGGACCTAGTTGGCCATCATTGGGAAGAGAGGCCCCTTGCTCTTGCAAACTTTATATGCCCCAGTACAGGGGAATGCATGGGCCAAGAAGTGGGTGTGGGTGGGTAGGGGAGCAGGGCAGAGAAGGGTATAGGGGACTTTTGGGATGGCATTTGAAATGTAAAAGAAGAAAATATCTAATAAAAAATTAAAAAAAAGACTTTTAAGTGTGCATTTCAGTGATATTAAAGGCATACACATTCCAACACACCTTACATCTCCAGCATATTTCCATCTTCTCAAAATGAAACACTACCCAAGCCTCCAAAAAAAAAAAAAAAAAAGGACTTTAATTTTGGAAAAGAATTTTTTAGGGATCATTTTGAAAACTTGAAACAGCTCAATACTGGGAAATGTTCATACAGACAGAAAAATAATAAGATATGAATGCTATTTCAAAGCTACATCTTGAATCGTAAGACTAACAAGTTTTAGGTTTTGGTTAGGGTGTGTGTGTGTGTGTATGTGTCTGTGTGTGTTCATTTGGTTCACCTGTGCATGAACAGTTATAAAGCTAGAGGTTAGCTTCAACTATATGTTCTTTTCAGTCTCCAAAAGAATGGTTTGTTGTTGTTGTTTGAGAAGAGGTAGCTCACTGACTCTGGCGCTCCCAAGCTATAAGTGTATCCACCAAGCCTGTATTTTATATGGGTTCTCAGATCCTGATTTAGGACCTCATGTTTGCACATCAAGCGTATAACCCACTGAACTATGTCTTTAGTCCTGGGAATCGTTGATGAATATGCACTATCATACACACTTAATTTGGCACAAAATGTTTCCCATGTCTGATAAACCCTTTCTGTAAAATACAAAGGAAAGCATAAGAAGCAAGTTATAGTACTAAGATGAACATAAATTTATTTCTTTTAAAAGCATTTAGGTTTCAGAAAACATCTACTGATTTTGCTTCTATAAGCTCATTGCATAAATATTTTAAAAAAACAAATGATGCATATGTAACATTATAAAACAGAAGTTAATAATTATTTGCAGATTCAGGCTCACCTAGTTCTATAGTTTAGGCATGCTTTTCAATTCTTGTGTTGTTCTGCTCTCTAGTATATGAACACCTGTGTATAGAACTTGAAAATTCCTTGTGCTTAAAATAGTAACTTCCAGGAAAGATCTCAACTTTTACAACTTTGCCTGTTACTCATTTTCTGTGGCTAATAAATATATAATATCCTGTTCCAAATACATAAGGCTTTTCAAACTTTTGAAAAAAGGTCATATATCACGGATTAATATTCTTCTCATGATCTCCCCACGTTTATACACAAAATCCTCTCTTGTGGGTAGTGTTATGAATCCATTCCTGTGGTTTTGCAGTCAAGGAGAATATAGTGTAGTGGGCCCCCTGGGTTAAAACAAAAAGGCTTATGGTGTACTTTGGCTCTATGTTCCCAAAAACTTTCTTCAGAGACCAGCATCCTTGAGAGGGATTTGCTTTGTTTTTCTAATTAGCAGCAGCTGGGTGAAACATCATCCGAAAGAGAGGAAGCACAGCGGAAAGAACTGAAAGTCTTCTTACCAACAGGTGTTCTTAAGGATCAAGTTCTTTAAGAGCCCCGAGGTAAGATGAGATGAACTTTGCAGATGAACTGTCCCCAGTGCTTGAAGGAGAATATCAGGAATTTGCATACAATTGAGATTTGGTTTCTTTCCCGGTGTCCTAAAAGATTTAACATTTTTTTGGAAGGCAATTTTGAATAAAGAAAATGAGGGTTGTGCTTACATGGGTTATCTACATAGAATAATTCTAATTTGATTCTTATTTTTAAAGTTAGGAATCTCATTCTGCAGCCCAGGCTACCCTAAAACTAACTAATGTACCCAATGATAGCTGTAAACTGGTGTGAAACCTTTAGTCTCATCCCGACTGAGAGCTATGATTACAAATATGAGTGAATACACCTGATAATATTTTAATTTTGTCTATTAATCACAATTTCATCTCTAACATACACAAAAACATACATACTCATGTAGAGGCACATGTATTCACTGATAATGTCATGTTTCCCTTATGATTCTGTAGTGCCAAGGAAGTGTTAGTGAACCCCAAAATGCCAGTCCGGAGTCAGTCTGATGCAATCATACCAGGGTATCTATTCAAGTTTGAGCTTGGGCTTTGCCCATCACTGACACACAGAATGCAGAACAGTTTTGGTGGAGAAGAGCCCCAACCACTCATCATGGCAAGGTTTTGTAGAAAGTAGCAAGCAGTGGGTGAGGGTTTCTTGCCTGTCAAGCATCTAATTGAATGCTACTATGTGTGGCCTTTAGCACTACTTTAGTACTACTTTAGTACTACTTTAGTACTACTTTAGTACTACTTTAGTACTACTTTAGCACTACTTTAGCACTACTTTAGTACTACTTTAGTACTACTTTAGTACTACTTTAGCACTACTTTAGCACTACTTTAGCACTACTTTAGTACTACTTTAGTACTACTTTAGCACTACTTTAGTACTACTTTAGTACTACTTTAGCACTACTTTAGTACTACTTTAGTACTACTTTAGTACTACTGCTATGTAGTTTGGCTACTGCTGGGAGTCAAACCATAACTTTCACTTCCCTTTTGCATTGGTGGTTGTTAGGCAAGGTGCAGGCTTTTTGGGAATGAACCTGGAAACACTGGATTTGTTGGGGGAGATTAACCTGGAGATGCAGGTCTCGTGGGTAGCCTAGAAATTGGAGCTAGGCTCAGGTTTTGTTGAGGGGTAACTTGGAAATGGATGCTAGATACCAGCCTGTTAGTTTCCCTGAGTTCAAACTTAGGTCAAGTTCTCTAGGATGGAGTTGGATGCAAAAATTTGGTCTCTCAATTCGAGGGCATAAACTTGGATGTTACACATTGAATATAATTCATAAAAGTACAAAAGTACATCTGTCATTGTTACAATTCAATTCAGAACACCTTGGAAATGGGATCAGTCAAGATGTCCACCCACTGATGAATAGATAAGAAAATATGATACAATTACACAATGGACTATTACTTAGCCATAAAGAAAAACCAAATTATGAACTTTGCAAGTAAAGGGATAGAAATGAGTTTATCCAAGCAAGGAAGACATGCACTGCATTTTCTCTCTCATATGGATCCTAACTGGGAGTCTTTCATATGCTTAAATTGGTGTGCCTATGAAACCAAGGAAATGATCTCATGGAAAGGCATGTTCATAGAGAGGAGACAGTAAAATACAAATTAGTGAAAGCAGAGAGAAAGACTGTAGGGAGAACAAAGTTCCAGGCATGTAGAGGTGTGGGAAATGGTTAAATGAGGTACTGGTGGAAGGTTTGCCAAAAAAGCAAGAGCAGATGGTGTCTCAGTCAGAGTTATCATCTACTGTAATGAAACTCAATAACCAAAAGCAAGTTGGAGAAGGAAGGGTTGATTTGGATTACATTTCCACATCTTAGTCAATCATTGAAGTCAGGACAGGAATTCAAACAGGGCAGGAGCTTTGAGGCATGTGCTGTCAATTGAGTTTTTAATCTAAGACATTTTGATTGGTGTAAGATGGAATCTCAGGGTCCTTTTGATTTGCATTTTTCTGAGGACTAAGGACTTTGAACATTTCTTTAAATGCTTCTTGACCAGGCAAGATTCTTTTATTGTGAGTTCTCTGATTAGCTCTGTACCCCACTTTTAAAGTTGGGTTATTTGGTTTTTTTTTTGAGGTTAACTTCTTGATTCTTTATAAATTTAGGATATTAGTCTTCTTTCTGATATAGGGTTAGTGAAGTATCTTTTCCAAATCTATAGGGTGCCAATTTTGTCCTATTGACAGTGTAGGTTTCCTTACAGAAGCTTATCTGTAAAGGATGGACTGGTTGGTCCATCCTTTTGTCTCAGCTCCACACTTGATCTCTGTAACTCCTTCAATGTGTGCTTTGTTCCTAATTCTAAGATGGGGCATAGTGTCTATACTTTGGCGCACAAGCCCACGGTCCCTAGTGGACTCTCCACATGATCTTGGGACCAATTCTGAGTGTGTGTTTTTCTAATCACTATTGCCTTGTAGTACAGCTTGAGGTCAGGGATGGTAATTCCCCTGGAAGTTCTTTTATTGGTGAGTTTTTTTGTTTGTTTGTTTTTTAATTTTTTATTAGCTATAATCTTTATTTACATTTCAAATGTTATCCCCTTTCCTGGTTTCCCCTCTGAAAATCCCTTACTCCCCTCCCACCCCTGAACCCCTGCTCACCAACCTACCCACTCCCACTTCCTTGCCCTGGCATTCCCCTATACTGGGGCATAGAATCTTCACATGAACAAAGGCCTCTCCTCCCATTGGTGACCATCTAGGATATCCTCTGCTACATATGCAGCTAGAGCCCTGAGTCCCACCATGTGTTTTCTTTGGTTGGTGGTTTAGTCTCAGGGAGCTCTGGGGGTACTGGTTAGTTCATATTGTTGTTCCTCATATAGGGCTGCAAACCCCTTCAACTCCTTGGGTCCTTTCTGTAGCTCCTTTATTGGGGACCCTGTGCTCAGTCCAATGAATAGTTGTGAGCATCCAGTTCCATACTTGTCAGGCACTGGCAGTGCCTCTCAGGAGACAGATATATCAGGCTCCTGTCACCAAGCTCTTGTTGACATCTTCAATAGTGTCTGAGTTTGGTGGTTGTTTATGGGCTGGATCCCTGGGTGAGGCAGTCTCTGGATGGTCATTCCTTCAGTTTGTGTTCCACACTTTGTCTCTGTAACTCCTTCCATGGGTATTTTGTTCCCCCTTTTAAGAAGGATCAAAGTATTTCCTGCATTTTTTGTTTTTCCATATGAAGTTGAGAATTGCTGACTTTGTCTGAAAACAGAAGAGCTCCTACTATCAGGGTTATGGTCTCCCAGGGTATCACAATTTAAATTATTCACTCCTCCAAATTAATGGTGTATCTTATCTGAATATGAATGTGAATGTGTTATATTTAAGCAAATAGCCATATAATAAGTACTTTTGAGTTTGCCAGCTTCTTTCTTTCTTTCTTTCTTTCTTTCTTTCTTTCTTTCTTTCTGTTTTGTGTTCTTATTTTATCCAAATAGCACAGGTTAATTTAAATTTGTGATTGTGTTCCTCATATACATTTTGCACTCAATTTTTATTGGATATTTTATTTACATTTCAAATGCTATCCCCTTTCCTGTTTTCCCCTCTGCAAAGCCCCTATTCCATCCCCCACCTAATCAATTCCTAAGTATAATGAATTTTATTATAGCTTCCTTTATGAAGAAGGTGGTAGGGCTGGAAATTCCTATTTACACTTAAATTAATGTCTGTGTCATAGAAAGATTTTACATGTTGAGTATTCTTATTTTTCCTGACTTATTCAAGTTTCTCACTCTGATGCATCTGCTTCCTAACTTGACCATTCTCTGCCTTAGAGCTTTTCACCCTCTGTGACTAATTTTTCCTGTTTCCAAGTCATTACTTCTTATCTGAAATCTTGTTCTCAAAACACAGATTTTTCCACTTATTTCTAGTTTCATTATCTTTGGAGTCCTGGTCTCTTTGTGCCTGTTTTGCTAGCTAAAAAGCTTAGTGGCTAGTTAACTCTAGTTAGTTAACTAGATTCACTATGCTTTTGGATTTAGAATTTCCTTGGTTTTAGTGAGCTGAATGACCACTGTGTGTTCTTTACCTCAGTCATAATGAACTTGACTTGAACTGTCATTTTTATGTTTTTTTTCTTCTCACTTTGGCTGTGAATTTTTCCCTTGAAAAAACAACTATTGCTTAGAATTCTGTTTAACCAAAATGTTACTGTACTTGAAAACACTCTAACATAAATGATTCTGCAACTCTAGAAGAAACACAATTTTATTTTCAATTGAACTTTTATAGAATTTTAAAATAAATAAATAAAGGCTACATCAATGTTTTATGTTTTTAATTTCGTCAACCAAATCAAGGCTGTTCTCTCTCTCTCTCTCTCTGTCTCTCTCTCTCTCAAAAGACAAGCTCAATAAAATGTACATATAAAATGTACACAATTGTTAGCCAAACAATTATTTCATTTTTTTTTCTTTTTCTTCTTTTATTTTTTATTTTTTTAATTTTTAAGCCCATGGGTATTTCAACTGAAATTCAACCCACATGTTTCTGATTCATTTACACTCAATTCATTAAAATTGCATTTTGTAAGAGTCATTTGATGTCCAAAAGCCTTATGAGCCTTTTTATGACTTTTATGCCATTTCCCCCCTCAAAACAGGAAGTGGTATTTTGCTAAGATCTCAAACTCCAACAGAGTTGAACTGCATGCAAATCACATAAAGCACATCATGATTACTATGCCTCACTTAGGTTGTCTTTACTAGATCGGAACACCTGAAGTAGTTATCAGAAAAAAAGGAAATATTTTTAATGACATCCCAAAGTCTTTATAACTCAAGTCCAAAATTTATCTCCCGAGAGAAGGCTTCCATAATTAAGCTTTCAAAGAACTTGTAAAATAAGTTCATAATCACATGAGAATATAATCACAGTGCTCTTAAATATGACAATTAGTAACATCTAATGTATGCAAGTCTCTGAAATTTTTATTGTTTAAGTCTCAACCTCTTCTTTCCCTTATCTATTGCCAAGCAAGGAATATCAGATAATAAAAATTAGGGTTAGTGAACTTGCCTGAGATCTAAGTAAATATTAAGCACTTATTCACTGACATAGGGACATACTTTTTCTCTTGGTCATATTTGTCTAAACTAAAGAATCCTGCAGCATCATTTGGATCAGGTCTTCTTTATCCAGCATCAAAACCACTAAAATTATGAAATTCATATAACGTTCATAATAAAAGGACTCGGTTTATCCATGGTTAGTTGTCAACAAATAACATATGCAAAATCTGCTTAGAACTGGAGGTTTTGCTTAGTCTCTAAAAGATATCTAAGACAGTTATTTAGATTTCTTTCTTGAGTAGTCTAATAGTAAACATAGGTATAATAACATTCCAGTTGAGTTTTTGTTATATGTAGCCTTTCAAAGTACAGATAATATGCTATATCTTTAAGAGACTTACTGGAGGCTAAGAAAAGTAATTTAAACATTTTAATAAAGGAGATTTAATAAAAATTCCCTGCATCATATTTAACATTTGAGTTGGAAGAAAAGGTTACTCAATACTGGGAAAAAGTGCCAAGGTGATTCCCTTTTATAGAACACATTCAGTAACACAGACATCTAAAATCATCATGTGGGGCTGGAGCAATGACTTAGCCAGTGAAGTGCTTACTATGCAAGTGTGAGGGCCTGAGTTCTAGTCCACAGCACCCACGTAACCAGACAGGGATAGTGGCAGATGCCTGGAATCCTTGTACCAGGTTCGGTGGCCAGCTCAACCTACTGAATCAGGAAGTTCCAGGAGACACCCTGCCTCAAACATTAGTGAGGAGAATAGTGAAGGAAGACATAGCTGACATTGACCTTTGGCCTCCATAGACCTATTCCCACGTGTGCATATCTCCTACACACAAACACATACATGGATACAACACACATTTTATAATAGATAAAAAAGTAAAAAGCACGTTACTTGGTTTCATTCTATATGGATGCTATATAATTTGGCTGTGCTTATGTTATTTACATCATTTAGCTATCCTGGGAACAGCAAACCGGAAATTAAGTGGTTAAAGCATTAGGGTGTTTTTATTTGCTCACATGTCTCTTTTTATTTCAGGGATTTAGTTACTAAAACTCTGATACAATGTCTGTGTATCAGCTTCTGAACACAGCTGTCCAGCTTGCTGAAGGCTGGCTGGGCTAGATGATCGTGGGTGGCATAATTGATATACTATATGGAAGAGTCCATATAGTCTGTCAGCCTCCAGCTAGTTAGCCTTAATTTTATCTGGAAACAACAGGAAAAATAATTGGAGAGAATCCAGAACTACAATGTGTTGTTTTTAAAGTTCTACTTTCATGATATTCACTAAATTCTGATCAGACAAAATAAATTTTATCTAACATATGAAGTCATGAGGAATGTGTAAAAAAATGCAGAAAAATGATTTCTCAAAATAACAAGTGGCAAAATATCTGTTCAAGCAAGTATACTGATCAATAATTTTACAAAACATTTAATTTTAAACATAACTATGAAAATGAGTGTATCAATTAAAAATTATTCCTATTTTACATATTTGCATTAATTAATGAAAAACAAGGCCATGAATTTGAAATAAAGAAAGGAGGGTTTATGGGAGCATTTGTATGGAAGAAGAAAATTATGGAGTTATATCCCCCCAAATTTAAAAAATAAAATTTAATAAAAAATCTAGTATGAATGGGTTGAATTTTTATCATTCAAAAAGGTACCATTAAAATGAAAAGAACTACTTAAATATAGTAGATGTGGTATATCTTTACAGGTAAATTTCTCAATATTCTAATTTCTTACTACATTCACAAGTATTATTTATAAGTTTATTAATATTTTAATATACAATTTGCAAAAACCAGACAAGATAAATCAGCCACATATCACCCTAATTGCATTTAAACTTTTGAGTTATAAATGTATAAAATGCATTAATTTTAAGTGTGTTCAAAATGTATGGCTAATGGTTTATGGACATTATACTACAAATTTTAAGCATAAAAGATATAAAAATAGAACATTTTAAAAAATTTCTAATGAAATACAAAGTGTCAAATGTTTTGTGTATATTATAAGTTTAGCATAAGTGATATGAAAGATATATTAGCCTTAGCCTCTTCATTGTTTAAAGTATAGGCTTGTGCCACTAATACAGCATCTTCTCCCTCTTTTAGCTGGACTATTCATCTCTGTATTATGGCATTGATTAAGAGTCATTTATCCATCATTACATTTTAGCAATATATGTATACATTCAAGTATTTAATTTTCAAGTATTTCCTGTTGCTTTATTAATTGTGATTTTTACCCTTTGGGCATGATCTGATTTTTAAGAAGTTGACTTCAATCTATTTTCATATTGCATAGGTCTTCAGGATCAGATGTAAAGATTCATCAGTGGGTGGTGAGATGACTCAATGAGTAAGAACACTCAGAAACACGAGGAGCTGAGTGTGACTCCTCAAGACTTTTGTAAAAGGACAACAATTTTGAACATCACTTCTGTCTGCTTCTTTCATTGAAGAATGGTTTCCATCCATTGCATTGCTCAGTCACTGTCTATGTCCCTTGTGTGGTTCTAGTTTCTTGGCAGTCTGCTTTAGGGGACATCAACTCCTATCTTTCAGTCCCATCACTTTCCCACTTTATAATCTCTGAATTATAGTTCTTCTTGTGAAGTGGCCAATTAGCAGGGAATCTGCAGTATTTACAGGCTCTGATTATTTCCCAAAACAAAGCATGGGGAAACTTACATATTTGGATGCTGAGGGAGAAACTATTGCAAGTTTGCGTTGTTCCTTAGCATTTCAGAAGCACTCATGCAACAAACAGTGTAGGGACAGACTGGTGACCTAACATGCTCAAGACCCTGAGTTGAATAAAACCAAAAAATGACCAATTAGAAATTTTGATGAAATTACAACAAAAGAGGTAGCATTTGTAAATTTTACAGAGTCTGCATTGCAAAAAATAAGTCTCACAATAATACACACCTAGAACTTACAATCTACTAAACAACATAGGATAAGATAATTTGTTTTTCAAAGATTGTTTTGGTGTATACAGGAATATAACAATAGACTGTAGCATTATATAAAACTATTCTTTCAGAAATTATATATTAGCAGCACATTGAATGAACTCAAGTGTTTTAATTTTCTTGGTGAGTCCAAAATATTAGGTTTGGTCCACCATTATAGTGGGTCTCATTTCAAAGGAAATTTTTACAAAACTATTATGTGTATGTGTCAATATCCACAAATATGTTAGTCAGATTCATAGTACCTTGTATTGACAAAATACAGATTACAACAAATCATAATTTAAAAAATAAACAAGTTCTCCCATGTTTAATGTCTTAGACATAAGCAGGCTATTCAATCTGATTTGAAAGACAAAAATGGAGCCCATGTAAACACACTCTTGAGGCATGAAAATTACAGATTTTAATCTGAAAATATGGAACTTAAGTTTTAATTACAAATATTCTTCATTTCTATTTAAAACCCCTAAGACTATCATTTATTTATGATAAAGCAGGAAAAAATACACTGGATTTTGCATAGGAAGCATTTTTAAATTTTGTTAATATTAAACCTAGCAAGAGAATATTTTTCCATTTAAGGTGACTGAGTTTGGTCCTTCTGTTGCTGTTCTGTGTAAGAATGGGAGCCCTTGCAGCGCTTGTCTGCTTCATGGAATTAACTACAGATTTTCACTGTTTAATTTCACTCTGTGGTTCCCGTACCTCAGTCTGAAAGTATGGTTCTGGTTTGTGGAGTATTTCCCACTGACATCCACACCAGCTAGTACAGGGTCTGCATCCTCATTACTTTGACCTGCTCCAGCTGAAGGATTGTCAACATTATTGAGGAATGCTTTAGGAATAGCTTAAATTATGGCTAATTCTTCTTCTTTATATGAGGAATTACTGTACACAGAACCAAAGGTGAGGACATATAAAATATTCATTTATCATAGGAAGGTTATGAGACTATATGCCTTCACTGTATCTTTTTATAATCAAGAATGTGTATATCATGTATAAGACATGATAGCTTCCCAAAATGGGTTCTAGAAAACACCACTGTCCTTGTCTAAGAATAAAGATGAATTAGCAAAAACCTATGCAGTGACCCATAGGCATCTTCACTCCCATCATCCTAAAAGTAAAGTCTAGAGTATCTAAGACTTCCGCAGAGATGGCTGTTCCCATAGCATCTTTCTATGTGAACTATTGCATAAGAGAAAAGAGAAGAGTGGATTGGGACCACTTTACTCTGAAGAAATATAGTTTGCTGGTCATCCTCCTCTTCCATCTCCACATGTGAACAAAAGGAAAGTGGAGTTGTCTCAGTAGCTTTAATTAAGTAGTAAGGGGGATTTTAACAAAGTGAAAGCAAGACTCCAATGTCTGGAGCTTTGATTTGACCGCTGATTTTTAGAAACCCTGAGTGTATTTTGGGTTTCTGGGCAAGGACAAAGCAAGCCATATATATTTTTTTAATGAAACTGACATATTTCTCAGGAGTACAACATAGTGGCTTATGTTACTCTAAAATAGATTTGACCAAAAACATTACCTTAAACTAACTAACCAAAGAACTAACCAACCAACCAACCAACCAACCAACCAAACAAACAAACAAACAAACAAACTCAAAGAAGAGGTACAGATGGGCTGCATTCTAATAGTCTGCTTCAAAGAATATTTGTTAAGAGGTCTCAGATAATCTTTCAAATCATGAATTGGAAGGAAATATGACACTGTCTTGTCAATGTCTCCTACTCATAAGTGTATACTTTGTTCTCTACATCCACTAGCCCGTGACTTACTTAAGAGTGGATTATACAAGAAGAGAGGTAGGAAGCCTGGGAAATGAAAAGAAGCCACTGGTCTTCATTCTATGGGCGCCAAAGACCAGTCAAGTCTAAGAAAAGGGTGGCATAGATCATTAAAAAGTGGGTATTTACAATGTGGATCTTTTTTGCTGCCTCATTGAATAACTTGGAACTGTACCTGTGTGGTTGGGGCTTCATACATGTTCAGTAGAAATTGAACCTGTAGTGTGGAGAATGCTAAGTTTGTGTTATATCTTAGCACTTGAAAATTTAATATTCTGGAAACATGGGCACCAATATTGAACCTTTTATGCTAGGCTTGTTGGAAGATTTATTTATCAGGGCCAAACAAATCTTGGGTAGGTATACAGAGTAACACCTGTGACCCTAATACATGTAGTTCCTCCAAAGCATAAGATGAGCTTTGATACACAGAAGAATTTCCTTTCTCCACTTCATATATACATCACTATATATTATTAGAGACTTTGTTTTAATTATGTGTATTTACATGTTTTTGGGAGTGAGTTGGGTACATGAATGCAGCACCCATTAAAGGCAGAAGATGATAAAGAATTTCTTGAAACATGAGTTATAGGCAGTTGTGAGCTTCTTGACTTGAATGCTGGGAACCAAACCCAAATCCTCTGAAAGGACAATGCGTTCTTAACTGCTGAGCAGTCTCTTCAGTTCCTCCTCATTATATATCTAATGATAGTTCACCCTGTCTCAGATCAACTCTTCAATGTCAAACATGCCAAAGGTATACACTAGTTCAGCACATTCTTCTCATCAATGTGTGCAACACAATGTGATGTGTGTAATTTGGCTTTCATGAAATAATAGTTTTCATGAAACTGTAGTTTCAGTGTGATCAAAATTTACTCATTATTAAAATGCTAAAGATTTAAACTTCGTTATATAACATATTTTAAATGAAAGTTTTATTGTTAACATAGTAGAGAAGTGGAGCAGATACTAAAATGAACTCTTTAAAATACAGTATCAAGAAACAGAGACTAAGTAAAGAGGATGACAAAAACATTCAGCTTGGCTGATATGACTAACAATTTATGACAGCTAATTTTAAAGATTAGGAAGCTCCAAACGTTGATGGCATTGCTGGCAGTTAGCTGCTACTGGATGCTTACAAATCTGTTCCTAGCTACTGAAGGGAATGAAGAGTTTTGACAAAGTAGCAATCAAAAAAAAGGAAGAAGAAATAAAATTTTCAAGAAGCATAGAGACCAATTCCACACTCTATAATTGCATAATTAGCTTAAATTTAAGATTATATTACATATTTCAACTAAGTGCATAATTTATTAACTGCAGATGTGTTTCACTCTTAGAGTAATCCATATCTTTTTCAAGATTCTATTTATTTTTATTTTGTGTGACATGTGTTTACCCTACACACATGCCTGTGAAGGCAAGAAGAGGACACTGGATCATCTGGGACTGGAGTTACAGATCGTTGTTTACTATCTTGTAGGTGCTAGGGATTGAACTGAAGTCGTCTGGAAGAATAGCCAGAGTTCTTAACCACAAAGCTATCACTCCAGCCCATCAGGAAAAAAAAAAAAACTGTCCTAAACCAGACAGCACATTAAGGCTATAATTATTTCACCGTTTGAAATAAGGTTTAACCAGAGCGTTTACATGGAGTTAAAAAGTGACCAAATATTTAAAATGAGTCAAACTGTGTGTGCTTTGTTCAGTTCAGGTCTGTTAAATATCAAGGGTGGACATGCCAACCTTGCTTAAGATCAGCACTTAAATCGGTCAGCTATCTCATGCTGATAAATAACAGAGGCCAGCAGAGATTGATCCCAAGAAGGCAAAAGTTGAGCTCCCCTGAATCATATCCATGAACACACACATGTGTTTCCATCTGTTTGCCTGTCTATTCTTTTATGTTCAAACTGCAGAAACACCAAATCCATTCCTATAAGTAATTTCAGTGACTAAAATATACATTATTGAGGTAAAACAACAACAACAACAACAACAACAAAAAGCACAGCACACATGGAAGGCTAGGAGAGAGTCTATTTAAGTGGCAACCTCAAAAGCCTTTAACTATTTGTCTCTTTATAGTGGAGAATCTTGGGTTAGGAACAAAGACTGTTAGGTAGGGAGCTTAATAATCATCAACTTTCTCAAACCAAAGGACAAAACATCCACTGTAGGATTCTGATCTGTCAGCAGTCTCTCTTCTAGTTCATTCATCACGAGGTCCCTAGATTTAACAAGAGCCCACTTCAAAGACCATTGGTAACCCACCTCTTCAACAAAAGTCTTCTTTGAGCCTCTGCAGAGTGATGGCTTCTTTTATTCTTTATCCCAGAGGTGAATGTCAGGTTTGCTGATACCATAATCTCTAGCAATAGACTTTGAAATACTAAATAATTATTGTTTACTTTTTCCCATTGCAAAGTTAACATGTTTCCAGTAATGTCATAGTGTTGGTTTTTGTTTATAGTGAAAAAAACCTGAATTTGGGAAACACGATGCATAATTTTGCTTATGACACAGTAAAAAAGAATATTTAGGAATAACAGAACATTAAAAGATGGTGTTTAGGCATGGTGAGACGCTTCTTGCTGCCAAGACTTATAACTTGATTTTGATAACTGTAGCTTACAAGGTGGAAAGAGAGACCCAACTCAAACAAGTTGGCCTCTGACCTTTTTGTGTGTGTTAACGCATGTATTCCACATACCACCACAAAGAAAATAAAGATAATACATCACATGAACCTCCAAGCTCAGTTAAGGGACAGGAGAGATGGCTCAGAAGTTATGAACACTTAAACCCTTGCAGAGGACCCAGTTGGATTTGGTTCCTAGCACCTATGCCAACTCTGACTGTAGAGGACCAAGGTTCCCCTCTCTCCTCAAAAGACTCCTGCAAACATGTAATTTACACACACACACACACACACACACACACACACACACACACACACATACACACACACACTCACTCAAGTGTGTGTGTATATATATATATATATATATATATATTCACTAGGTCACACATACTACATAAACAATCTTTTCAAAACTCTAGGAAAAAAGCTCTGATAGAAAAATTTGAAAAAGTAGGACTTGTGTATTTCTAATTAGAATTACTCTTCATTTTACACATGCTAGGGTAATTTTTATCATATGAAATTGAGGTAAATGACATTCTGTTACATGGATGAAGGAACTAGAAGATGGTATGATGGGCCAGGCGTGGTGGCACATGCCTTTAATCCCAGCACTCAGGAGGCAGAGGCAGGCGGATTTCTGAGTTTGAGGCCAGCCTGGTCTATAAAGTGAGTTCCAGGACAGCCAGGGCTACACAGAGAAACCCTGTCTCAAAAAAAAAAAAAATGGTATGATGGGCAGCCTCAGATCCCTCTGTAGGAACACAGGTTCAAGGGCAACAGCTTGTTTCCAGTCACTCATTCTCTGGGACCTTGTCTTTAACTGTTGGACTTCAGGTCCTTGGCTGCTTCCTCCAGCTCTGGTGTGCCAATCACTTGGACACAAGCATGTCATGTGCCACTTTGTATTGTCAGTCATGTAAGCTGACTCAAAGTTACTGGAAGCTCTTTCCAAATCTTATATCAGAGGATGAAAAACAAGGGACATTCTTATGACTCAAAATTTAGAAATTGCTTGTTTATAACATTTTAGGAAGATCAAAACAGATGTACATAACACTTTTAAAAAATCTAAAACAATAAAGCCAGTGATGTTATTGTGTGCATGCAGGTTACATAAAGCTTCTTTGTAGCCACAGAACTGAAAGGATTTGTTCATTTTTGCATGTGATAATGATTACCAGAGTCATAGCCAGCAGAAGTGAGTACTAACTACAGGCAAATAAAGTTTCACAAGCCCCAGTGAGCAGTGATTGCTTAACACAAAGGCATATTGCTGTGCTCTGACACATGGAGTGAGAAATATAAATGATCAAGTGTTCCCTCTTTCCAGACTTCAGAAGTGAGAGAGCTGTGTGTCACTCTTTCTTTCATGTTGAGCCTGAGGACTCTCAACTAACATGGACTTTCTGGCACTAGATCATTTCCTTAAATATTCCAACTCCAACCACTAGATGTCATGCAGAGATCATAAAGTAAACCATCTTGGCTGCTTATTACATTAACCATGACCAGTTTTGTAACTTCAACATTTAAGGTAGTCTGGAGCAAATGTCTGATTGCTATTAAAAGTGCAGAACAGTATTACTATGTTATATTTGATGTTTGCAAACACTTTCAGCAATTATAAAAGACTCATCTTCACGGTTATAAAAAGCTATTTCAAAAACTGAAAAATGCAGATTCTGCAGTTAAAACAATCTGAAAGTTTGTCAAATCAGTAGTATAAAAATTTAAGAAACTGTTCATTCCAACAACTAGAATGAAAGTGTCCTAGATTTATTTTAAGGATTTGGACCCAGGAAGAATTGGATGAAAAATTATGTTGGCCATGTGCTAAATGAGTAAATCTGGTATAACACTTAAGTTCTCTGAGTTAACTATGAACTACTAAAACGGAGTGACTGAAAATCCAGTGAGGCACTGGACTTAGGTCATTCGGAAGAGTTCTTGACATATTGTAGGTGATCAGTCAATCATGTTGATTGTTTCAATTATGCCTCCATCATGATGAAACTGCTGTATAACACAGTTATGGAAGTAGATTAGGAAACAGAATTTAGCAATGGAATGTGAACTTATAAACAGAATGAGATGTAAGGTTGGTCCTAAATGATTGCTAGTTCTTCAGGAAGAAAGAAAATGAGACTCTAGGTAAGGAGGATCTCTGAACATAAAAAACTTCAAAGGATAAAAAGGAAGTTTGACTCACTTGTTATGTGTTAGGAAGTGTTTGGTAAGCTGTGCTGCATACCAGATTCATCTAACCATATAGGGTGTCTTGCTTTTTAATATTACTTTGTATTTAGCTTTCCAAGGGTTAGGTTTTCTTGTGACTTTTTCTTGAGTCCAAAGTTTTGAAGCCACAGTTTATTATTGAAGCTATAAGTTTACAAGTTGTTGCATGGGGAGGTCCCAGAGAACCTCAGGACAATACGAGCAATGGCTACTATTGTAGGCTGATCACTGGAAACACATACTAACACCCCCTTGTTCTAGACACCACATGCATGTGTCATATGATATAGAGAACACAAGCTGGATCTGAGCTGGAATTTTCTTCCTCTTTGACTAGCCCTCATAGTACCAAACGATGCTCTAAAGGTTGCTGGGGGAATTTCTATCTATACTTTTACCCAAGATGTGGAAAAACAATACCAGGTAAAAGAAACAAGTGGCACTGTAAGATAATCTCACTGATGCAGTATTTGAAAAGTTTGTTATAGAGGTAATTGACCTCTTTCTGATCAGATCTGAGGCCTGCTCCACAGTAGGGAAATCATGCCTGGTACTGTGAACTTGATCAACACTTTGGGCTAGAGAGCTTATAGTCTATAGTAGAAAAAACAAACAAACAAACTGCTGTTGTTTTGTGTTAAGTGGACATGATTTTCCCTCCAAAAAATCATTCTAAATAATTATGTTTATTCCCAGAGATTAGTGCTGCCATCAGCTTTGGATAAAGGTGCTTGTATTTGCAGTAGGTAATGGTTAGCAGCAAAGACCCATAACTCACCAGAGTGCTAAAAATAAATGATGGTTAAGGGATTACTCATAACTGGGATGTCTATACCCACTCGGAGGCCCCCTGAACATTGTGTAAAAGAGAAAGCCTATACAGTAAAGACTATAAGAAGATGGATTTTATGTCATAACGGGTTTTAGGCACAACAACTTTGTGTTAACAAAACAATTTTGTGTGATCAAAATGTATTGCATACATTTGTGGAATTTACAATAAAATTGTAAATAACTAATATATTCTAATAAAATATAAGGAGAGAAGGCATGAATCTACTAGCATTATTATGGTAATGGATACGTTATTAAAATAACTATTAATGACCTATCATTATAACAGTAGATTAAGGCATTATTCAATCAACAATGGAGAAACTCCTAATTGTGGTAGATGAAGATCAAGATAGAGACCTACAATGGTCAAAGTGCAGAAGATAGAAATTTCAGTTACAAAGCAGAAGGTGTTTTCCCCCCCCCCCCCAAACACAGCAATACTATACCTAAGTAGTTTATTTTGGAATAATTGAATTTGGTTCTATTTTTCTGAATATTGAAAGTAATTTTTATGATGTAATAATTTTGAAGCATCAATATATGAAATAACATATGTGTATGTAGTGTGTGTGTTTATGTTTATATGTATGTTATAATTTCAAGTGGTCTAGAAGGAGGTGTCAATCATGAAGGCATGACATTCCTTGTGGGAGTTTTTATATACTCTGGGATGGAGAAGTGTAACTATGTCCAAGTTCTCACATCAGACATTTTTACATTGGTAGTATTATAACCAAATGACTTCAATTGCTTTACTCTTTTTTCCCCTCTCCCATATTCTTGTTTTTTAAAAAGGACTTAAGTGTGACTCAGGTGTATTTGTGAATAAGCAACTCTCAGTTTCAAGTTTTTGAAAGTCATTAGAGGCAGATCCCTCTGCTTTGTAAGTTTCCACAATAAAACATTTACTTCAGTAAGCTCTGTGCATCTAGATGGTGATGTTATTGTTAGGAAAAAATGAGAGCATTTAGTAACTATGGCAGCAGGGATGTTTCAAAGGAAATATGAAGTCTTTTTCCTTGAAGAAATGAGATATTTTCCTTGACTGGTCCTTACCAATCCAAGACTAGTGGAATAATGGGATATTTTTTTCTTAAGGCTCACTATTTTAGTCTTGCTTTTTTGGAAATTGCTTGAACAGCCACATCTGAAAAAATAAAATATTTGAGGTTTCAGAAATAAAACTGCTGTTTCTGAGTGCCAGCACATCATTGCTTTCAGATAAGAAGACACAGTCAACCCCCGCTTAGTGAACACAAAGGGTGCTGATGCCCAAAAAATACAGTGGAGTCTATTTGCCCTATTTATCTTTTTTCATTTACATAATATCAAAATCAATATTCTGAAAATAATATATTCAGATAAAATGTTACTTCTGGTCTACTTCTGCTCCTATTTATTCATTACACAATAATTCATTCCAATTTCTAGTGATTGTTTTGAATAAACTCTTTCTCATAATGACTCAGATCCAGTATAATTGTCAATGACCATTGAAATAAAAATAATCGTTGGCTTGATTTTAGCATTGAAAACTGTGTACGTGTGGAGTCTTAGAATGATAGTTAACAGCCCTCCCTTAAAGTGTTAAGGACTACTAAGAAATCCTGAAGATACAACCATGAGAAGAGCTCCTTTTGGATCATTGGCTGGGGAGGTCTAAGAGATTCTCACACCTACACCTGATTGTTGTTGCCCTTGTTTGCTGACCAGTGATTGGAAAATAAGTCCCTGTTACTAAGGAAGACAGCATGCACATCAGAAACAAAGCCCAGAGGCTCCTGATATAGAGCTAACCCGAATGGATTCTCCCTGAGGACTAACTTTCTTGGTACTTAGAAGATATCATGAATGCTTCCAAATCAGGGAGACAACCAACAGTACCATCCAGCTATAAATGCTCTGATCATCAACAGCCAGCATGCCGTGACAACCTTTAGAGTGTAGTAGTGGGACATACATTTGGCAGCAACCCATGGCTCTTTAGTTGTACTTCAGAACCAATCAAGACGGATACCATGCCTGGCACTGGAAGCATACATAACATCACAGTGCTAGTGAAATCGTGATTATTGGAAGAGAATCTACAGCCAGAAATTTAATAAACCAACATAGTCCATAATAATGATAATCTATAAACATTTTCCTAATGCTCTCAGATAAGACTAGTCTTCATCCTTCATCAAGAAAAAACTCTCTTCACCACAGATGTCGAGCATTAAAGAAAACCACAACAACTCAGAGTTGTAAAGGCCAATCCCAGTAGATATAGCTTAAAATGTTTTTCCACACCTAAGGCTAAGAGGACATTGCAGAGGAGGGAAGAGGAGAGGAGAGGAGAGGAGAGGAGAGGAGAGGAGAGGAGAGAGAAGAGGAGAGGCTGGCTGGGAACACATGGAGGGAGAAGAGGGAGGGGAATTGGGAGAGAGTGAAATGGAGGACAGGGAGAGAAGAGAGTCAGAGAGAATAAGAGTTTGAGGAGGGGACAGCTTTATCAGGGTCCTTTCAGCAAAATCTTGCTGGCGTATGCAGTAGTTTCTGCGTTTGTTGGCTGATTATGGGATGGACTCCCGGGTGGGGCAGTCTCTGGATGGTCCATCCTTTTGTCTTAGCTCCAAACTTTGTCTCTGCAACTCCTTCCATGGATATTTTATTCCCTATTCTAGGGAGGAATGAAGTATCCACACGTTGGTCTTCCTTCTTGATTTTCTTGTGTTTTTGAAGTTGTATCTTGGGTATTCTAGGTTTCTGGGCTAATATCCACTTATCAATGAGTGCATATCAAGTGACTTCTTTTGTGATTGGGTTACCTCACTAATGATGATATCCTCCAGATAACATCCATTTGCCCAAGAATTTCATAAATTCATTGTTTTTAATTGCTGAGTAGTACTCCATTGTGTAAGTGTACCACATTTTCTGTATCCATTCCTCTGTTGAGGGACATCTGGGTTCTTTCCAGCTTCTGGCTATTATAAATAAGGCTGCTATGAACATAGTGGAGCATGTGTCCTATTACCAGTTGGAACATCTTCTGGGTATATTCCCAGGAGAGGTATTGCTGGATCTTCCGGTAGTATTACTGCAGTTTTTGCTTTTAAGTTCTTTAACCTTTGACAGATGTGTAATGTAATGTATCCACAGCATGAACTGTCTTTAAGATGAGCTTTGGGAAAACAAAAACCTTTTGTGGGGCAGTAGGAGCATGAAGGGCCTTTTTATTTCTGTTTGTAAGACTGAGTATGTTACATTTAAAAGATAATTAAAAGAAGCTGAAAATTTTTATGACCTTGTGAATATGAGAATTGATCATACCGTATAACATGAGAAACATTATGTCTGTAATGATAACAGGTAATAGCACGAGAAAATTTAAATTTATAGTTAAAAGATAATCAAAGGAAACTTAAAATTTGAACTTGTGATTATAAAAGTTGGATCATATAGTGGAATGTTTTATTAGAATTATGCTAGTTTATATGAACTCTATTGATAAAAATTAAGATTTTTAAACTCTGGGAATCTCAATATAACAGTGGCATAATAGCGGAGGAAATCTGAAACCTTTAGTCATTGGAAACTGAGTTTAGATAATAAAGTAACAGAAGGTTTTATGTATGGATGGTTACATCTAAACACGTGTATCTTTTATCATGGAGTCTGTGAATAAGGCACATCTGTTTCTCTTTTTGAAAAAAGAATTTGGCACTCCTAACTAGTTAATGAATTGACTATTGAGCTAATTTGGTAGTGGATTACCTTGGGGTAAGGAGCTAGAGACCTGTTTCCTAGCTGTTAGCTTAGCTGTTAATGTAGTAAGAAATCTGGGAAGAATAAATCATAATCAGATATCATGTATTAATTAAAGTGACAGAGGTTGGTGTATAGTCCACTACCTAAACAGTTTCCAGGTCCCTGTGGTCCCCATCACAACTCATGGAGTCAATCTGGCCATCAGGCCCAGAAGACAAGAAGTTTTTAACTGTGTGTTGGGGAGTTGGGAGAAATGAGTCATAATATCTAAGGGAATATGAGACATTTAACACTCTTGGTATCCTCTGTTTGTCCACAGTGTAGGCAAAGCTCTGGCAGCAGGTGAGGCAATGGAACATTGTTTCTCAGTGGTTATCATACCACAATCCAGGTAGTCTTGTCTCTGTGCCCATATCATGTTAGAGACCGTGGTGTGGGGGGTGTCACTGTTAGGCTTTGGGAGTCTCTATCTACCATAACAATAAGCTTAAACTTTTACCGTTACATTTAGCAGAGGTGTCTTGTGTCTATACTATGCATGTATGACATGTTGGATGACATTTTATGGACTTCATATCTGTTATATTACTTAAACTTTTCCATGCCCTTTATAAATTTTCATCGCTATTATAGAATCAGGAATCAGAAATAAGTATTTATGTACAATTCTTTCCAAATAGAATATAATTAAAAAGGTAGAAATTTTGAAATCCTACAATTATCATCGCATCTCTGGGATCCAAATATCTCAACTTCCCACAGGCAGTGAAGAAAGAATGTTCAAATCTTCATATAGAAATGAATAAAGCAACTCAAAACAAACAAGCCTAAATTTTATAATAATCACATATTAGACCTTACAACATTAAGTAAACTAATATACACAAATCTATATTTCATTACCTTCTTGGGAAACCTAAAATGTGACATTTTAAGTATCCTTTCTATCTGAGACTGAGTAAGTAGACAAGAAACTGATGTTTAATACTTTTATTAAAGACAAGCAGATGTAAATTTGTACTAAGTAATGAAGAACATGAAATCATTTCTCTTGGTTTCATTATTTGCATTTAAATGTAATTGGTTCCTGAAGCTAAGCACACTTTTAGGCTGAGTGTATATTGCAGATAATTGGCATGCAGAAAAATATAACACCTATTCTGTTATTGGTAGGTTTTATTCACTGTCAGTGAATTATACTAAGATAAGCATTAAATTAGAAGGGCTTTAGAGATGCAGAGAAATTGTAAAGAAAACAGTGCTCCTGCAATCTTTGGGTATAGTTTACTATTTCAAGGCTCATGTGTTGGAATCGTTAACTAACATGAATTATATTGAGGTAAAGGACCTTTTAAAGGATGATTTGAAAATTGCTATGGCATTTGGAAGAGAACATTGTATTTGTATATGATCTAGGTTGTTTACCACTAAGAGTATGTGCTGTTAGGAAGAGAGTGTCTTTGACCTTCTCCACTCTCTTGCCTTCTGATACATCTTTCATATCATCCTACTGCCATACTATCTGCCCTGTTGTGATACAGTACAAGTACTACTGCATAATGCTTCCAAACCTGAAAGAAGAACTTATCCCCTTTTCTTTATATAGAATATGACCTTGGGAACTTGCTTAGAGCTATAAAAAATATACTAAGAACTTTCTGATACATTATGACCCTTAGCTATCTCTGTGGTCAAATGCTCATATGTTAAAGTATGTTGGATAATGTATACATAACAGTGTGCCACTACTGACTGAATTCCATAGTTCCTGGTGATTTTGGATTAACCCAATGAGCTATTCCTTTTATATGCTCTACTTGGGATGTAATATCACATTTAGTTGTCATACCTTTTTAAACTGTGACAGTTCTGGAATCTTTTCGTTGGTTAGGTTATTAGTTTTGAAGGGTAGTTGTCATGGGTTTGTAAGATATGCTTCTATTGCAATATACCAGATGTTTCTCCCGACTGTAGATTATGTATGGAGTCAGAGAAGGAGGGGCAAAGTGTTAAGGTGCCACAACATCATGTCAAGGTTTGCCAGTTTCACTGACTTACTGCTAAATATGTAACCCTTTATCATCTGGATAATGTAGTAGTTTAAAGACTGCTCCTTAGCAAATTATTGCTTATTTCAAACTTTCATTTTCACATTGTTTTGAAGAAAGTCACTGTGTAGGAACCATGTGGTTATGAAGGTAGAAATGAAAACACTTCTGAATAGGCTCTTTGTTTTTTCATCTCCATTTCTATATTTGCTCATTTATTTATTTATATCTCTGTGGGCTCATGGTTATTTATTTTGTATTTTTATTTATAATCCAATATTACTTTATTTATTCTGTTGCTCAGTTAGAGAGTTTTGGCCACTGGGTTTCTTTTCTGCTCTAAATTTATAGTTCACTAGTAATAAGGGAGGTTGAAGGTCTTTCCATATGCTCATTTCTACTTGTATATCTTCCTTGAGACAGTGACTGTTCAGAGATCACTTGCCAAATCTTTAATTGCTTTTTCTTATTATGTTTTCAAATTTATTGCATACTTTGAATACAAAGTATTTATCATTTTTATTTATTCTCTCATCTCATATACTATATAACCCATCTTCAGTTTCCTCTCCCTCCTCTCCTCTCAGTCCCTCCCTAACCTCCCTTCTCCAACAGATCTACCCCTTCTCAGGTTCCTTCAAAGAGAGTAGGTCTCCCATACATATAAACCAAACATAGCAAACAACTTGTAATAAGATGACATACTCTCATATCAAGATAAGGTAACTTAGTACCAGAAAAGGGTCCTAAAAGCAGACAAAAGAATCCAACACAGTCTGGCTCTCACTGTCCCCCAGAACAGCAAGGCACACAATCATCACATGTTTGCAGATGATCTAGCTTAGACCCATGCATGCTCCCTGATTTTGGTTTAGTCTCTATAGGTCCCTATGAGCCCTGGTTATTTGTTTCTCTTTGTTTTGTTGTTGCTGCTGTTTGGTTGGTTGGTTGGATGTGTGTGTGTATGTGTGTGTGTGTGTGTGTGTGTGTGTGTGTGTGTGTGTGTGTGTGATTGGCCCCTCTGGCTTTTGCAATTCTTCCTTCTCTTTGATGGGATATCACAAGCTCTGCCTAATGTTTGTCTATGGGTCTCTGTATAAGCTGCAATTAGCTATTGGATGAAGTCACTCTGATGATAATTATGCTAGGTTAGGCTTTACAAGTATAGCAGAATATCATTAGAAATCATTTCATTGACTGTGTGTGTGTTTTGGTGTTTGGTTCCATCCTAGGACCCTAAGATATCTATTCTCTGATTCCTGGCAATGGAGATAGTGTCAGGCATTGGTTCCCTGTTGTTGCATGAGTCTCAAGTTGGACAATCATTTCTTGGTTACTCCTACAACTTCTCTGCCACATTTATCTCAAGATTTTAATTATATCAAGAGTGAAAGTTTTGGGGCTAATGTCCACTTATCAGTGAGTGCATACCATGTGTGTTCTTTCATGACTGAGTTACCTCACTCAGGGTAATATTTTCTAGTTCCATCCATTTGCCTAAGAATTTCATGAGTTCATTGTTTTTAATAGCTGAGTAGTACTCCAGTGTTTAAATGTACCTCAGTCTCGGTGTCCATTCCTCTGCTGAAGGACATCTGGGTTCTTTCCAGCTTATGGCTATTATAAGTAAGGCTGCTATAAACATAGTAGAGCATTTGTCTTTGTTATATGTTGAAGCATCCTTTAGGTATATGCCCAGGAGCAGTATAGCTAAATCCTCAAGTTGTACTATGTTCAGTTTTCTGAGGAACCACCAAATTGATTTCCAGAGTGCTTATACCAGCTTGCAAGGACACCAGCAATGGAGGAGTGTCCCTCTTTCTCCACATCCTCGCCAGCATCTGCTGTCACCTGAGTTTTTGATCTTAGCCATTCTGATTGGTGTGAGGTGAAATCTCAAGGCTGTTTTGATTTGCATTTCTCTGATGACTAAAGATGTTGAACATTTATTTAGGTGCTTCTCGGTCATTCAGTCTTCCTCAGTTGAAAATTCATTGTTTAGTGCTGCACACCATTTTTAGTAGTGTTATTTGGTTCTCTGGAATGTAACTTCTTGAGTTCTTTGTATATATTGGATATTAGCCCTCTATCAAATGTAGGGTTGGTAAAGATCTTTTCCCAATCTGTTGGCTGCTGTTTTATCTTATTGACAGTGTTCTTTGACTTACAGAAGCTTTGCAATTTTGTGAGGTCCCATTTGTCAATTCTTGATCTTAGAGCACAGGCCATTGGTATTCTGTTCAGGAAATTTCCCCAGTGCCCATGTGTTCTAGACTTTTCCCTCACTTTCTCTTCTATTAGTTTCAGTGTATCTGGTTTTATTTGGAGGTCCTTGATCCACTTGGACTTGAGCTTTGTACAAGGTGATAAGGATGGGTTGATTTGCATTCTTCAACATGCTGACCTCCAGTTGAACCAGCACCATTTGTTGGAAAATCCTGTCTTTTTTCAAAAGGTTTTAGCTTTTTTGTCAAATATCAAGTGACCATTGGTGTGTGGGTTCATTTCCGGATCTTCATTTCTATTTCACTGTTCTACCTGCCTATCTCTGTACCAATACCATGTAGTTTTTTTAAATCACTATTGCTCTGTAGTACAGCTTGAGGTCTGGGATGGTGATTCTACCAGAAGTTCTTTTATTGTTGAGAATAGTTTTGCTATCCTGGGTTTTTTGTTATTCCAGATGAATTTGCAAATTGCTCTTTCTAACTCCATGAAGAATTAGAAATTCTATTGGAATTTTGATGGGAATTGCATTGAATCTGTAGATTGCTTTCAGTAAAATGGCCATTTTCAATATATTAATCCTGCCAATCTACCAGCATGGGAATTGAACAAAATCACCCATAATCTAAAAATAGAAATAGGAACAATGACTTCCTGAAAATTTTAGGCAAGTGGGTGGAACTAGAAAATATCATTCTGAGTGAGGTAACCCAATCAAAGAAGAGCACACATGGTATGTATTTACTGATAAATGGAGATTAGCTCAAAAGCTGGGAATACCCAAGATTCAATTCACAGGAGCTCAAGAAGAAGGAAGACGAAGGTGTCAGTCCTTCCATTTTTTTTTTCATAGAAGGGAAAACAAAATACCCACAGGATGAGATACAGAGACAAAGTGTGGAACACAGTCTGAAGGAAAGGCCATCCAGAGACTGTCCCACATCAGGATCCATCCTGTATACAGTTACCAAACCAAAACACTATTGTAGTTGCTAAGAAGTGCTTGCTGACAGGAGCCTGATATAGCTGTCTCCTGAGAGGTTCAGCCAGAGTCTGAAAAATACAGAGGCAGATGCTCACAGCCAACCATTGGATTGAGCACTGGGTCCTCAATAGAGGAGTTAGAGAAAGGACTGAAGGAGCTGAAGGGGTTTACAGCCCCATAGAAGGAACAACAATATCAACCAACCAGATGCCCAGAGCTCCCATGGACTAAACCACCAACCAAAGAGTACACATGGAGGGATCCACGGCTCCAGCTGCAGATGTAGTAGAGGATGGGCTTGTTGGACATCAGTGGGAAGAGAGGTCCTTGACCCTGTGAAGGCTAGATGCCCCAGTGTTGGGGAATGCTAATGTCGGGAATGCCAGAATGGGGAACTGGGAGTGGGTGGGTGCTTGGGGGTGCTCCTTCATAGAAGCAGGGGTAGGCATGATGGTATTGAGGCTTTTTTAGAAGGGAAATGAGGAATGGGGATAACACTTGAAATGTAAATAAAAATATGTAATAAAAAACTAAAAACAAAGCAAAAAAGAGTGAAATTTTTTATTTTAATATTATTACACTTATGTTTATTTTACAGAGAATATTTTTATAATAATATATGGGGTCATACTGTCAAATGGGATAGTCACATAGATTTTTCTACTATATTTATATATTTATCAAAGGATTTGTAGGGTTAAAAAGAGATATTAAAATAAATAATATATAATGGAATAAAATGTATGATTGAAAACAAACAAAAGTCCCAACATGACATTATGAGACAAGAATACTACAAAGATGCCATTGGGTTTGTTTTCTGTTGGCCATCTACTGTGGGCAAGCAGCCTATACTTATGAGTACGTTATCAAACAAACAAACAGAAAAACAAATTAAAGCAACAACATAAAACAAAAACAACCCCTCCAAACAAAACAAAACAAAACAAAACAAAAAAACAAGAACAAAACAAAACAAAAAATAAAACCAAACAACCAAACCAAACAAAGCAAAACAAAAAACAAGAGTACATTGCCTCCACAGTGAGATTCCCTTGGAGAAAACTAAATTTTTATTTGCAAGTGGTTATAAAGTGAAGACTGCTTTGGGGTACAAAATTGGCAAATATATCCAATTCTCTCTTCAGCTCTAGGACCCCATCTGATGCTGACCCTGCGGCTCCTATTCACACTGCTCAGTCTTTGTGAGTTCATTTGCACATTGATCCTCTTGGTTTAGAGGGTCTTGTTTCCTTGGTTTCCCTCACCCCATGTGGCTCCTACATAGGGTTGGGTGAGTAAAGGACTCTCACTCTTTCTGTAATGTCTGGGTGTGAATTTCTATATTTGTTCTATCTGCTACAGGAGGAAGTTTCTCTGATAATGGCTGATTGATGAGCAAAGCAGGATGTTATGAGAAGTCACATTATTGCTGCACTCTTTTGGTAAAAGAGTTGTATTTCCTTTTATCCTGGATCAAGATCTTAAGTTGTTGGAACCTACTCTTAGGTTGTTAGTATTCCCTGCAGTGTGGGATATGAGCTCTATTGTGTGGAAGGGGCTTTCAAACAAAGGAAGGTGTTGGTTGCTTACTCCCACTAAACTTTGTGCCATCATTGCTTGGGCATATCTTGAAGGCAGGACAGTTTGGTAGATCAAAGAATTTATGGTTGGATTGCTGTTTACATTTCTCCTTTGGTTGCTTGCAGAGTACCTTTTAGAAGAGAGGAGAAATTCAAGCTATAAAGCCCTTAACTGATTTGCTTTGGTGACTTACTTGCTTCTCTGTCAGATTGACTGGAGAGTCCCTTGGGAATATCTCCTAGAGGTGAGGGCTGGGACAACAGGATGAGTGGGGAAGAAGTTAGAGGAGAAAATTTTGTGATCTTTGTGAGAAGAGAGGGGGTGTCAAAGCAGGTAGGAGACTGGAGGATTGGGTTTAAAGGAGAAAAGAGAGATGAACATTTCCAATTAGGCCACCTAGTTTTCTAGTTGAGACACCTGAGGGTTGCCAGGGAATTCCTGGTGAATTTGAAAGCAGGATAAAACAATGAGAAGGACAAAGGAAGTTTTGGAGAGGACCATCTGTGTATGATCTACTGGAGTTGGGGCAGGGGGCTAGGGGAAGCCACAGCAGATTATCTGCTTCAGGGTAGCAGTAAGACTGGTCTTTGGAATCAGAAAAAAAGGACAGAGAGGTAGGTGATCTGTGGTTACTTTCCTCCCTGTTTAATTCCTCTACTGAATTGTCATTTTGTACTTTGACCAATTACTCTATTTGTTTACATTTATTTTCTATACTCTTTAGTTTGTTCCATCAATTTTTGAATCTTTTGCTTGTGATTATTATAGCCTTGACATTATAATCAGCCTTTGAGTTGGGTAATATGCACTCTCAAAGTTCACTTCCCTCCAGTATTGTTTTGACTATTTCCATCTCTAAGCAAAATTTAGATATGAGTTTTTTTATATTTACAAAGAGCTGTTTAAGTAATTGGAAGGCAGTGAAAACAGTGCAACAAACACAGAATTTCAATATTCATATACTGTGTGCTAGAATTTTAGTTTCTTGAGCTTTATGATCAAAAATTAGATTTAGATAATTGTCACTCATTGAGTTGTAACAAGTGTTAAATCACAAATTTTTGTTTTGTGTTTTTGTTTTGTACAACTGTTGTTAATGGTGACATTGATTAGAGAGGAATAGGAACATGCTCCTTGTGTACTAAGTTGTTTCTACTTCCATACATTCTCCTTTGTTTCTTGGAAGCACAGTTTTCCACATGGCCCCAGGATAACAACAAACAAGACAAAAAACCAGCTTGACCACCAAGCCCTCTGAAACTACATGAGAAGGAAAAGCTTTACTGAATCTCTCAACATGGTTGATTTATGGATTAATTTTCCAATATTTGAACTTTTGGGAACACATTCATATCATAGCAGAAGAGTCAATAATATTCCTGTAATGCCCTTTTGACTGTCCATGGGATGGGTACAGATGATCCTTCTGATAATTTGTGTCTGCTTTTCTTCTTTGTCTTGGCTAACCTTGTTAAAGTTTTATCAATTTTATTGGCATTTCAAATGTCAGCTTTTGGCATTCCTTAGTTTTCTACTTTCAAATTTATATATTTATACTTTGTTTCTAACTTTTTTATGATGTTTGCAGAATATGTCTAGCTTTCTCAATTTTTTAAGGTGGGGTGTTTAGAATGGCTATATATCTTTCTCTTTCCTAGCATATATTTAATGTCATAAATTAATTTTCAAGTACTGCTAATTTTATAAATTTCATTTTCAATTATTTGAAAGATATTTTTAAAAACTACATTGTGAATCCTTTGACCTTTATGATGATTTAACTTCAGTGTTTCCATTTTTAAATATTTGGAATTTTACTTAAGTGGAATTTTTAGTTCTCCACCCATAAGTGTACTTTGCCTATTTCACCTTGGTCCTCTTTCATATTGCACAAAATGCTATGAGGTAATTGGGTAAATACCAAGTAAATATTATTATCTCTAACTTTATTATTAGTTTCTACTTACAGAATTATATGACAATTATAGCATACTTATTACCTCTGGAAAAGGTTCCTTCATTCTGAGTTTTGTTTTGTTTGAAAATAATTTGTATTCTCCAGCTTGTAAAGTATTTTAATTATTCTTGTGTGTGAATATGTCTCTGTGTGCATAAACATGTATGTGTACATACATACATACACACACACACACACACACACACACACACACACACACACACACACAAACTTTGGAGGCCTATGCTAGATATCTTCCTGAATTGTTCTCCACTTTTTGAGGCAGGGTCTGCCACTGAACCTGTAGCTCACTGTTTGACTAACGTTACTGGCTTTTTAGCCTTAGAGATCCTTTTATCTCTGACTCCCTAGTGTATAAATTACAGATGCCCAGCTAGATAGGTGTAGCTTTTCACACCATTGCTGATAATCTGATTTTATTTTCTGATATTTGATAAACAAGCATTTTATCAACTGAGACATTTCACCATTAAGTGAAATGTTTTATGCAGTGTTTTCTTTTATATATTTAATCTGGGCTTATCATAGGCAAGATAAGTTTAATTATTATCAATCATAATATTATTTTAAAGTTACTAAATAGATCACTCAAAATTTAAAATATTTATATAGATGGCTAACCCTTAACCATGCTTGGAATATTTAGAAATGCACTATATTTACTCTTTTAAATGTTTTTAAACTTTTTTGAAAAGAATTAATGAATAAAAAGTCCTTACACACTGAGATTAGATGTTATTCACTCTTTGTGCCTTTATTCTTCTGTTTTTCTGTAGTTTCTTGCATATTTCCATAGTTGTATTATATCTTTCTCCTTATCAGTTCATTTATACGTGCATTTATCATAGAACTCACACTATAAAAAATTAAAGTTCAAAATATAGGCCACATTAAACATGTGATACACAGGTACAGTTTACTTACATTAGATAATTGACTTGCAGTGTCAAATACCCAGAATTACAATTAAAAAATAAGATGGACAACAAAGGAAACAAAGTATAGATTTTATTTAAAAGTATATTAGTAACGTTTCTCTACAGTCACAGAACTTATGGGTAGTCTCTATATAGTAAGGGAATTTGCTGATGACTTACAGTCTGTAGTCCAACTTCTCAACAATGGTTGGCAATAGCTGTGGATGGAAGTCCCAGGAACTAGCAGTTGCTCAGTTCTACAAGGCAAGCAGGCCAAGAAAAGTCTTTCTTCTTCCAATGTCCTTATGTAGGTTTCCAGCAGAAGGTATGGTCCAGATTAAAGTTGTGTACCACCACGCCTGGATCTACAACTTACTTTGTCCCAGATGACCTTGAACTCAGAGATCTCCTTGCCTTAGTCTCCTGAGATTCATAGCCACTATGCCTCAACATCTCCATATCAAGAGCCTGGTCAGAAAATCTCCCAGCCTCAAGATCAGGGTTACAGGTGAGCCTTCCAGTTCTGGATTGTATATAGTTTATTTCACATATAGTCAAGTTGACAACCAGGAATAGCCACTACAGAGAGGAAACACTGAAAAACAATATCTTTAAAAGTCCCTTTTTTGGTTTAATAAATCATGCAGTGTGTAATATGTAATTTTAATAACAAAATATTAAATATGAGATAACTAAAAGTGGAAATGAGTTGAATCAAGTTCTGAAGTTAAGCAAGCTGACAGTAAAGTAGCTCCACTGTGGACCAAATGTAGCAACAGCTACTACAGGAGTCAGATTAGACAGTTCACAGAGATAGCAAGGGGGTGGTGTTAATACAGTGAAGAAGCAACACAGCAAATCATGTAATTACATTTAATTACATGCCAGGACATGCCAGTACACTCCCCTACTATAGCCAGGATAGTTACTTAAATTGTAAGCAAAATGACATATCTGAATTAAAAGCCAACAAATGAAGTTTAAAAATTGTTATATAATAGTGAGTAGATTTATGAAATTAAAAACAATACCCATAAATCTAAAGGCAGACCACTCTCAAAAATTCATTAGAAGAACCAATTCATGACATTCTGTTAAAGTGATTGAATTTCAAGGATAAAAAAGGAATTCGCCAGCTATCCAAAATTTTACAGAGGATAAGTCTGGCTAGTATCAAATGTCTCCGTGGAAAAATGAAGTGCCAGAGGGAAATGGGACAATGTTTACAAAGTTCTACAGTGAAAAGCAAAATATGTCTCAAGAATATTATAACCAGGCTAGTTATAGCCACAGACAAAATGAAGATTCTGGCATATTTAATAATACAAGAACTCAAGGAATGTTTCATCCTTCTTCTTCATGACAGTAAAACTATAGCAGAGAAAAATGAAGAAACTATTGTCAAAGAAGTGGAGGTAGTTATTAAAGTAATGTACTGTGGCTTGAGTATTCATGCTCTCCCTGTAGACTCAAGCTGGGAGCCTATAGGAGGTAGAATCTGGTTGGGAGATATTGCTCTCCTGAGGCAAGCCTTTGGGGTTTATAGTCCAATCCCACTTTCCACCTGTCTCTGCTTTCCATTTTGCCAAGGTATAAAGAAACGAGGAGCAACAACGTCACAGTCCTGCCATCATGGCGTCACCTGCATCCATGCCTCCTCATCTCTGATGTACTGCATCTCTTCAAACATTTAAGTCAAACTAACTTCTTATTCCTTTAGGTATATTTTAATTGAATATTTGGTGATCATTATGCATAATACAGAGTTAATGTGTCTATTTATCAGTTACCACAACACAGAGTAGACAGTTGCTTGTAAGTTAACCAAGCCATCAATATAAAAATATTATATTAAAAGTAACCTCAATTGCCAAGGCTTAGATTTGTACTCTGTAAAATTAAACATTTTTTGCTGCATTGTTTGTTTCTGTCAGAATATTAATACTTAATTTTATTGAAAAGTAGCTGTTTATAACTTTCTTTTATTTCATAAAATGTACAACATTAGTAAAGTTTGTTTAGCATCTTTATGTTTTAGGACAAATCTTGTCACATCAAAACAAGCATGGCATAATCAAACTAAAGCTCATTGTTTAGAAATATATTGAAGCAAAGATACTAATACAATTTATGTGTGGTAAGAATACTACCTACATGCTAAACATTAATTCAATAGGTGTTTTTTGTTGTTGTTGTTGTTGTTGTTGGGGTTTTTTTTTTTTTTTTTTTTTTTGGAATTCAAAGATATGAAGTTATTTGTTAGTCATGTTTATACTCTGTCATTTAGAATCCTAAAATTCATTTTGGCATAATGGACTTCATATAAGTTAATGTCAACCCAGGATAAACTACTCACTTCTTAAAAGTTAGTAGAACTACTTAATTTTGTGAAATTTGTATAAATTCTAAATGTCATCTTGGTGTACAGGTTTGGTTAAATATCAATGAATTTTATTTGAAGATGCAGGGGTAAACTGGAGGTCATTAAAATTTTGGAAGGAGTAAGAGTGCCTGGCAAATTCACAAAGTTTAATTGCAACAGTGAAGGGTCCTGAAAGAAATAGTATATTGACATCAGGGGTCTATGACCCTCTAAATCATGAGTTATTGATTATAGTTATAGTGCCAAAAATGCTTTTCTTTTTGTATGACAGGCCTTAAACTTAACCAGAATGTGAAGTTTACATCCATAACACCTGTGTGCCACTATTGCTCCCACAGACCATCTTTGCTCTGGCAGTTGTTATTGTAGTTCATAGGGGAAACCTGGATACAACTGTTAATGACTGTCATATATTCTATGATGTCTGTTCATCTACCTGTTCCACTGTAGTGTTCTTTCCCCAAGAACATGGCCATTATCAGTTTATCTAAGCTTCATCTTATGATATCCATATATTATTTCCTATGATTCTTATGAGAATAACTTATTTTATAAAGAAAAAAAAACAACTTATACTTCCTTTTTTTCAAATCTCATACTGAATTCTGATATATAGTAAAATCTAGTACTGGATAATATATGAGCAATAAAATTTCTATGTCATTATATACTTGTGTACACTGTGCATTTGCAGGTAAGGGGACAGCAGGATTGGTTTTTTATGCAAATATTTCCATTCCAAAGATGGAGTTTTGTTGCTATATCTTTTAGAAGTGTGAGGTGCAGTCTGGCCTCACATAAGAAAAATATTGCAGTAAATATTTTTAGGGGATTTCTACCTCATTTTTGGTCATTTGACCCCCAAATAAAAGACACATAACCTTTAATATATAATAAGCCGTAAAGTGCTAGAGCTTGCCAGATATCAACCCTCTATGCTATTTTGTCTACTTCTCTGTCAATAATCCCTGAGGTATCACTTCCCATGTTCCATCTGGAACTGTCCTTCTCCAATAGCCTGCCCCTTATGGCCATGTGCTCACAGACCACCCACTACATGGTGCATTCTTCCTTCCTCCACCTCTTTCTCTCCTCTTGATCTTTGCCTCAGATTTCAAGCCTGAAAACTGAAGCCCTGGCTACCTGGCTACCCATTTTCTGTCCATCAACAGGCTAAATGAACCTTTATTCAAACAATAGTTTTAAGTTAAGTATCAGCATTTGCACAACAAATGCTGACATATATGAGAATTCACTCATCTTAAAGCAGCTAGACCTTGGGATGCAGAAAGTATTATGACTCACAGAAATAGAACAAACTCAACAAGAAGAAACCTATTCTTCAAGCTATCATTATTGTATCATCATCATTATCATTATAATTCTTTATAAGATTCTTAATTTTACCCACAAATGGTATACCATTACTATTCAGTCATTTTTTTAAATGCTACCTCTTCATAGTGCTTCCTTAATGATTGTTCTTTAAGAAATAAATGTTGTAAGACACTCTAGAACCCTACTCAGTGATTATCCCATTACTAGAATACAAAGTTTGATTACTAAATTTCTTAAAAAGGAAGAGAGGCCCCTTGGTCATGCAGACTTTATATGCCCCAGTACAGGGGAACGTCAGGGCCAAGATGTGGTAGCGGGTGGGTAGGGGAGCAGGGCCAGGAGGGGGGAGGGTATAGGGAACTTTCTGGATAGCACTTGAAATGTAAATGAAGAAATTATCTAATAAATGTTGGAAAAAAGTATATGACAAAAATTCTCAATCTGGTCATTTATTTTTATGATTAAACTAATACAAATACATAAAGAACACAAAAAAGTAACATAAAACTTAAAAATAAAACAAATTACAACCATTATTGTTATTCCCAGTCATGTCTAAGTAGAGTTTATAATAGCCCCATAATTAATAAATGGTGACTAGAAAGCTGAAGTACAAGTTTCAGTCTGTCACATTGGGAGCAGTTTTCTTTAATAATGAGGTAACCAATGTGATGCCTAATTTGGAAAGAGATTTCAAAGCAGCATAAAATAGAAAAACAAAACAATCCCTGAATTACCTGAAAGTTTCCTTATGTGTTGCAAAATGAGAACAAATATTTCAGGATTCCTCCATTATATTTTGAGATAACTTACATTGAATCTCTTCTAATGTAATACTCATGGTTCCTATAAATAACATTAGGAAAAGAAAAGACCTGGAAAAGAATCTCATCATGAAGTTAGCAAAAATAAGATAGTAACTAATATCATAATTAGATATTTCTTTAAAAGGATTGCAAACAAACACACTCTGTAGGATTGATGGTTATAGATTGAGTGCACATGGCAATCATTTTATTATGAGAACTATTTGTTTTATACACTCAAAGTGGACTTCACTTTCAAAGATAATTGATTCCAAGGTGGTGGGAATGCCACAGGAAGACCAACAGAGTTAACTAACCTGGACTCTTAAGGCTCTCAGAATCTGAACCACCAATCAAGAACCTACATGAACATAGACCTCCCCACATATATGTAGCAGGTGTTTAGCTTGGTCTTCATGTGGGTCCTGGACAACTGGAGCAAAGACTATCTCCAAAGCTGTTGCCTGTATGTGGGATATGTTCTTTGAGCTGGACTGCTGTATCAGACCTCAGTGGGAGAGTAAGTGCATAGCCTCTTTGAGATTTGAAGTGCCACAGTGGGAGGATACCTGGGGAAGGGGACCTACTCAGAGCAGAAAGGGATGGAGTATAGGGGTGGGGGATGGGGGAAGAATTGTGGGAGGAGGTGACCTAGAGGGGGGTAGTGAATAGGACGTAAAGTGAATAAGTAAAAAAAAAAAATAAATAAATAGATTGGAAATCTGGAAATAGTTTTGGGAAGGTAACCAAAGAAGCCAACCAGGGAGCCATTTGTTGTTTGGAAAGAAATTTGCCCATTTGTCTATTTCTCTGTCATTGGGATAGCACAGCCAGTGCTCAATAAAGGCATCAGCTAAAATGCCTGTCGTGCTGCACAAATTGATTCCTTATGCAGAAATAAACTGTCTAGTCCATGAGCTGAATGAGAGTCTGCTATCTTAGTTTCCATCCTATTTCCCTAGAATCTAAACTTTATATACATATCTGGTTGCTTCTCAAGTATGACTATATCATCTCTTTATTGATGGGTACATTACTAGGAACGGTGAACAAAAATGAAACCATGGTAATGATTACTGCTCAAATGGGGATTCCTTGTTTAAAGAACACAAAGTACAGAGTCAGTATGGTGGCTCTAAGCTTGAACTAGAAGACAGATGACACAACTCACGTGGTTGGTATGGGCCACATCTTTATTTTTCCAAGCTCAACTGATCAGGCAATTTTAAGTCTTTATTTCCATAAAGATGTCCCCTTCCTGGCTTCTAGGGCAACAGAAAAGTCACCATGCCCTCAGAAGTAGTTGGGGACTGTATTAGTCAGGGTTCTCTAGAGGCATAGAACTTATGGATAGTCTCTATATAGTAAGGGATTTTTGTTATGATGACTTACAGTCTGTAGTCCAACTCTCCAACAATAGTCAACTGTGGATGGGAAGTCCAAGGATCTAGTAGTTGATCAGTCCCACAAGGCTAGTAGATTCCAACAAATGTGCTGGCAAGTAAATGCAAGCAGACAAAGAAGAGCACTTCCTCCTTCTTCCAATGTCCTTATGTAGGTCTCCAGCAGAAGGGGTGTACCACCACGCCCAGACATGGGACTTGTTTCGGCCCTGGCTGACCTTGAACTCAGAGATCTCCTTGCCTTATCTCCTGGGACTCATAAACACTATGCCTCAAGATTTCCATGCTAAGATCCAGGTCAGAAACTTGTGTCTCTCAGCCTCAAGATCTGGATCACAGGTGAGTTTTCCAATTCTGGGTTGTAGTTCATTCTATATATATAGTCAGTCAAGTTGACAACCAGGAATAGCCATTCCAGGAACTTACACCTTTCAATCTCATTTAGCTAAAGAAGACTATTTCTATGCAGTTTATTTTCACTGTGAAAATATTTACATCTATTACTTTTCAATATCAGCTAAATCTGATCATTGGAAAAAATTATGACTAAAAATTATACAATTCAGGAAATTAATAAATGTTAAAGAATAATACAAGAATTATGCCAGGCTCATGTGTGTCATATATCACCCACTGATCTATGAAGTGCCAATATAAAGTTAACCTCCCAAAACACTTCAAGTTTTGCACATGAAGAGGAAAATTATAAATCAAGAATTACTTACTATAAATTAAGAATTAGTAATTGAATACAATTTTTTGTATGAGAATTGTTTATGTATATGTATGTATTTATCACTATATATTTATAATTAAGTTTATATATATTTATAATTAGTTGATCATTAGACTATTGACATATAAAGCAACTTTTATATGATTATTTTAAGGAAAATTTTGGAATTAGAATTGGGATTAATTCACTTTCTCAATTGTATACAGTTCTGCTTCCTGTTTAACATGTGACCACTGTCCTAGTAATTTTGACAGCTGAAGCTCATTCTTTTGAAGTTCCATATGTAAGTTATCCAAAGTTTACATCACTGGAACTGATATCAAGATATCTGGCAGGTAGTGCTATTTGGGAAAGTTCCAAGACAGAATTGTTTTTTTTTCATCTTTTATCATTGGCTGATGCTCCCATTCCTTGTCCTATAGCTTCAGGGTTCACCTCTGCCACAGTCTTCAGACTCACATTCCACTTCTATGTATCTTTCTCCTTTCTTCTTTTATGGATACCTGTGAATGTCTTGAAGTCCTGTCTCGATAAATCTGAGTGACCTTCATTAACAGCCACATCAAGATCTTAAAATAGCATACACAATGAGTATGTACTCACTGATAAATGGATATTAGCCGAGATCAAAATACTCATGGGAGGGGATACAAAGTGTGGAACAGAGACTGAAGGAAAGGCCATTTAGAGACTGGGGACCCATCCCATATACACTTACCAAATCCAGACACTACTGTGGCTGCCATCAAGTGTTTGTTGACAGGAGTCTGATATAGCCATCTCCTGAGAGCTCTGCCATAGCCTGAAAAATATAGAAGTTTATGCTCACAGATATAGTCACTGGTGACCTAAATTTTTGCTTAGAAGAAAACTAGTTGAGGTGCTGCATTATTCTCTCAGGACTATAATATTAGCAAAAATAAAAACAACAAAAGCTCAAAACTATACTTATTTACTTAAAGTACTTAAATTTTATTAGATAAGTTTTATCTGTTATAACAAAACACCCAGGACAGTGAAAAACATTCTCAAAGATTATACAACTTCTTGGGGGAATCACCATCCCTGACCTCAAGCAGTATTACAGAGCAATAGTGATAAAAACTGCATGGTATTGGTACAGAGACAGGCAGGAAGATCAGGAAGATCAGTGGAATAGAATTGAAGACCCAGAAATGAATCCACATACCTATGGTCACTTGATATTTGACAAAAGAGCTAAAACCATCCAGGGGAAAAAAGAGAGAATTTTCAAAAAATGGTGCTGACTCAACTGGGAGTCAGCATGTAGAAATATGTGAATTGATCCATTCTTATCTCCTTGTACAAAGCTGAAGTCCAAGTGGATCAAGGACCTCCACATAGAAGCAGATACAGTGAAACTTAAAGAGGAGAAAGTGGTGTAGAGTCTCAAACACATGGACACAGAGAAAATATTCCTGAACAGAACACCAATGGCTTATGCTCTAAGATCAAGAATTGACAAATAAGACCTAATAAAATTGCAAAGCTTCTGTAAGGCAAAGGACACTGTCAATAGGACAAAAAGGCAACCAACAGAATGGGAAAAGATCTTTAACAATCCTACATGCAATAGAGGGCTAATAATCAATATATACAAAGAACTCAAGAAGTATGACTCTAGAGAATCAGCTAACCCTATTAAAAATGGCAAACAGAGCTAAACAGAGAATTTTCAACTGAGGCATACTAAATGGCTGAGCAGCAACTAAAGAAATGTTCAACATCCTTAGTCATCAGGGGAAATGCAAATCAAAATAACCCCCTGATTCTACCTCACACCAGTCACAATGGCTAAGATAAAAAAACTCAGGTGACAGCAGATGCTGGTGAGGATGTGGAGAAAGAGGAATACTCCTCCATTGCTGGTGGAATTGCTAGCTGGTACAACCACTCTGAAAGTCAGTTTGGTGTTTCCTCAAAAAACTGTACATGGTACTACCTGAGGACCCAGCTATACCACTCCTGGACATATACTCAGAAGATGCTCTACCATGTAATAAGGAAACATGCTCCACTATATTCATAGCAGCCTTATAGAAGCTGGAAAGAACACAGATGTCCTTCAACAGAGGAATGGTTACAGAAAATGTGTTGCATTTACATAGCTATTAAAATGATGCATTCATTAAATTCTTAGGCTAATGGAATGAATAGAACTAAAAAACATCATCCCGAATAAGCTAATCCAATTACAAAGAACACACATGGTAAGCAGATATTAGCCCAGAATCTCGGAATACCCAAGATATAATTCACAGACCACATGAAGCTCAAGAAGGAAGATCAAAGTGTGGGTGCTATCATCCTTTTTAGAAGGAGAACAAAATATTCACAGGAGCAAATATGGAGATAAAGTGTAGAGCAGAGACTGAAGGAAAGGCCATCCAGAGACTGTCCCACCTGGGGATCCATCCCATATACAGTTACCAAACCCAGACAGTATTGTGGATGTCAAGGAGTGCATGCTGAAAGGAGCCTGATATGGCTGTCTTCTGAGATGCCTGCCAGAGCCTTACAAATACAGAGGTGGATGTTAGCAGCCAATCATTGTGCTGAGTGTGGAATTCCCAATAGAGGAGTTACAGAAAGGACTGAAGGAGCTCAAGGTTTTGCAACCCCATAGGAAGAACTTCAATATCAATCAACCAGAGTCCACAGAGCTCCCAGGGACTAATCCATTAACAAAGGAGCTCTAGCTGCATATGTATTAAAGGATGGCCTTGTCATGTATCAAAGGGAGGACAGGCCCTTGGTCTTATGAAGTTTTGATAGATGCTCCCTTGTTGGGGAACCAAGGACATGGAGGTGGGAGTGGGTGGGTAGGTGGAGTAACACCTTCATAGAAGCAGGGGGAGGGAGATGGGAAAGCAGGGAGCGGGGGCTGAGAAACCAGGAAAGGGGATAATTAAAAGTAAATAACGAAATATTCAATAAAAAAGAAAAAACCCTCTTATTTACTTATTTTATTTACACGAGTACACTGCATCTATCTTCAGACACACACTAGAAGAGTGTATCAGATACCATTACAGATGGTTGTGAACCACCATGTGGTTGCTGGGATATGAACTCAGAACCTCTGGAAAAGCAGTCAGTGCTGAGCCATTTCTCCACCCCTACATAAGTTTTAAAAGTGATATGTAATTGCCAGGACATACATTTTAGTTCCCAGAGACCCTGAGGTTGTATCAAGTTTAAGGAATTGAAATGGGATCAAGAGTGACATTAGAGGATTAGAATGGTAGGCAATCATGCCCAATAGCAACCAAGTGAAAAACTATTCTGAGAAGGAAACATAACAATATCTCAGAGTAGCAGAAAGGAAGAGATATGTAAAAGATTTTCCAAACAGACAAGAAGAATGTTTATTAGGATGGACATAGAAAAAAAATGGTGATCTAACTTTCTGTGATGCAATTTTATGCTACTTTTCTTATTTTTTACTATTGTCTGTGTAAAGTAAGAAACAATGTTATTAAGTGAAATGGTAACCAGGCATTAAAGTCACTAGACAGGGCATGGACTTGAAAAAGGTTGAAAATCAGCTTAAGAACTAATAGAGTCAGAGGACATAATATTAGTACAGATGGCCCATGTGAGTTTTTGTGTTTAGAGATATATGACAGGCACTAGTTTATACACTACCATGTATATTCAAAATTTGTTCAGTGGGTATAAAATTAGATTTAAATGCAAGTAGTAGTTTTCCCAGACATGCATGATGTACTGGCTAGTTTTGTTTCAACTTGATACAGCTGGAATTATCACAGAGAAAGGAGCTTCAGTTGGGGAAATGCCTCCATGAGATCCAGCTGCAAGGCATTTTCTCAATTAGTGATCAAGGGATGGGGGGGTCCCCTTGTGGGTGGTGCCATCCCTGGGTTGGTATTCTTGGTTCTATAAGAGAGCAGGCTGAGCAAGCCATGGGAAGCAAGCCTGTAACATCTCTCCATGGTCTCTGCATCAGCTCCTGCTTCCTGGCTTGCATGAGTTCCAGTCCTGACTTCCTTGGTGATGAACATCAGTATGGAAGTGTAAGCTGAATAAACGCTTTCCTCCCCAACTTGCTTCTTAATCATGATGTTTGTGCAAGAATAGAAACCCTGACTAAGACATATGATAAGGGAACAAGTGCAGGAACTGGTTTGGATCAGAGATAAGGAAATTAATGCAATCTGGGAGATCTTGGTTGCTATGTTTACTGTTTGGAAGCTACTTGTGCATAAAGGAACATAGAGACTACTACCAGACATATTTGTTGGAAGAATGATTGAAATATAGTGCATGCCATCTCAGCTGAACACATGAAAGCAGGGACATTGGAAAGCCAAGGGATGTTGAACTCATGAAGCATAAGCAACACAGATGGTGGCATTTAAAAAGGGGGCAAGTTCTGATACCTTTTCCGACCTTGTGATAATTCTGCATTGTTATAGAGTCTCATGATGTAACATCACACGGACGAGCCGTGCAAAATGATCAAGTTAATGTAAGAGAAATTTTCATCTCCTCATTTTTTTGATTGTGTTGGAAGCTTTTAAGCTGCTTTATTCCATTCTTTGAAAATATATAGAAACCATCATGGACTATTAAATATCCCACTGTGCTCTGGGCACTTATCATTATAAAGGAATGCTTTCTTAAAAATCAAAATGTTGGTCTAGAATTCTATCAAATGATTGCAAGACTTATTAAAGACTCCTAGCTCAGTACCCAACATATAGAAGCATTCACTGATCAATCTTCCCTGCATTGTTTTGGAGATAGGGGCATTTGTTATATTCATCTTAAATTTTTGAACTTAGTTTACTTTGCATAGTATATGACTAAATATCTTTGTACATTTTCACTAAGAGAATGCTCTTATGACCACATTAAAAGGAGACTTCTTTAACTGAGAGAAACATTAAGTAGCTTTCTTCAATAACTTACAGAAAAATCAGAGCTTTTTATTGCTTAAGACTCAGGCTTGAAGGAAAAAAAAAAGCATTCTTTAAACTAATAGGATCCTACAATATGTAGAACCTTCTCTGCCACTTCTCCACTAAATGATATATTTTGTCAAACTGTGATAGTAGGTATGTGAGAAGAGTTAACTGTGAAAAGCTGATAATATACATCTCACTCAGAAGGCTTAGATTCCCTGTAATGAATACTCAGCCCCCAGTGAGATGTGAACCCTGGGGATGGACAAGTGCATGAGAGACTGTGTTCTTCACTGTGTCTCTCTCCCTTACCATCTCTCCCTCACTCTCTTTTAATTAAAGGATTAGTGGGGAGTCTGGGAGAAATGGAGGAAGTTCTTCTCTTTCTGTGAGTTCAGATAGCAGGATTAATAAAAAGGAGTTGGACAGAACACAAATTGCATCTTATCCTTCATGTGGATTTTTCCTGACCTGTGCGATTTGATATGATTAATTAGTAAAAAAAAAATTGCATGATGAGAGTAGAGTGATATTTAATGCTTTGCTTCTTGTAAGATGTTAGTTGTTTCTGTTTATGTGTCTTTGGGGGTACTTCATCTTATTTTTGCATTTACTCTCAATTTCTTGATTGTGACTAAGTTTATGCTTTGGATTTCTACGTCAGAGAGGGTTAGAATTCTTCACAGAACTCCTGGGATATGTATAACTTTCTAACAGCCTTTTATTTCTCTTATTCAAGTCTACTAATGGATGCAAATGATTTTATAGGTTAAATGTTTATCTCAATTTACAACATGACTGGATTGAGACATACATATACTAGTAATGTATTAATCTGCGGGTGTCTACAAAGGTATTTGCAGAGACAATCACATTCCTAGGGCTATGACTATCTAAATGTGTTAGTTGTCTGATATATTAATAATATAATGATATTTGGGGAGTAAATAGACGGAAGCCTATGGAGCATAATCAGCAGAGTTAAGACCGAGTGACAATCCATACTGTGCCTTGCCGGCTTCCTGGATTCCTTTCTGTGGTGTTGTTTCCTAAATGTCCTCACATTACCTGGCCTTCCATCCCATAAGGAACTGAACATTCTAAAGACCATGAACTCAGATGGCCTTTTTTTCCTTAAGTTTTGTTAATCTGCCACAGTGATAAGAGAAATAATTTTAGGTTATTAGCATCTTCTTTAAAGAGATTGAAATGAAGCCCCTACAGATTTACAAAAGCCATACTGAATTTTATTTAAAGTAAAGCAACGGGGAAAAAATTAAAGCAATGCAAGGAAGCAGAAGTCCATATGACTGAAAATATCCTAGACCCTCGGTTATTTTTAAGGATTTCCTTTTAGAGTTTGAGAAAAGGAGGAAGTTGGATACTGCAGGTATAGCTTGGATGGTTCTCTGTTTTGATTGACAGGATTGCATTCTTTGCTCACTAAGAATGTTCATTCCCATAGTACATCTGAATTTAAATGCATACACACCCAGTTATGATTGGCATGCAATGGTAATTAAGGGATTATTCATAAAAATAATTTGGGTTATGTTATCTTTTCTGTCCTTATTGTGGTTGCACTGGGAATATATTTCAGTAGAAACTTAAAATTTTGATTTGCCCCAGTTTTAGAGATCAGAGATCTTTCTCAAACACATAAAGATGGCACAAAATTGAAGAGAGAGACATATTACATGGCTAATTTTGGCCTATGTGCACACATATACTCACATGTAAATCCACACACCTACAATAAACAAGTACAGATAAAACACACACACACACACACACACACACACACACACATTCACACACATACTTTATATTGCAGTAACAGGAGATTCGCCTTAAGAGTAACAAAAGCAGTGGCCAGACCCAATCTGTCACAGCCTCCTGACTATTAAATTATAAACTCATTCGAAAGACTTGTGCTTGTATTGTGCATAATTATATCCTCCTTCTATGTTCACCCTTACAAGAAGTACTGGTTTGACTTAAATTTTGAAGCTGGAGAGCCCACAGTAATCAAGATCTCTCTTTTTTTTTTTAAAAGATTTATTTTATTTATTATATATAAGTACACTGTAGCTGTCTTCAGACACTCCAGAAGAGGGCGCCAGATCTCGTTATGGATGGTTGTGAGCCACCATGTGGATGCTGGGATTTGAACTTATCACCTTCGGAAGAGCAGTCGGGTGCTCTTACCCGCTGAGCCATCTCACCAGCCCCCAACAGAAAGCTTCCCCCCTGTACTGTGCCTACTCTACCCTTGAATGATAGATATTCCTTTCCACAGTAAGCCACGGTCTATATTTTGCCCTACTTACTACATTATTTAACTTTCAAAAATTGTAGATCTTATATATTCTTAGGATGATTGATCATTTCAACAAGTCTATTTTATTAAAGGTAAGACTTGTTGAATACACTGAAAACTAATGTTTTCATAAGAACTTAAATAAAATATTTTTCATTAAGTCATAGTCATATAATTCCTAAAAATCAGTCGCAGTGGAAGGATTGTAGAAAATAAAAAAGGAAAACTCTCACATAAAGCAGAATGAAATAAAACTTTAAAACTACAATAACAGGGCTGATGTCCCATGACTTAAAATTGAGAAGTCCTTCTAAGCCATTCCTTGCCTTACAACTGCAGTGTTCTTTCTGTACTACTGTTCTTAATACTAAGTCATGATACCAGTCATACACAAAGTATATAGTATGATTAGGATCATCTGCAACCATATACATTATATACTTACCGTAAGAGTTATATAAGTCTAATAATATTTTATTCTAGACCTTTTCCTGCTCTTTGTAATGTGGTCATTGCCTTACCTATCCTGAGCTTAATTGCTGTGACTTACTTTCTGCCTGGTTCTCATATGTCTATAGTGGAAAGTATATGTCTATTTTTTTAATTACCTATGTGACTTCTTGTGTCTCTGTGGTGATGTTAACTAGAGATCAGATGCTAAGATTATGACTCCATTTTTACCTTGCAATTTCCTCAACCAGTGTCTACTTCTCTTCACATAATTAGCATCCTTGAGAAAGTAATTATTTTTCATGGATATTTTTTTTCTATTATTTTAGATGTTTATTATCTCCATTCCATTTTTTTTGGGGGGGGGGGTTGAGACAGGGTTTCTCTGTATAGCCCTGGCTGTCCTGGAACTCACTTTGTAGACCAGGCTGGCCTTGAACTCAGAAATCCGCCTGCCTCTGCCTCCCACATTTTTCATCTAACATCCTAACATACTAAAATGATAACCAGAAAATCACTACTTTTAAATCCAATATTAAAGCTCATGTCCCTTGGATGAATCAATATGGCAAAATTGCATATAACATCCTTGTTACATTTATTATCAAATATCCAAATGATAGAAAAGTTTATAAAAATGTATTTTTATTACTATAAACTTGAGGATAAATACAGTTTTATCTGTCATGTTTCTTTGTTTTTACACTAAACAGAGTAAATTAATGAAAATTAATGCAATGAAAATTAATTGGGCTTTTGTAGTGATATTTCACACAGGATTTTTTTTCCAACATTAGATAATTTCTTCATTTACATTTCAAGTGTTATCCAGAAAGTTCCCTATACCCTCACACCTCCCGGCCCTGCTCCCCTACCCACCCGCTCCCACATCTCGGCCCTGGTGTTCCCCTGTACTGGGGCATATAAAGTCTGCATGACCAAGGGTCCTCTCTTCCCAATGATGGCCTCACACAGGATTTTTATAAAGGAGTTGAGTTAAAGCAATTGCTATTTTTGAAATATAGTTTTCCAAATGTGCTTCTTTGTTTTTGCATGTTATGGCTTGGGTCACTTCATTCTTAACAATTCATATACCAATCATGCTTGTTTTATCTTACTATCACAAGATGAAACTGCCTTGTCATTGGACAGCCAAGCAACAGCCTGGGCTCTGTGGAGAGAGAGCCTGTGTCCATCAGCATTGGTCCTAAATCTCAGCCTGTTGTTGATGATGTTTGGAATGGGACCTTCTGTGCAACTAAACCTGGATGCATTCAAGAGTATTAGTTTAGAAGCCATAAAGTTCTCTACTATAATCCAACCCTAAACACAGCGTTATTTTTCCTTCTGAGGTTTTGTTGTTTCTACAAAATAATGCATCACTGCTCCCTCCTACCTGACATTGTCCCAGGATACTAAAAGGTCAGCATTTCATTAGTGCTTGGGTTTCTTTTCTTCCTCTACAGCCTATCATAAAATGTTCACAAGATTGTTTAAGTCCTATAGTAATTGATATATTGCTTTTACTACTTATAGGGTCAAGGCCACCAGGATTTACTTCCCAAAGGCTCAGGGAAACTAATTCTCATTTTTAATAGATGTGCATTTTGTGGAGAGTTTTTAAATTTTTATTTTATTTATGTATGTATGTGTGTTTATGTTATGCATAAATGCAGGCACATATGTCTAAATCAGAGAACAAGATGAATCAGTTCTCTTCTTTTACCATTAAGTTGTTTTAAAAGATCATCAGATAGAAATAAGAGTCCCATAAAGGAATCACTCAGCTATTGTTCTTACTGAAGAGAGGCTTTGATAAAGTTTGGAACTAAAAGAAAGGATGGACCATCCAGAGAGTGCCCACCCGGGTGGTCCATCACATAATCAGCCACCAAATGCAGACACTACTGCATACACCAGCAGGATATTGCTGAAAGGACCCTGATATAGTTGTCTCCTAGGAGGCTTTGACAGTCCCTGACAAATGCAGAAGTGGATGCTCACAATCATCTATAGGGCAGAACACAGGGTCCCCAATGTAGGAGCTAGAGAGAGTACCCAAGAGCTGTACAGGTCTGCAACCCTATAGATGGAACAATAATATGAACTGATCAGAACCCCCAGAGCTCATGTCTCTAGCTGCATATGTATTAGAAGATGGCCTAGTTGGCCATTATTGGGGAAGAAAGACCCTTGGTCTACCAATGTTTATATGCCCCAGTACAGGGGAATGCATGGGCCAAGTAGTGGGAGTGGGTGGGTAGGGGAGCAGGGCGGGGGAAGGGTATAGGGGACTTTTGGGATAACACTTGAAATGTAAATGAAGAAATTCTCTAATAATAAATAAAATAAATATATTTGAAAAAAAAAGAGTAAAGGCACAAGAGCACACATGGTAGAAGTAGAGATTAGAAATATATTATCATTTACCTGATATTTCAATCTAATCTCTAGTTTAGAATATAATTTCCTATCCATGTTTCCTGATTCTAGGCATTTGCCTCTGAAATTCATATTTATGATTGCCTAGTCATAAAATGTAATGCTGACTTCCTAATCTGCAAATTATAGTTTATCATTATATTCATAAATTACTGATCCAGTTAGACTGTGGACTTCTGTTTTTAAAGTCATATGAGGACAGAAAGAATTCCTCCTCTTGACCAAAATAAGCATACTTTTTCATACTCTGACATTCTCTAAAGTCCTACCCTAGGAAGGGTTCATTCTCTGTCCAGTTGCATAATGAGTTACAATAATGCTGAAAGATTTATTGCTGTGATAATTATCTAAAATTATATTGACTTATAAAAATAATTACAGGACATATTGATTGTCCTTATGTGTTAGTATGTGTTCTTGTTAATTTCATACATTAACTTTGCTAAGCAATGATAGACACTTTCAGGTTTTTGTTCTGTTTTGCTTTGTTTTGTTTTGTTTGGTCAACCATTTAGACATAATGTGAGGGTAAGTTTTAGATGATATTAGATTTAAATCAGTGAACTTTGAGTGAAGCACATGCCTCCCACTTCCAGACATGTGGGGAAACCCTGTGTAACTAATTGGAAGCCTTAAAATAAAAACCAGTGGCTTTCCTATACGGAAGAGAATATGCTTTCATACTCGCAATATAGTACTGATTTCTTGTCTCCAGCCTCTCAGAGTTCCCTGCAGGCTTCTGTTCCTTAAATGCATGTGAGTGAGATAATTCTCTAACACACACACACACACACACACACACACACACACACACACACACACGCTCACATGTGCACATGCATGTGTACACACACAATCTCATATTCTGTACTTCCCTCCCCAGCCTGCTTCAGGCTGGAGCAGACCTGGTCACCATGGAGGCAGGCCACCTATGGCTTAGCTCTTCAGCTAAGCTGGCTCCTTCTGTTTGTGTCAACTGTCGCTGTGCTTCCTGGAACCTGCTACCTGCTATGACAACCTGGAGACAATACACAGTGCACGGCGGCACCTGGCTGAATCCAGGCACCTGCATGGACTGGAGAGGGTTGGGCTCAATCTTATATAACCCAAGATTCTAAGTAAAGTTTAAGATGCTTTGAACAGGGAATTGTCTTGGCATCTTTTTCTCTCCCATCTCGTCTCTTTCCACCCCAGTTTGCCTTCCGGGGAACCCAGTTCACTTCACGGTTAGCCAGTGGGCATACTCCAACAATATTCTCCCTTTCTTTACCCATACATGCTGTCTTAGTCAGGGTTTCTATTCCTGCACAAACATCATGACCAAGAAGCAAGTTGGGGAGGAAAGGGTTTATTTGGTTTACACTTCCATACTGCTGTTCATCACCAAGGAAGTCAGGACTGGAACTCAAGCAGGTCAGGAAGCAGGAGCTGATGCAGAAACCATGGAGGGATGTTCCTTACTGGCTTGCTCAGCCTGCTCTTTTAGAACCCAAGTCTACCAGTCCAGAGATGGTATCACCCACAAGGGGCCCTTGATCACTAATTGAGAAAATGCACCACAGCTAGATCTCATGGAGGCACTTCCCCAACTGAAGCTCCTTTCTTTGTGATAACTCCAGCCTGTGTCAAGTTGACACTCAAAACCAGCCAGTACACATGTACATGCATACATACTATAAATATATCTGGTTAGTATCTATTTATTCTCTTTTTCTGAAGAGTTGCTCAAGTAATACACTAGTTAGTGTTAGTAATTCTATAAATATCAAGGATTCTGAATGGTGCTTGTAGCCAGAAGTATCCCTCTGGTTGCTGTGATACTCCCTCTCTTATTGGAGTACACAGATTCATAAATTATGGAAGAGAGACATGTTCTAATCCCCTCTCACTCAGTAACAGCTTGGTATGAATTAATTTGTAATAACACTTTTGTTCAAGACATTGACCAGGAGAAATCACATAGTTAGCTTCAGAGGCTAGAAAGTTGAGTGTACTCAGTAGGGGTGAATGGGCAACAACAAGAAAAGACAATCTCATGACTAAAGGACACAGGTAAACACTGAGGTAACCTGTGAGGGTAACCTGTTGGGGATGGGTAGAAAATAATGTAATTTCCTTAACTGATCTAGAAAGATGTATTAGGGAATGAGTGGGAATTGGCTTGGGTAAAAAAATCACAGAGAATTTTGCCTGTAGCATAGCATCCTATATTATAGAACATATGAAGTCTATGTTAAAATGTAGTATTTGTTAAATTGGATTTTAACATATTTATTAAAATTTCTGTATGTAGTTTTGGATATTTATGTAGTCTTCAATAAAACTTTTGGGTCTTACTAGGAATAAAATTTCCTTGAGACATCAGTATGAAGGTGTTAGGGCAAAACTGAAGAGAATACTTGCATTGTGGTCAATAGGGACAAAATGATATCATTTTACTTTCTCCTAAGAGGTTGATTCAAATCTCTTTAAAGAACATGCACTTCAGAGATGGTGAAGTGAGAAACAGTTCAACTACATGATACCACAGTTGATCACTTTTTATTTAGTATTATTTGATTTTAATATTACTTTGAGAAATTATCTTACTGTGCTACATGGGTTAGCTAGTCTCAAACTTTTAATAGTCCTTCTTCCTCAGACTCCAGTGTGCTGGGATTGCAGGTATATGCCATCATGCCCAGTAAACTTGTTTTCTTTGATATTATATGTCTATAATATTGTTGTATTTTATGATATGCAATTATACCATTGATATATTTTAAAACTGCATTTTACTTGGTAAATATTTAAGTCACTGTATTGATCTTGAATGGATTCTTGAGAATTTCTTTAGAACAGGTGAAATATTTTTGGCTGAATACATATTCCTAGATAAGATATAGAATTTAATATTCTTCCTTCATTGTAATCAGTCCCATCTCAACTAAGTTCAAAGTAAACCTTGAATACTAATGTTCCAATATTTATTAATTCTGTCTATGCAATATGATAACCGTATCAATTTATCTAATCACTAGTAAATAAAACCCCAGGTGATTTTGTGTATCTCTAGTCATTATATTTATAGACAAATAAGTTTCTAATGACAAACCTCCAAAACTTTATATTTATGAAGAAGGAAGTGCACTTGAAACATATCATATAGATTATGATTACTATTTATTATAACAAATATTCATCTAATTAATACTTTTTCATCGAGGTTTTTTTTTCAATATAAGTCTCTAATTACAGTATTGGTGTTCATCCTCTCAGCAGTCACAGCGTTCTAGGGAGTGGAAGATGCTGTTTTGAGAAATGGAAGAAAAGAAATACTACTGGGGATATCTGCTGAGCCACCAGAGCTGCCCTCTAGGATGCAGACTCCCTGAGATTTATCTCAGTGTCTTGGCTTCAATACTTCACTACGCTTTTATTTTTCATTAAAGTAAAACTGCAGAGGAAATTTGCATTAAAAAGTGACAACATGAGATGATTTTATTTCCTCAGAAGGACCTGACCAAGTTTTCTTTAGAGAACATGTGCTTCAATGGCCATTAACTGAAAGATATTTAGGTCTAGATAATAACACGATTAATTTCTCAAAATTCACAGTGTTGTCTCTTCATGTCATAATGGAAGAAATATGTTTACTGGTTTATTCTAGAGTTTCTAAGTTTCCTACATTATCACTTCTTATATCAAGTCATTAACAACAAAAATAGCAAAGAAAATTCATCTAGCATATTAATATAAACTTCTAAGGAAATTAATAAAGCTCAAAGTGGATTAATGTTATTTACACAGAAAGATGTTTCCAGGACATGATTTATCCCCAACAGTAATTTTGCAAATTGAATAGATCTGGAAAGTGAGTAGCATGTGCTAACTAAGTTACCTTTTTAGGGCAATATTTGCACATGACTAAACAAACAGATCTTTGCACCACATAATGAGTGTTCGCCTTCCCAAGCACTTTCTCCTCAAATTTGGATCACTGTACCACCATTAAGCAGGCATCCTTCTTAAAGGGCAGAGAGGGTTGCTGGCCTGGAGCCACTTTGGCAAGCTCCTCTATGTTGTGGTCTGTTTGGTTCATCCACAGAGACATGGATTAAGATAGAATTATAGGAAATCCTATTGAGTAGAAGTCTACTGGATAGGAACAGGGAAAATTAATTTAAGCCTCTCAACTCCTTCAACATAGCCTTTTAAAATACTAGGTTACAGTGGTTCGTTTCACTTCTGATTCTGATCTAAGGTACTAATGGACGTGACATTTGGAAGGAGACTGAGTTTTGTGTATAAGCTGTCTCTGACATACCCTAAGAGTACCATTCTATGTGGACCGTCAGTATAATACCATTTTCTTGGCTGAGAATGTAGATTAGAAGTTATTAAATCCTCAGCCTGGAAAGGTAACTGTATTGGATTTCCATCTCAGAGGGACAGAGGTTCTGATATGATTGACAGAATAGAAATGCTAACCAGGGCATAGTTACAGATATCATCACTTCTGATCACCACTTTAATACAGGAGCTGAGGCTTAAAAGACATCGTGACTTGCCTTGGATTTTAATAGTCTAATTGTATTATAGCTTTGAAATTGTAAGTGAAGTCTCATTAGCGTATATACCATTTGCTGGATACGGATTTGAAGTTTTACTCAGAGAGGCTGTCATTATGAATTTAGTGTCTCCAGTTAGAGGTGCTATTGAGAATCAATTTAATTCCAAGGGTTTTGACCTAATCAATACATGAGTCCCTTGATGGCTTCCTAATAGGCTGTTATGGAGAATTGGGCCCAGATGAAGGGAGTAGGGCACTAAAGAGATATTATGTAAATATATACTGTGCCTTGGCTCCCAAATTTCCACTTGCTCTCAGGTGAGCAATTTGGATTTCTTATACTTTCTTACCATTGTGCTATGCCTCACTTCAACCCAGAAATGACAAACCCAACGAGACTATGTACTAAAAGCTCTTAAACCATCAGTAAAAATGAATCATCATTCCTTTAAATTGCTCTTTTTTTGGATTTGTCACTATGAGCAGAGTATGACTGAAACTACACACATTTTGGTCAGTGGAATATGAGAGGCCAACTGACCCCTAGTAATAGTGACAAATTATTCATTGAAATCTATCATTTCTCCATGAACCATCAACAATACATCCACAGATGAGCACGTAAGTGCAGAAGTATTTATGCAAATCCTCCAAAATAGTCATTGATCAAGATAGAAAATGCAATGAGCATATTCAAAGTTATTTTTGCTAATGTTGTGATTAATGTGTTATCTAGAAGTGTCAGCTGTCATTCAGATAAATGCACAGATAAAAATCTCAGGGGTTAATAAGAAAATGTAAAGGAAAACAGGGAAAAAGATAATGACAGGAAAGAGTGAAACATTTGGAGTTTGAGAAGAAAGATTTAGTGTTATATAATGAAGGCAAAGTTCCAGATTATGAGGACAGGGATGTGTGACAATCAGAGAGGTGACTGCCAGCAGGCAACCTAATCCCCTTCCAGGGAATGCTCTGTCCTGTTGCTACTAGAAACAAGGGCAGAAGGGGAAAAAAACTCAACTCCTTGTCCAACAACTTGAACAGCCCAAAGGCTGGTTGCTCAGCTTGACTTCCAATTTTAACTAAATTTTGGAAGTCATAGACAACAAAAGCATCCAAAAAACGTTTTAAAACTTCTTGTTTGTCACAGACTAGAAAGTGAGAGTGGGAAGGTAAACATAAGGCTTGATACTGGGGCCCTGTGTATCCTTCACACAAAACTGTCCACAGGAAACTTTTGGAGAATATGTGTTCTTCTCAGTCAGAAGGAATCTGTGGGATTATTATCACGTATTTTGACAAGCTGACATACTTCAGTATGACAGTGTAATAATAAATATCAGAAGTAATATCTTAAGGACTAAATAGGCCCTCCACTGCTTTAGCAATATCTTGCAATTAAATAATCTAGAATGACTTCAAACATGGCCAAAAACAATGTTGTCCTTCTCTTCTCTTCTCATACCAAATTCATTTGTTTTCTCTCCCTCTATTTGTTGTTCATGTATTCAGTGATGGTCTAAGCAGAAGGGGAAGAAAAGCACTTGCATGCTTAATGTTTCAGTCTAATATTCATTATTTTCTTTGGTAATGTATAAAATATACTGTGAAAAATAATTAAGACTATGTAATTTATAAAATAAAAATTTGGTAGTGTCATGTATGAATTATGTAGAAGGTTAAAGAAGACATACAAATCAAGCAAACAAAAACAATTGTGGTAGTAAATGCTGGCAGAATGAATATATATTTATACATATCTCTATCTATCTATCTATCTATCTATCTATCTATCTATCTATCTATCTATCTATCTATCATCTATCTATATGTGTGTGTGTGAATGAATTGCTATAACAATATTTTTCTAATTATCTAAGCTGTAGGAAGTAAGCTTTATTCATACTTTCTGCTATTCATTTACATACCTTACCCTGAGATGCTAGAATATTCTCCACTGGGCTTTTGTTATTTTTTAGATTTATGTTTACCAGTGGTGTGTGTGTGTGTGTGTGTGTGTGTGTGTGTGTGTGTGTGTGTGTGTGTGAGTATATGCCTGTGACCTACAGAGATAAGAAGTGATGTCAGATTTCCTTGAGCTGGAGCGGCAGACTAATGTTTTCCACTGTGTGGGTGCTAGGAACTGAAATTGGATCCTTTGCAAGAGCAAGTGCTCTTAATTACTGAACAATGTCTCCAGTCTCAGCTAGTCTTCTCTTGAAAGTCACAGTGTGCCTTCAAAGTAGTGGATTAATCTTATTTCCAGACACAGGCCTGGAATATACCCTAAAATAATGAGATAGTGCTTTCACATTTTGTCTGAACATCACTTTCAGATGCACCACAGGGATAAATATAGAAATATTCCATGCACACACACATATACATATACATACAGAACCCTGACACACATATGTACAGGAACACTATACATGCACACAGACACAAACATACAGAGAGGAAGATACACAGACATAAACATATGCCATAAAATACATACAGAAACTTTCTAATTTTCTGTGTACGCATATATGAATATACTTACAGAAACATCATAACATACATAGAGGAATGCTGTTCTCTCTCTCTTTCTCTCTCTCTCTCTCACACACATACTATATACTCTCTCCTCTCTCTCTCTCTCTCTCTCTCTCACACACACACACACACACTTTCTCACACAATCTCTTTCTGAAACAAACACACACTATACTCTCTTCTCTTCTCTTCTCTTCTCTTCTCTTCTCTTCTCTTCTCTTCTCTTCTCTTCTCTCTCTCTCTCTCTCTCTCTCTCTCTCACACACACACACATACACACACACACACTCTTGGTCACTGCAACATTCTATGCTTTATACAATAAGTGAGACGTGTGTGTGTGTGTGTGTGTGTGTGTGTGTGTGTCTGTATGTATGTGCTTACATATTTGTAATCTTTGAAAATGACATTTCATTAAATTTTAACGTTGAGGCTTGGTATCAATAAACTTAAATGTCATTTGAGAAAATACAGAGAACATTTCCAACTTCATGATCATTATAGTGATAGGTCCAATTTTGCTTGTGAACAATCTATCTGGAAACTCAATTCATTTTTCTTCTAAGCATACATTGAAGTAAATGTATTTGCTTAACCATAAATAACAGAATTTACATGATAAACATTTATGATAAACAACTACCTGCAAATGTTAATATTTGAAGTAAAGAAGAATTTTATATCTCCTTACTTTTTCAATTATAAAGGAAAAACTGACTCCAGAACAAATGTTGCTGCCTTATTGCTTACATTTATGGTAAATATGAGATTTAAGTATGCTACAAACGAATTTTATTTGAAATGTCCCCCAGATAATAAAATATTTATACTTCTTAGATAAAATGTTTAAAATATTCATGCTTTGATTATAAATGCTTACTAATTTTCTAACTTATCTTTTCTTGAACTGGATGAACCAAGGAGACATGACTATCAGGACGATTTTGGTACTCATCATGACTAATGGTGGAAGGTAGAGAAAGGGGAATCCACAAAATGTTATGTTTATAGTCTTATCACAATTTTGCCGCACTTCATCCCTAGATGCCTGATCGGTAAATTATGAGGTAAAATAAAGTTTAGTGAGAAGAAAACACTAATTATGTTGAGACCAGTGCTTAGAGTTCTGGCTTGTATTTCCTTCACTAATCACTAAATTGTTGATTTGAAGCTCGATTGTTCTATGATTATTATTATTTCAGGCATAGTCCTGAGTGAATTTGATTCTTAAACATATTTTTTTTCCTGATGAAGACTTATTTTTCTAAAGTCTAAATATATCTCTTAGAGCTTCTTACTGTCCTTATCTTTGTTTGTGAAAGTCAAAGATATGATTATTTTAAAACATCAACTCTATTTTATCATCATGGAAAAACAAAGCCGTGAAGGGGTTTTCAAGACGCTCGTCTATATGGACCTTTCTGTGTTTCCTTATGAAGCTAGAAATTGTCCTTTCAAGATCTGCAAAGAATTGTGTTGGAATTTTGATGGGTGTTATATTTAATCTGTAGTTTGTTTTTGATAGGATGGAAATTTTTACTGTATTAATCCTACCAATCTAAGAACTTCAGAACTGTTTTCTATTTTCTGATATCTTCCTCAATTTCTTTCTTTAAAGATGAAGTTTTTATCATAAAAACCAATAATTTGTTTTGTTAAGTTACCTAGAGAGATCCTTTTTTGGCTTTTGGAAAAGAAATTATTAAGTTGTTTTATTTAATTACATTCCAAATGGTGCCCACTTCCTGATCCCCCACCCCTACGTTCTTCACCCCATTTCCCCTCCTCTTTGCTTCTGAAAGGATTGCTTCCACACTCACCCCCTCATTGCCCTTGCCAGCATCCTTCTTTCCTGGTACATCAAGTTTCTACAGGATTGGGCAATCCTCTCCTACTGAGGCTAGACAAAGCAGTCCTCTGCTACATATGTGCTTGTGCCACCAGCCCTTGGTTGCTGGCTTAGTCTCTGGGAGCTCTGAGAGATCAAGATTAGTTGATACTGTTATTCTTCCTAAGGAGTTGCAATCCCCTTCAGTCCCTTCAATACTTCCCCTAAATCTTCCATAGGCATCCCCTACTTCAGTCCAATAGTTGACTAAGTGTCTGCATCTGTCTCAGTCAGCTACTGGTAGAGCCTCTCAGAGAACAGCCACGCTAGGCTCCAGTCTATAAGCACAACATGGCACCAGTTATAGTGTCAGGGTTTGGTGCTTGCACATGGGATAGATCCAAGGGGGCTGGTCACTGGACGGCCTTTCCTTCAGCCTCTACTCTATTTTTGCCCCTGTATTTCCTTCAGAAGGGAACAATTCTGTATCAGAATTTTTGAAGATGGGTGGGTGGCCCATGTCTCAGTTGGGGCCCATGTCTATCTACTGGAGGTGGTCTCTTCAGGTTCCACCTCCCCACGGTTGGTCATTTCAGTTAAGGTCATCCCTATTGAGTTATAGGAATCTCTCACATTCTGAGTCTCTAGGACTTTCTAGAGCTTATGCTCACCCCCTCCCACCACTGCCTGCTGTTGCATATTTCTATTAATTTTCCTGGCCCTCTGGGCTTCTCTCCTGTCTCTCACTATACCTGATCCTGCCCTCTTCTTCCCTTCTGCTTCCCCTCTTTCACTTTGGTCCTTTGCTCTCTCTGCCTAACATGATTATTTTGTTCTCCCTTCTAAGTGGGATTGAAGTATCTACACAATTGGGCCTTCCTTCTTGCTAAGCTTCATGTGGTCTGTGAGTTGTATCATGGGTATTCTGTTCTTTTGGGCTAATATCACCTTATCAGTGAGTACATACCCTGCATGTCCTTTTGGATCTGGACTACCTCACTTATCCTGAGTGAAGTAGCCTAAAGATATTTTATATTAGTTGAGGCCACGGTGAAAGGTATTGTTTCCTTGATTTCTTCCTCAGTCTTTTGTCATTTGTATACAGGAGGCCTACTGAGTTTTGTGAGTTAATCTCACATTCAGCCACATTGCTGAAAGTATTTATCAGCTGTAGGAGTTCCTGGATGGAATTTTAAGGATCACTTATGAATACTATCATTTCATCAGTAAATAATAATACTTTTGATGTCTTCTTTCTAACTTGTAGCACTTGGATCTCTGAAGGTTGTCTGGTTGCCCTAGCTAAACTTTCTAATACTAAATTATATGCATAAGGAGGAAGTTGACAACCTTGTCTCATCCCTGATTTTAATGGAATTGCTCTGAATTCCTTGACATTATAGTTGACGTTGACTATAGGATTGTTTTAAATGAGTGCCATGCTCTGTCATCACCAGTGAAGTTTCTTCCTGCAGCAGATGGAAACAAATAAATAGTCCCACAGTCAGAAATATGCAGAGAGTGGAAGACCTTAGAACACTTATCCCTGAATAAGATACCTCTCTCAAACTGCTCACCTCAGGGCTCAGAGGATCCATAGAAAGAGGACGCAGAAAAATATAAGAGCCAGAGGTAAAGGAGGACATCAAGTAGACAGAGCCTTGTAAAGAGAAGATGCACACAGGAACACCCTGAGTCAGAGGCAGCATAAAGCGGGCACGCTAGGGGAGCAAGAGAGCATCAACATTAGATGTTCTCCTAGAGCTGAAAGGAAAGGTGGACAAGTGCCCCCATCCCGAGAAGAAAAAAAAATTCTAATAAATGAGCACTTTAAAAGGGAAATTTAGTTTTCTTCAGGGAAGTCTCAGTTGGGGTAACAAACTACAACATCTCCAGATCTGTTTCTTAGGACTTTTGGGGGGCTCTTCTCCTTTTGCTTGTTTTTTTGTCTTGTTTTTTGTTTTTTGTTTTTCGAGACAGGGTTTCTCTGTATAGCCCTGGATGTCCTGGAACTCACTTTGTAGACCAGGTTGGCCTCCAAATCAGAAATCCGCCTGCCTCTGCCTCCCGAGGGCTGGGATTAAAGGCGTGCACCACCACACCTGGCAAAGGGTCTGGGGGGCGGGTGTGGATAGCTTCCCTGGATCTGGAGTTACAGGTAGATTGTAAGGCACCATGTAGGTGCTGAGAATCGAATCCAGCTCCTCAGGAAGAACAGCAAGTGCTCTAAACTGCTGAGCCATCCCCTCAGGCCCTTGCTTGTTTTATCAAGTCTGATTTTGTATTTTTGTTTTATCTTATCATATATATTTCTATCCCTTAGATGCCTGTTTGTTTTCTAATGTTGGGCATATGTCCAACATTAGATTTGCAACAGAAAATGATCACAAAAATATCTTTGGGGTTCCTTGTATTATAATATCATGCTAGAGCATTTTTTAAACTTTTGGACAAATGTTTATTTATTTGTTTTACATATATATGTATATGTATATGTATGTATATATATATATATATATATATATATATATGTATGTCTTGTGCCTTTTCTTGGGTTATCTTCCTTCTGTATGTCTTTGGTCTTATTCTAATCTGTTTGTACTTTTTATGTTTAATAAACTATTTTTGTTTACCAATATTATAACAAGTGTAGATAAAATGAAGTACAATTAAAGAGGCATATGATATTTTCATATAAGACACATTAATTAACTATGGTAAAATATGCAAACTATTTTTTATGGATCCAGAGCAGTTATAATTAGGAAACAGAATTAAAGCTACAATAAAATATTTAAACTGTTTACAAAGAGTGAGTCTAGATTAAAATCTTTTCAAGAGAAAGCTTAAAAAGTCACCAATATCAACGAACTGGCCCCGCAGTGCTCCCAGGGACTAACCCATCAACCAAAGAGTACACATGGAGGGACCCATGGCTCTAGCCCCATATGTAGAAAAGGATGGCCTTGTTGGTCATCAGTGGAAGAAGGGGCCCTTGGTCCTGTGAAAGCTTAATGCCCCAGAGTAGGGGAATGCCAGGACAAGGAGGCAGGGGTGGGTGGGTAGGGGGAACACCCTTTTAGAAGCAGGGTGAGAGGGGATGGGATAGTGGGTTTCTGGAGTGGGGGTAACCAGGAAAGGGGATAACATTTGAAATGTAAATAAATACCCAATTTTTTTTAAAAGTCACTATCAACTAGAATCTTCTTTTGAGTAAACTTGGCAGCACAGGGATATTCATTATACACAGTGAAAAGGTGAGAGAGAACTTGTATGGAACTATTAACTGATTTTGTCCAATTAACTTAAGAACTCAATAGTAATTGGCAAAAGAAACAAACAATGTATATGTGTAGTGCAACAAATTTTATTTAAAATCATATAAAAATCTTGCTTTGCTCTTGGACCATGAAGGTTTTTTTTTTCAAGTGTATTTTAGAAAAAAAACTGATAACATGGGCTACACTGAATGATTATTTTATAGGTAATGACTTACCTATCTGTAAGTCTAAATCCAAGGAATCCCATGACATCTTCTTGCTTTTGTTGGTACCAGAAATGCAAACATGTATACACCCTGACCACAGCACTCACAGGTATTAATGAATAATAAATTATTTCTTTCATCTTATAATATTATATTTTATCATTGTCTCCTAGATGCTTGCTATTTCTCTAATGTGATAAAGCAAGGACATAGATATGAATTGGGGGCGAACTGAGAGCAATAGAGAGAGTGGAAATTATAATTAGGATATATTGTATGAAAATGTGTTTTCAATAAAAGATGAAAATAATTAAAATTATATATATATAATTATTTTATAATTTTAATTATTTTCATCGTCATTCCCAATCAGTTAAGTCTTTCTGCTGAAGTACATGTTGGTTTAGCAGTCTCTCTACTATCTAAGCTAAGCAACAAGCTTGCAAGATGTATCGCACTTCAAGTATAAATGTTATCACAGAAAAACTGGCTATGGGCTGCTGAGAATCTCCAGCAGCAGGTGATGATATATTTAAGACTGACAGTCAGTGCCTGGGTTATGGCTGTTTTGCAAAGCTAAGTGTCAGTTCTCATTCCTAGCTGCTTGTCAAATGACATATCTATGGGAGAGAGTGGTGTGAAATGTCCGTTAGTTATCACTTATACTCAGGACTGCTCTTAAGCAGTGGTGTCAGTAGTGCTCCACAGATACAATCAAACAGAGCAAGCAGCAGCAGACATTCAATCTAATTGACAAGGAGTCAGAAGCATGTTTTTATTCCCTGGCATGTATACTTATTTCTACTGCCTAGTTAAAGTGGTTTTTGATGAGTTTCAGTCTGTGTTTGCTAGGCCTGTATTAACACTGCTATGTGGAATGTTAGCAGACAGATGTCTGTGCTCCATTATGCTGTTTGTGCCATAAAATTGTATTCTTGTTTAAGAATGTGTAGAACTTCCAAGAACTGTGTGAGATTTTCTCATGCCCCTTCTTTCTTTATTTCTGGACTGTTGCCAACATTCTTCTTAACAGTCTAAATGTGAATGTACTATACGTCTACCATAGGTGTATAGTCTAAGACTCACAAAGGCTTTGACTGGAAGATGTGATTCAAAATGATTAACTTATGAAAACATTTATTGATAGATCAATGGTTTATGATGGTTCATGAAATGGCTGAAGTTATTTTACTGTCCTAGCAAAGAAAGGCGGTGGATTAATGTAAGCTAAGATCATATATTGAAAGATCAATGAAGCATACAGGAGACAAAAACAAGGTAGTTGAATGAAAACCACCTGGAAAATATAATTCCCATCTTGAGTAGAAGAATGATGCTTAACTATGACACAAAGAAGTCCTGGAACAGTTCCATGATTTGGTTACATTGTAGTTTATCTTTTAAGCTGCAAATGAAAATCAATCTCTGGTTTAGGACTACCTGTGTCTCACAGGAAAACTGAATGACTTGCTCTGATGTTTATCTCTATTCTAACTTAAACTCATGTCTCTTAGCACTGCATTCATGGAATAATTGTTTCCTGGGATTGCAAATAGATGTCACTCATTTAATACATTTGAATATAAAATGCTATTAACATTTTAGAAAGACAAGATACATGGAATAGTATGATCAATAAACCTATAACACAAAGAATTTATTTATATGTTATAAGTTACTTCTCACCAAGGTTTAGACTGTAGATTTTCTTGTTTTATGTGTTGACTCAAAAAAACTATATCCAGCTTGAATAATAATAACCACCTGTTTCCATACAGCCTATTATGTTACTGTTCCTTTCCACCTTCGGAAACATCCAAATCATAATGTTTACATTAACCTGCACAATTACTTAAAAAAAAAAAAAACAAACAGAAAAAGAGTATGTCAAAGTCTAAACAGAAACACTTTTGTATAGATATTTTTTTCCATAAAACTAACTTTGGTTATATTTTTAAAAGATTCTCAATGACAGCAGATATTTTACTTTACTGAAAGAATGTAAGAATTTTCCATAGAGGGTATTACATCCCATGTAGAAATTAGAAGTTGTATTAAAAATGTTTTAAAATTCCAGTGCTATATCTGATAGTTTCATAGGAACCCATAATTGTCTTATAATCTCTCTGTGATTCTGAACTGGAAAGAACTGAACAGTATAACATGAGAGCTAAAGTTCCATTTCTTAACATTCATTGGAATCTATAAATAGAAAAATCATAAGTTAGCACAATGTTTTTATATTACTGAGGAAAATGGACTCAAAATTGTCTTCTCCTATTGGCTTAGCTAGGTTTCTATTGCTGTGATAAAGAAGAGCATGGCCTAAAGTAACTTGGAGTAAGAAGGCAAAACCTCCTCTGAGTAGATTACTTATCTGGTAAACTACCCACTTTTAAAGTGACTCTGACATCTGCCAGGCTCTGAGCAGACCTTAGACACAAACTCCTAAGCCAGCCCCACAACACCAAGAGGCAGCTCCACTTCCAGGCACTCTAACATGTCCAGGATCAGAGGATACCAGGATCCCAGAAGCTTGGTCACACCATGATCTCAGGGTCCCAAAAGCAGCTTGAATCCCAGGAACTCAGACACACCCAGAATCTCAGGATCCCAAGACCCCAAAACACAGGATCACAGAGACAGCTTGACTCTGAGGAATTCTGACACAACCAGCATCACATGAAGGACAGGCACCAGTCAAACATAGCCAGGGCAAGTAGCACTAGAGATAACCAGATGGCGGGAGGAAAGCATAAGAACATAAGAAACAGAAACTGAGGTTACTTGGCATCATCAGAACCCAATTCTCCCACCATAGCATGTCCTGGATACCCCAACACACTGGAGAAGCAAGATTCAAATCTAAAATCATTTCTCATGTTGATGATAGAGGACATTAAGAAGGACATAAATAACTTCCTTAAAGAAATACAGAATACAGGTAAATAGCTAGAAGCCCTTAAAGAGGAAACACAAAAATCCCTTAAAGAGTTACAGGAAAATACAAGCAAACAGGAGAAGGAAAGGACCAAAACCATTGAGGATCTAAAAATGGAACTAGAAACAATAAAGAATTCACAAAGGGAGACAACCCTGGAGTTAGAAAACCTAGGAAAGAGATCAGGAGTCATAGATGCAAGCATCACCAAGAGAATGCAAGATATAGAATAGAGAATCTAAGGTGCAGAAGATACCATAGAAAATATTGATACAATAGTAAAAGAAAAGCAAAAAGCAAAAATCTCCTAACCCAAAACATCCAGGAGATCCAGGACACAATGAGAAGACCAAACCTAAAGATAATAGGTATAGAAGAGAGTGAAGGTTCCCAACTTAAAGGGCCAGTAACTACTGTTAACAAAATTATAGACGAAAACTTTCCTAGCCTAAAGGAAAAGATACCCATGAACATACAAGAAGCCTACAGAACTCCAAATAGACTCGACCAGAAAAGAAATTCCTCCCATTGCATAATAATCAAAACACCAAATGCACTAAACAAACAATTTTCAAAGCAACAAGGGAAAAAATGTCAAGTAACATATAATGGCAAACCTATCAGAATCACACCAGACTTTTCACCAGAGACTATGAAAGCTAGAAGATCCTGGGCAGATGTAATACAGATCCTAAGAACACAAAAGCCAGCCCAGGCTACTATATCCAGCAAAACTGTCAATCACCATTGATGGAGAAAACAAGATATTCCATGACAAAACCAAATCTACACAATATCTTTCCACAAATCCAGCCCTAGAAAGGATAGTAGATGGAAAACTTCAATACAGGGAGTGAAATTACACCCTAGAAGAAGCAAGAAAGTAATCTTTCAACAAACCCACAAAAACATAATTTCACCTACAACAAGAAAATTGACAGAAAGTAACAATTGCTTTTCCTTAAAATCTCTTATATGAAAATTAATATTACCAACATATCCTAATCTATTGAAATTCAAAAATATGTGGAATTAGAAATTTGTCAGCTGTCATCCCATGCTCTTTCTGATTTGGTAATGGGAGAAATGGGTACAAAATTGTACAATCCATATATACTTTCTTCTTGTTTGTACATGACAGGGTGTTGCTATATATCACATAATGATCTTGAAATCATGCTTGTCCTATCTCAGCCTTTCTATTACTAGGATTGTTTATTTGATGTTTTTACACTATACTATGGTTTTCAAAACAGCTTACATATTTCAAAATTATTTATACAGCCAAAAGAAATGTAGACAATTAATTTTGGAGGTGGCATGTAAAACAGCAAAGAGTGAGACTGAAGGCTTTGCTTGATACTTATAATTATTGTATCAATTTTGAGGAAGGGGACTTTATAAGTTATTCTTTTTCTGAGATCAATGCTTTTCAAAATCATCACAGCTAATGAACCAGAATCTTACCCTCACCTAACGTCTGTGCCAATCTCCAAGCAAAGCGATTCTTTATTGAAACAGTTGATGGATGACTTCATTGGATAGACCATCTTAATACTCACACTATTTCTTTAATGAATGTAACCTATTCTCTGCGGGCTGAGAATGACAACAATCACTCAAGTCAAATAGCTTTGACAATAACAGAAAATCTGTATTCAAAAATCACACCTACAATTCATTCCTTGGTGCAACAGATCTGTCAACTCTTAGCTTATTTAATATGGAGGTAAAATCCTTTGATGATATGAGGGAAGTACACCCTTATTAGAATGAACTTCAATGTCTAAAAATTGTTCTTATTTTGTGTTTGTACCAGAGTAAGAGCCAAGATTTTTAAGTTCTACTAAAAATAAAACAAAACAAACAAACAAAAAGACTTTAGCTATATATGCACATTAAAAAAACTAATAGTAATATAGTATTTTAAAATATCATAGCTAATATATTTGGAGTTATTTAAAACTTATATTGAGGAAAAATGTATTTTCAGTATTGCTGTAGACAAGTATCTACATAGGACTCTTCAACAATTGATTGTTGTTTTATATCAAATGACTTTTATAATACTCATTTCTATTGTTAAAATATTTTATAAAATTTAAAGAATATGATAAAAAACGAAAGGTATTGCAGGTTTTGTGTGTGTATGTGTGTGTGTGGGGGTGGGGGGTTCCAGGAGGAGTTGTGGTACAAAGGGAAAGAAGAATGTGATGTAAGTCTATTTACTCAAAATATGTTTTTAAATATTAACAAATTCAGATAAATTGAAATTATGTATCTTTTTCTCATTATAGTGTAAGAAATCTTAAATCAAAGAAAGAAAGAAAGAAAGAAAGAAAGAAAGAAAGAAAGAAAGAAAGAAAGAAAGAAAGGTACAAGAACCCTTAATTGTCTTATCATTTCCCTGTGATTCTGGTCTGGAAAAAACTGAACAATATAACATGAGAGCTAAAGTTCCATTTCTTAACATTGGAATCTATAAATAGAAAATCATAATCAGCACAATGTTTTTATANAAAGAAAGAAAGAAAGAAAGAAAGAAAGAAAGAAAGAAAGAAAGAAAGAAAGAAAGGTACAAGAACCCTTAATTGTCTTATCATTTCCCTGTGATTCTGGTCTGGAAAAAACTGAACAATATAACATGAGAGCTAAAGTTCCATTTCTTAACATTGGAATCTATAAATAGAAAATCATAATCAGCACAATGTTTTTATATTACTGAGGAAATGGACTCTTCCTATTGGTTTAGCTAGGTTTCTGTTGCTGTGATAAAGAAGAGCATGGCCTAAAGTAACTTGGAATAAGAAGGCAAAACCTCCTCTGAGTGGATTACTCATGTGGTAAACTATCCACTTGTAAAGGACTCTGACATTGATGTGATCAAGAAATTGAACTCAAATACAGCCTAGCAGCGACTTCCCAGGGTAAACATCACAGCTCTAGCTTAGTATAAATAATTACCCATAATCAGTCATTAAACTCAGACACTATTGCATAGGACAGCAAGCGTTTACTGAAGGGACCCTGATATAGCTGTCTCATATAGAAGTGGATGCTCACAGTCATCTATATGATGGAACACAGGGCCCACAATGGAGAAGCTAGAGATAGAACCCCAGGAGCTGAAGGGGTCTGCAACCCTAGAAGAGGAACAACAATATGAACTAACCAGAACCCACAGAACTCGTGTCTCTAGCTCCATATGTAGCAGAAGATGCCTAGTCATCCATCATTGGGAAGAGAGGCCCCTTGGTATTGCAATCTTTATATGCCCCAATACAGGGGAATGCCAGAACCAAGAAGTGGGAGTGGGTGGACAGGGCAACAGGGGAGAGGGAACTTTTGGGATAGTATTTGAAATGTAAATTAAGAAAATATCTAATAAAAAATTGAAAAAAATAATTACAATCTACAACACTATTAGTGGTCTTCTTTCTGACTTGATAGTAATGTGTTCAATAGTAAACACATTGTTTTCAAAATCATGGTTTCTGCAAATTAACCAAGTCCAGGCAGGAATCAGATTCAAAAATTAAATGAGAAAGTTGTAAAAAATTGGTTTATATTCCTTTCTCGTCCTTCTGCTACACTAAATTTAAGGACTCTGTGGCTCTGTTTATATACATTCTGTGTCAGTCACCATTGTAAAAAATAGTATACATGTTTTTACAGGATATATATATCTATATCTATCTATCTATCTATCTATCTATCTAGGTCATGTGATGCACGCACATCCTCATTCTTCTAATCACCTCACAGATCATGCAAGCCTTCCTTTCTCAAGCAGGGAATAAATACTACTAACACTATAGTAAGTTTAGGTATTCCAATAAATAGGAATAAAAAAAGAGTACACTTGTTATTTTTGTTATTTTGTTTTGTTTGCTCTTATATGATGAGGAATGAGTATAGGCCAGGGAAATCTTGCCCATGTTTTTACTTTTTACTTTTCCATTTGTTTCATTAAAATTAATTCATTATGTGTTATGTAGTTTTCTGATTTTTTGAAATGTCAGTTAGGGTACGGTCATTTTTTTCTGGTCATTTTCTACCACCAGGATGTGGGATAAAACTTAATTGAACTATTTTTCACCATTTGGTGTTCTGCATGGAAAACAATATAGTATCCATTCTTTATAAGCTTCATTGTTTGGCACCATGAAAATAAAAATATTTTAGGTTCTCATAACTTATATCCTGAAAGTTGGGTTAAGAGGGGATGCCGTCTTAGTCGCTGTTCTATTACTGTGAAGAAAACATCAAAGAATACACATAATTCAGATCTTGCTTACACTTTTGGATGTTGTCTTAGTCAGGGTTTCTATTCCTGCACAAACATCATGACCAAGAAGCAAGTTGGGGAGGAAAGGGTTTTCGGCTTACACTTCCATACTGCTGTTCATCACCAAGGAAGTCAGGACTGGAATTCAAGCAGGTCAGGAAGCAGAAGCTGATGCAGAAGCTGTGGAGGGATGTTCCTTACTGGCTTGCTTTCCCTGGCTTGCTCAGTCTGCTCTCTTATAGAACCCAAGACTGCCAGCCCAGAGATGGTCCCACCCACAAGGAGCCTTTCCCCCTTGATCACTAATTGAGTAAATACTCCACAGCTAGATCTCATGTAGGTACTTCCCCAACTGAAGCTCCTTTCTCTGTGATAACCCCAGCTGTGTCAAGTTGACACAAAACTAGCCAGTACAGGTGTGTAGCCACCCCCCCCCTTTTTTTAGACTCATAAGCCAAGAGCTTTATTGATGCAGCAGGCACTTTACAATGAACCCAAGAGAGCCTGTCTTCTCTGAGAAGACAGGATGTCTGTACAAACTCTCAGGTTTTTCTGCTCCAGAACCCAAGCTCTCCTTTTATTATCAAGACAGGGAGCATGACTGCATGCAGAGATGTTCTGGAATAGTATCTGCGAGCTGCACCCTAATCCCTATGCAGGAAGAATAACCCTGGTCATGGTATGTTTTTTTTTTTTCTTTCTTTTTTTTAATTCAAAGCTCATGTCCCCCAAGTGATACATATCCTCCAATATGGCCATAGGTGATAATTTTTATGATCCTTTCAAACAATGCCACTCCTTAGTGACTAAGCACTCAGATTTATGAGCCTATAGCAGGCCAGTCTTAGTCAAACCACCACAGATGGGCACTAGGCCATAAGAAAAAGGAGATAAAGTGTCAGGGTAACCAAAAATAAGAATGTCTGAAAAAGAATTCCAAAATCTCATTAGTTTGTATAGTAATTAAAAAAAAAAAAACATTTTAAACAAAAAGGAGTTTGTGAATGGAGGTACAACAGATGGCTGATCAGTACTACCAGAGGGCTGATCAATACTTGCAGAACAAAGAAATTGAATTAAATATGACCAGGAATTTTCCTTACTTCCATCTAGAATTCACAGTGCTGAGAGCTGCTATGCAGACTGCTGGAGAAGAAAAGTCATCCGTTGATGGTCTTATTCTGATCTGGACTGTGGATACTACAATGCAAATCTATCAGGCAAGATGTGCCCACTGGTGCAATAGTGTCAAGGTTGTCTATGAGACACTGAATCTCTCTTCTTCTTAGATATGGGTTCTGTCCTACGGGAGAGAATTCATACGTGGAACTGTAAACCAAATCAAAACTGATGGCTGAAAAAGTCACATGTCCAAGGGGAGAGCTGATTTATATTATTTTGCTGAATGTTGTCAAACTGCCTTTTAAATACATTTGTATCTATAGTCTGTGACTGTTCTGAACCTTTGTCAAACTCACATATGGCTGATCATCCCTATAGCAGTAGGCAGTGGTCAGTGCCAAAACTCATAAGTGTTCAAAGTACTTAGAATAAAAGACTGTCTGTTTGCTTGATGATTAAGCATCTATAGCAATATCCTTCCTGAAGGCTAAGAAAACATTTCTTTCTTTTTTTATATAACAAATGATTTTACTGTAAATAACGAGTTCGAATAATACAAAGATATTATTACTCTATTGATCCATAAAATGCAATCAATGTAGGATTTCATATGAAAAATAAATGTGGCTGTGCATACCACAGACTTTTAAATTCCATTTGTTCATTATAGAAAACCCACTTTAACAGAAAGGTGATTTTTTTTCTATTCCTTCATACATACATAATTAACTTATTAATTATTTAATTTATTCACTTCATCTACATTTATTTTCTCCTTTTTAATTTTTTACTAGATATTTTCTTCATTTACATTTCAAATGCTATCCTGAAAGTCCCCTATACCCCCCTCGCCTTGCTCCCCAACCCACCCACTCCTGCTTCCTAGCCCTGGCATTCCCCTGTATTAGGGCATATAATCTTTGCAAGACCAAGAGCCTCTCATCCCATTAATGGCTGACTAGGCCATCCTCTGCTACATATGCAACCAAAGACACAAGCTCTGAGGGTTGGAGAGTACTGCTTAGTTCATGTTGTTGTTCCTCCTATAGGGTTGCAGACCCTTTTTAGCTCCTTGGGTACTTTCTCTAGTTCCTTCATTGGGAGCCCTGTGTTCCATCCAATAGATGACTGTGAGCATCCACTTCTGTATTTGCCAGGCACTGGCATAGCCTTACAAGAGACAGCTATATCAGGGTCCTTTCAGCAAAATCTTGCTGGCCTATGCAATAGCATCTGGGTTTGGTGGTTGTTTATGGGATGGATCCCGGGGTGGGGGATTCTCTGAAGATCAAAGTGTGGATACTTCTTTCCTTCTTAGAAGGGGGAACAAAATACCCATGGACGGAGTTACAGAGACAAAGTTCGGAGCTGAAATGGAAGGAAAAACATTTCTTAAGAAAGGTGCAAAAAGGCACGAGCCAGAAGATGTGGAGGATTGTGGTGAGATGCTGTCTTCTGGACTAGACAAGACTGTTCAACACATGAACTTAAAGCATCTGCAACTCTACAAGACTACACATGGAAAAGAACTAATGATTAAAGTACGGATAGCGGGTTACCACGGGAGGCTCTAACTCTAACCAAAAAGCTGTTGGCAGTGGAGAAGAGAGTTCCTTTTCTTTGGGAGCTGGCCATTAGACCGATCCATTACATGATTCCCCACACATGTAAATCTGTATCACTAATTAGACCCAATAAGTTATCTAAAGAAATAAAGACAAAAGATTGGGGTCAAAATATGTGGAAGAGCCTTGATGAAATTGGAGGAAGACATTAGATAATAAGATAGGATCAAGATGCATTCTTTATATGTATGAAGTTTTGATGAAATAATCATTTAAAAATATAAAAAAGATTAAGCTTTTCTAGTTCAATTAGTACCACTACTACTGTCTGCCTCCATTTTCTCTAGTAAGCAGTGTCATACAGCTTAATATATTTATATAAGTACAATATTTTAAACATGAATCATGTAATTGGCTATATGAGAGATACATTTATTTTCCAAATAATAAATACTGTTTAGTCTTAATAATCATTCCTATTTTTAGAAATAAACTAATTGACATAGTTTTATCTAAAATTATGAAATGTTTATACCCATGCATACAACTCGTGAATAATTAATATTTTTCTGTGATCAGACGTAATTGTGTTTGGATATTGTAACCTTAGAGAAATTCAAGGAATTGTATAGACTTCAGGTATTGTCACTTTCTCTGTGTGATGGCTTTACTTGTAAGTTCTTTATATTAATACTGTTTTAATAATTAAAATAACACAGGAAAGTGCCACTTATTGAAAGAAATGTGAAAATTCTTTTAGTTACTTGAATTTGACTGACATCAATTGTTATCCAAGATGGAGGATTAAGTATCAAAATTTAAAGAAATAATACAATGAAGTTTTAAGAGTAACATTAATAATGAAGTTACTTCAAGAGGATATGAGCTTCCGGATTTGAATGGTCATGATGAGGGAAAACCCTGGGTGACTAGTAATTACCTGAAATCTGAATTGCTCTTTAGTGATGGATACAGTTACTCAGGACTATGTGGTTTTACAGACCACAGCAGAAGCCAAGTTCCATGGAAACATAGACTTCTCAGGAGTTCTGGGCCAAGAAACTGGCAACAGCTTGCATTATCATGCAACCTGAAAGCTTTGCCATGCGTGTGTCAGAGCTGAACACATTCTATTTTGTATAGAAAAATTACCCATAGTAGGCTGCAATATTTCATGAAAAAAATTAAAAAGAATGTCTATTATCAATTATTGCCTTGTTTGGAAACTAGAGAGAGAGATACCATGTGTTAATCTAGAATTTGTATATAGACTATTATAGACACATATGGAATGAGTGTTCTTAAATAACAAAGTATATTTAAAGAAGTAAAAGCAGATTAGACTTCACCATCTTGGTTAAGAATGCATGCAACATAGCTATTTTTAAAATGTCTTTTGGAGAGAAATGCATTTGCTCTAGACATCTTTTCATGATTTTGAAAACATTTATAATTTTCCTATGGGAGTATAATGTCTTTTGTTTCTTAATAATTTTAATAAATTGAAACATAACATAGCCTTTTTGGGGAATAAGAATGTTTGATTCCTAACAGCAATTTTATTTAGGTTTAAATAAAACATTTCTACATAGCAATTAAACAATTATAGGCTATCAATTTAAATATCAGGAAACATGGAGAAATTTGAATAAGAGGACTTTTGAGGAACTGGAAAGAAGAAAAGAAGGAGAAAAGTGATTTAATTGCACTTTAATTAAAATGTATAAAAATTCTCATTTCAAATATTGTAACAATTTAAAGGGACAGCATTAAATAGTTGTTTTATAACCCATGTTGAAGCCTTATTAAGTGCTAAGCCTTGGAATCATGTGTGAACACATGAATGTGCCACCAATTCACAAATTAGTGTTCATTCTACTTATCATGGTACAAATACCAGTCATAGGCTTAATGTCGATATAAGAAACTAGCAGGAAGCATGACACAAAAGTAAAATGTTTATAGAAGTGAGAGATAATACCATATAAAAGACAAAGGAGACCAATAAAATGGTAAAATTTTAAATCACATACATCACAAAATGTCATAAAACCCTTTTCTGTTTCTTTTTCTTTTTTTAAATCATAGTCATAGACATAAAACCCGTGGTAACCTCTGGAATGTGTGTGGGGGGAAACTCTTTTCCTACATATCAGCAGTAAATGTGATCTTGTTCATTTAAGTTGCTATATCATCAGATGGCAAGTATATTCTCATCTGCATAAACATGAATTGACTTCAGAAGGGTCAAATCTACTCCATCCAGTTAATGTACAAAATTTGATTAATTTCAGTTCAGTTTCCAAAAATATTCACAAATAATCCTTCAGGCTTTTATGTGAACAGCTATAGTGAAGTAGTTTTCCTCGTTATGATGAAACTTCTCAGTGGTTATACAATGGTTAGGCAGCAATGTATAAGGCACAGAGTTTATTTTCAGTTTATGAATAAGATGTTCTACTACATGATATTGTACTGTTCTCACAGAACATTCTAATAATCAAAACAAACAAACAAACTCCCCACAGGCTGCTCAGAGATGGCTCAGTGAATCATGTCTTTGCTATTGTTATACAAGCATAAGAATCTAAGTTGAAGTTCCCAGCATCCATATAAAAGGCTGACTCTCTGAGTAGACATCTATAGTTCCAGCACTGGGTGAACAGAGACATGAAGATTTTAGGAGCTTGTGGTCTAGCCAGCCTCCATTATGTGATGTTAGATCTAGTGAGAAATCCTAACTCTTCTAAAAGCAAGTTGAATAAGGGAAGAGATCTGTATGACCTCTGGACTTTACAAGTCATGACATGGTCATACAAATGTGCTCAAACATAGACAATGTGAATGTGTGCACATGCATGTGTATGCACACACACAACCACCACAAACAACATATGGACAAAGAAGAAGGAAAGAAACACAATACAGCCTTTGTTGTAGCCAAAGACAAATTAAGTTCTCAGCTTTGTAAACACAAATTATTAGAGTTCCATCTACAAGTTCTCATGTCACTTTTTCCCCCTGAGAGAAGCCTTGATAAACACTTCACTTCCACTGAAGCATCATAATCTCATTATATTGTTACCATAACCTAGGTGAATAGTTTTTGTAAGTAAACCAAGTAAATTACTAAAAAAAAAAAAATTACCATGCATAGAGTAGTAATCTTGGGTGATGTGTGATGGTACAGAAGATGGATAGTAAGGGACGCAGACATTCAGTATGACAGCCTGGGACCTTATGTGTCATGTCTAAGTGTAAAGATTGACTTGAAAATACATCCAGAACCTTCAGAATGATTAGTTCCTTAAACCTAAGTGTTGACACTGTTTCCTTAATAAAATCACTGTGGAAATCTGAACATTTCCCTGTTTTAAGATGTTTACTTCACTGAAGTGTCTCCTATTAGATTCTATGTAACTGAAGAGAAAGGGGCGGGACATGAAATATTTTCTCACTCCATGGATCTTCCAAAGCCTGGCTGGAGAAAAGTATGTCTACATAACTTCCTTTTATTTCTGGCAAAACTTCTTTTTCTTTCTAATTATCCCCAGCTGTAGCAGATTCGGTAGTTTTTGTCTCTAACTTTATATGTCTTTAACTTTAACACTTTTGTGCCTTCTAAAAGAAGTTTTGGGTTTTAAGATAGGAAACCCTTTGGAAAATTAGATAAGAATTAAGCTATCTTTTTCTTTACAAACCTTTGCATTGGTAATTTGGTACAATACAAGTAAATCACCCAATACTAGATTTTGGAGATGTGGGCATCATTTGATTTAAAGAATATTTTCTACTTTGTTGGTTTTCTTTCTGAGAAATTCAAGCTAAGAAATTTAAATTTTAAATACACTATCATGTACAGCCTGCCATTGACAGAAAGCTCTTTATATTATGTTGAGCAATTGTCCTCAATAGGAGTGAGTAACACTTTTCGTTCTTTTATTTATACTACTTATGTTGTAATGATGATCAAACATGTGCAGGAAAATAGCTTAAACTTAGGAATCTGCCATGTAATCAAGACTTCTCCATGTAGTTATGGAAAAAGCACATTCATTAAGTCTCTAGGCATATGGTCCTTGCTCAGGTTGTGTTTGGTCTGTTTGACATTATCTTTTTTCTCCCTTTTGTAAGATTATACTCAAGCAAAAGTAAATGAGGGAAAAAAAATTAGCAGCAACCAAATTGACTTAGAGCTGGTGTGTTTCCTAGTAATTTTAAAAGGTTGAAAGTGATAGTTGGGATAAATGTTAAAATACTATGTATTCACATAAGGTGAAATAGAACTCTCACCAAATGGCAAAGACATATATTTGCATTTTATGATTTTTACAATGTATTAATCATATTTGTTTACATTTTAAATTTTATTCTCCTTCCTGGTCTCCCCTCCAGGGACCTCTTACCTCCTTCCCCTCCCCTTTGCCTATAAGAAAGTGCTCCCCTGCCCACTCTACCTAATCCTCCCTTACCCCTCTACCATGCCCCTTCTCTGAGGCATCAAATCTTTATAGGATCAAGCACCTCCCTTTCCCACTGATGTCATATATGGCAATCCTCTGCTACATATGTAGTGGAGCCATGAACTGGTCCATATTACTCTTTAGTTCAGTCTCTGAGAGCTCTGAGGGGTACAGTTTGTTGATACTATTGTTCTTCCTATGGGGTTGTAAACCCCTTTAGCTCCTTCAGCCCTTCCTCTAAGTCTTCCGCTGGAGTCCCCAGGTTCAGTCCAATAGATAGCTCTGAGTATCTGCATTTGTCTTAGTTAGGTGCTGGCAGAGCCTCTCAGAGGACAACCACAAGCATATCTTGGCATCAGCAATATTATCTAGGTTTTCTGTCTGTAGATGAAATGGGTGGAGCATTCTTTGGATGGCCTTTCCTTCAGTCTCTCCTCCATTTTTGTTCCTGTGTTTCCTTTAGACAAAGACAATCTTGGGTTAAAAAGTTTGAGATGGATAGATGGTCCAATCTCTTTATTGGGGACCATGTCTATCTACTGGAGGTGCTTTATTCAGGTTCTATCTCCTGCTGTTGGGTATTTAAGCTAATGTCAGCCCCATTGGGTCCTGGGAGCCTCTTGTATCCCTGGTGCCTGGGACTTTCTAGTGGTTAGAAAAGTTACCCAACTCCCAGTGGTACTTATTTCTATTCCTTCTCCTGGCCTCTGCACTTATCTTCTGTCTCTTCCCATACCTGCTCCTGCACTTTCATTTTCCTCCCTCTTCTCTTTCCCATATAGGTTCCTCCCTCCTTCTGCCTCCTGTGCTTATTTTGTTCTCCTTTCTATGAGGGTTTGAAGCATCCACACTTTGGTGTTCCTTCTTCTTAACCTTCATTTTGCCTTATCATGGGCCTTCTGAGCTTTTTTGGCTTTTATCTACTTAACAGTGAGTACATATCATATACGTCCTTTTGGGTCTGGGTTGCCTCACTCAGGATGATTTTTTTCTAGTTCTAACCATTTTCCTCCAAAGTTCGTGAAGTTGTCATCTTTAATAGCTGAGAATTAATACTCCATTGTGTAAACATACATTTTCTGTAGCCATTATTCTGTTGAGAGACATCTGGGTTGTTTCCAGCTTCAGGTTAATATAAAAAAGGCTGATATGAACATAGTGGAGCACGAGTTCTTGTTATATGTTGGAGCATCTTTTGGGTTTATGTATAGTTGTAATATAGCTGGATCTTCAAGTAGAACTATTTCCAATTTTCTGAGGAACCATCAGATTGATTTCCAGAGTGGTTGTAACAGCTTGCAATCCCACTAGCAATGGAGGATTGTTCTTCTTTCTCCACATCCTTGCCAGCATCTGCTGTCACCTGAGGTTTTTATCTTAACCATTCTGACCTGTGTGAGGTACAATCTCAGAGTCATTTTGATTTGCATTTCCCTGATGACTAAGGATGTTGAACATTTATTTATGTTCCCCTGTTAGGGATAGGAATGGATAGCTGCATAATTTTATTTATAGTCCATGATTAATATGTCAGCCTAATTAAGGCACACTTTTTTTTTTTTTAATAAGTACCTAACTCTCTTGCAGCAGGCTAAAGAACTGAGTAACTTCTTTGGGTTGTGGAATTGCCACAGAAGTATGCAAATGCTCAGTAGACTTAATTTGCATACTTAAAAGGATAACTTTCTCAATTTATGGTTATGAAAGTAGTTCACTATATTTTGTGGATTGCATATAACTTCAGTGAAATGACCATGAAAGATCATATGGCTTCTGCTCTCACCACCAATGACTCCTCTATGGTTGAAAACTCACCTATAAATGTGAAAATGCTTACAGACTTGCCAACAGCCTGACCTTATGAAAGAATTTTCTTAAATGATCTTCTCTCCTCTCAGATGACTTACTTGTATAAAGTTGTCATGAAACTATCCAACATAGCCTCAGAGAATGATTATCTTTTCCAAATAATCAATAGCCAGTTGACCCTCAGAGGAGTAGTACCTGGTGATCACCATTTATGCCAGAATTTTGCCTGGCTTGATTTTATACAGGTCCTAAACCCGTACCCACTGCTGTGAGATCATGTGTATAGATGCTATGCCACACCTAGAGTAAAGCACTTTACTGCACTCTTCTCCAACACTCAGCTTCTACATCCAGCCTTCCCCTTTTCTGCAATTTTTCTTGAACCTTGTGCTAGAAGGAAGTAGGTATAGATTTTCCACCTATAGGTGAGTATTCACAGGCACTTACCCTCAGCACTGTGGCCAATTTTGAGCATTAACTACTACCAATTATGAAAGGAAGCTTCTCTGACCATAGAACCATTTTATAGACATGAACAGAAATATTTAGAAGGCACTTTGACATCACAACAGTAGATTCCCTTGTATGATTAGTAACCTTTCTCTCCACAAGTTTTGACTTTATTTATAGTATGAGATATGAATTCTTTCCAGTGGGGCAGTCATCAAACCCAATCAGAATGTAGCTGCTTACATCAGTTTGACTCTAGTCTAGTTAATGGCTAAGACCACTGATGCCTTTTCCTTGTATACATAAGAGCTTCATATACAATGAAAGCTACCTAGGAAAGAAAAATGATGGATCATTTCAAGATTGATGTTTCTATGTCCTGTGACTAGAGTGTATTGTGGCTTCAACAACAGGATGTTACCATCTATTTATGGTAACCAAACAAAAGCAATGGAGGATTGTTAAAATTTTGTATGGGTAATATGTACTAGCATATGATTTAAATTAAGGTTATTAAAATATGGAGGAAGTTCCCAGCAGTATATGGGGATGACTCTAAGTGAGACGCATAGCACTATGGACTATGGAAGTGGCCACATCCTGTAGCCAATCAAGAGCCCCAGTGGAGAGATAAGGACACCAAACCATTCATAAAACATTAGACTCAAAATTGTTCTTGCCTACAAGAAAGGCAGGGGCAAAGACAGAGCAGAGACTGAGGAATGGCCAACCAATGACTGGCCCAACTTGAGACTCATGCATTGGCAAAAGCCGAACCCTGACATCATTAATTCTGTTAAACTTGTAGACAGAATCCTAGCATACCTGTCCTGTGAAAGGCTCTACCCAACAGCTGACTGAAACAGATGCAGAGACCCACAGCCTAACATTGGACAGAGCTTGGCAAGTCTTGTGGCAGAGTTGAGAGGAGTTATGAGGGATCTGGAGTGGGTAGGAACCCCACAGGAGGATCAACAGAGTCAACTAACCTAAACTCTTGTGTGCTCACAGAGACTCAACCACCAATCAAAGAGCATACAGGGGCTGGACCTACCAGCCATATATGTAGCAGATGTGCAGTTCTATCTTACCTGGGTTCCCTAGGAACTGGAGGTAGAGCTGTTCCTATATCTGTGACCTGCTTCTGGATCCCAATTCCCTATCTGGGAAGCCTTGTGGGGCATCAGGGGGAGAGGATGTACCTAGTCCTGCAATGACTGATATACTGGGTGGGAGTTGATAACCAGAAGGAGATACTCCTCAGAGGAGAGGGAGATGGGGGAGAGTAGGTAGAGATATTCTTTGAGGGGAGGGAAGAGAGAGGGAGGCTGCAATTGGGATGTGAATTAAATAAATAAAATAATGAAAAATGTTGAATTTTTTATTACTGTAACTGAAATGACAATTAATACTGCATAGCAAGTACTTCTTGCATTTATTTCTCTTTGTTGTCTCTTTTTTTCAACAATGAGAGTATAAACAATGCCTCATGCATACAGTGCAAGCCTCCAACAGAGAAAGACAGCCAAAGACTTAGGTCTAAATAGTGAATGAAAGGTCTAGATTAAAAGTTGTAAATGGTTTTACACTTCATCCTGCTAAAAAATATTATTCCATCTTCTCATGACAAACATCCATGTGCATGCACCCTATGAATGTCTTCAAGGCAGCTATGTTTATAGAAGGCTGAATTTTATGCCTAGATAAAACTCTGGTCTAGAAGTAGGCACTAGGCTCAGACATGCCTGGACAAGCCACGTGTTTTGGTTGGTTGCCTTAGCTTCCATGTTCCGCCTTCTCCAAATCTATCTCAAGGCCAAGTAATCCTCTCTTCATGAACTCCATGAAAGATTACTGCAAAGCTGTACCACTAAACAGAAATTCAAGTTAATTAGCTCTGAGTTTGTTCTACCCATTGTAGGATGCCTGAAAGGCTTTGCTGCTTTAATTTAAAATCCCTCACAAAAGCAACTGGGACTTTGCCATTTTTTTTTTTTTTAATATCCTCGAACATTCCGATCCTTTAAACTCTGTCCAAAAGCTTTACACAGCACATGACTCTCTTTAATAGCCTCACTCATGGTTGATGGCATGACTTTCTCCACCGATTACATCAAAATAAATTAGTTGCTCTGTATGTTAAAAAACACATTAAAGATTAAAAATTTGGAGATTTTTTCTTTCTGTATCTTTTCACTTGTATGCTGATTTATTTTTAAAATGACCATGAGACTCCTTCATGTACTTAGCAATCAAAGTTCTTCATTATTTTTCAAAGTGCTATTTCCAAGATCCAGTTAACTTCAAACAAAATAAGAATCCTGTTTTAGCTTTGTCTAGAATTTTACTCCTTGGAATTTTCCTCTCCCCTGTCAATCACTCTGCATATGTGTGTATCAACATTCAAATTGTTTACAACTTGATAATTGATTTTTCTCAATATAGTATAACCTTCTGGAAGAAACAAGTCTGACCCAGTCTGTGAGTCTCCCATTATGCAATCCTGCTGAATTATTTTTGACCATCAGTGCTTTATTTATTTATATTTTTCACTTTCTAAGCATGGAGGGTTGATGTTTTTGTTACATTTAATCATGATTTTGCTAATTCATCAGATAGTAACCTGTTCAGGAAGATTGTTATAGATAAATGTATACTCACAGTTTTTGAATGAACCCCCAAACACCTCCCAAATAGTAGCTTATTTCTATTGCTTGGACAGTGGTATACTTAGTGTTCTGCTATGCATATCTGAAATCCTACCTTACTTTAAAATTAAACTTCCATTCAGTGTATGTTCATGTCTACAGAAATATGGTGCATTTCCTATTTAATCCACCAACCCCCAACCCCTAACTGAATACTATGACTCTAGAAAAGACACTCTTTTTGTGTAATTCTAAAGCAATCTGTTTCTATTGCTATTCCTTTGTTTTCTGTAAGACAGATTTAGTGTTTGGCACTAATAGCTAGTTTATGCTGTGGTATGGCTTGCTGTTCCTATGTTTTTTCTGTTCATGTTGCCCTTGTGCCTGATACCACCTCTTACTTCTACTCTGTATCTTCAGGTGATTGTTTAAGTTACACTCAGCCTTGAAAACTGCCCTTTACTAACATAGGAAATCTCTTGGACACTTCCTAGGAGGCCCTTGAATATCTTAAGCAAATATCCATGCATGGAAGCTGTTTAGGTTCTTCTTCTTCTTCTTCTTCTTCTTCTTCTTCTTCTTCTTCTTCTTCTTCTTCTTCTTCTTCTTCTTCTTCTTCTTCTTCTTCTTTTTTTTCTTTTTGAGATCAGATTAGCTGTCTGATACAAGACAACTCATTGTATGTTGAAGATTTAGTTACTATGTGAAGGTGAGACTCATAGTTTTCACAAAGGATAGCCCTGTTTAGGAGATATGTCTCCTTGTCTAATGCATTTTCAGGGACCTTGTGGAAAACAAAGTGGAAAGTCTGAAGAAGTAGCAAGTGCTGCCTATAGGCGTGAGAAATGTCCCTATCATAGGAAGTCTTATTTGTACTCAGCTCATATATACTCAGCTTTTAAACTCAGCTAAGTAGGTAAAAACTCATAGATACTGATGTTAAATTTCAGAAGAATTAACTTCTAAAGGAAATCAGAATACAAAAGTTCTTGAATGCCCCTGGGTTAGCTTTACCATCCTATTCTTTTCTGTATTTTAGGATTGTCTGCAATGTGTTCTTTCTGTTTACAGTATGGAACAGCACATTAGAGGCATAGGGAGATGATGATGCTTCTACATAGTTTTCCTTGAAAATCTCATATTTGAAACATATGACAAAATGTATCTTTATTGTTACTGAAAGTAGAAAGATGAGTGAGGAAGGAAAAGGTACACACTTTATATTGGGTAGTTTATTCATTGCATTCTAGCCCTCACCATTCAAAGTCTCTCATTTACCCATCTGAGCTATTTCAAACTAGCTCTCACTAAACCTCTCTCAAGAAGCTACCTACCAATCTTAAAAGTTTCAATGTGATAATGATCACATAGAAAAACTACTCATCAGTTCTTAGCAAATTGTAAATTGCATACACTTTCTAATATAACTTAATTTCATAGTTTTATTTTATGCACATTTGATGCATTTCATAGGACTTTAAAAAACTTACTAGGTGGTATTCAATTTATATTGACCTGGGAAAAGCAAATGAAAAAAAATTATTGTTAGTTTAGTAATCTTAAGTTAGCTTAGCATTACTATTAATTATATTTATTTGATTCTTTAGGAAAAACTAGGATTGCCAATATCAAAGATATAAAGATATAATCATTAAGATATACTACTTAATCATTTTGATAAATAGCTTTTTACATCTTTAATAGAAAAAAATGACAAAAGTTGATTCCGTATGATAGGTTTTCAGACATCAGTGCTGAGCACAGGAGGCAGTTTTAGTAAGCAAGTTCAATCTTTCTCATCTGAGGCCATTGATTGTATTTAACAAGGACAGTATTCTTCAGTTGTTATGAGGTGCACTTTATCCACTGGAAGTTCAATGCTAAATGAACTAATATATGAATGTGTTCACAAATACAGCATTGGTAGCCTCTCTGCAAAGATTACTGAGTTAATAATTAATATACTACTTATAATGTGTTTGCAGAAATCTTGCCTCATACTTACACTTATTTTTCTCATCTATTTGTTTAAAAACCAAGACTCAACAATGCCATATGAACTTTAATAAATTTCCATCTTTCCTTCCATGGTCCTCTGCTTGTATACTTCCTTGCCATTGGAAAAGGCAAGATTGCCTTCATGTTTCCTGTCATTGCTTGCAGACAGAAGGGCATTCAGCGACAAAGAAAGTTTCTTTTGTGTAACTTTTTTCTTTCATTATGGTGGAACATCTGAGCATTTTTTTTAAACCAAATCATAATTGGAAAGGATTACGTTCCTTGCCAAGGTCGAAGCCAACTGTTATCAATGAAAATGGTGTTTATTTGTTTGGCTAAATCCATGATTCTGCCATTGGGGATTGTGGGGCTTGGAAATTAATAGTATACTGAAAATAACTTTGACACTGTAGTGCTTTGTTAGAGATAGGAAGTGGTGATGATCAGGGTGATGTGGTATTGGCTGTGAGGAAATAGCTAAGTATGTTTTACATTGTATTAGATTTTTTTTTGTGCATTTTGCATTTAAAAATCAGTTTGTTCTCATAGAATGGATATTATTGTCAACAATCCAGGATCTTTTTCTTAAAAAAAAAATCTGTTCCTTATAACATGTTTGTGGCTAAAAGTTAGAAATGATACATAAACATTAGAGCTGAGATAAACTGTCTATGGAAAGACAAGAGCCTTGGGTTAAGAATGAACAATGGAAAACTCTCACAAGCACAGTTAAGAATTTTGGGGTCCCCAGAGCTCATCACGGGGTGCAACCTAGTGTGGTCCTTAAACAAAACCATCGCCATGCTTGATCGGAGCTCATCACGGGGTGCAACCTAGTGTGGTCCTTAAACAAAACCATCGCCACGCTTGATCTAATGCTCCTGTCTATAATCCCAGAGTATATTCTCCTTGGTAAATTTCCGTATTAAATCACCCAATTTATATTCCTGAGCTTAAAGTCGGTTTCTTAAAGACCAGCTAGACAGATCCAGAAATATTATTCATCACTTAAAATAGTAGCCAACAGTTTAACTCTAAGGTTTATAGCATTTACTATTTAATAGTAGAGTTTACAGAATAGCTGATGGAATTTAAAGATATAATTTCCTTATGTCAAGTTCTCTTTGTTTTAAAACATTTATAACCATCATTTTCATGGTTGGATTATGTCTTTTCCCTTTTGGATATTTATCTGATTTGCTTTACTTCATTAGGCAAATATTTTAAATTGATTCTCATCTTCATCCTTAGATACATTAACTTCAGTAATTAAAATAGTAAAATAATGCTGGAAATGATAACACAAAAAGCTACTTAGATATGCTCGCTTTTTCAAAGGAACCTGAATAAATTATTTCACAGAAATACTTAGATTTTATATAAATGCTTGATTTTAATTTGGTAAAACCACACAATGAATTGAATTGATATATATATATATATATATATATATATATATATATATATATATATATCCTCAACAACATTTTATTACTTTTACCAGCAGAAATTATGAAGACAAAAAAAAATCCTTTTTCTGTGTGACAATCTCAGTTAATAAAGTATTATTTCTGGAAATAATTCCAAAGTCATTGTGAAGCTTGACTGAAGCACATTTCCTCAGGGAATGACTATATATACTTACATAATATATATGAAACAACTTTGTAAGTCTGTGGAAAGTGAGTTCTTTAGCAAACAACCATTGTTTACTCTTCTTCTTCAGACCAATATGATCTATACTCAAACTGCTTAGAATTTCTAATGTCTACAGCTTCTCTTGAAATAGGACATTTCCTTTGGTGATGACCTCATTGAAAAGGTCAAGGACTAAATCGGAAATTTTTGAAGATTGAGATGGTGTTGCTCAAAGAGGGAAGGAAATTACTTACTTCATTATGTTCAAAGGACTTTTTTGTTTGAAGGTCTGATTAAGGCTTTCCATTCTCTGTTGTTTTTTTTTCCCCCTCATTAAATCTTTCACAAGAACTGAACCAAGTTTCTTGCTTGTTTCACCCTGTAATAGGGGAAATAGCTTCACAGCTTACTGAAAATTTTCTTTAAAAATTGATATATAGAGCAAAGCTAACTATTAAGTTAAAGAATGTAAAGCAAAGACAAGTTGAAGTTAAGGTTTAATTTTTTCATAGTTCATAAAAACATGGCCTTATTTCAAAAAATTGTTATTATATATGCAAACATAACGCATATGGTTAGTTATATCCCCTATTTACTATTTTGATAGTATCCAAAGCAAAGATATATTTTACTGTCGAGATATTTTTAAATCATTATATTTTACTTTACATTCATCCATTAGTTTCAGTAGTCTATCAGACAAATGGAAATATCTGTGCTATAGTGAATGATATATGAATGCTAAAAGAGTTTGGACCAAATAATAAGGTATCTTCCATGCCAACTTACACAGTAACCCTAATTTAGTAGGAGTAATTATTTGATGTTCTTGACAAGCAGTTTACACCTTCAAAATGATTTCAGAAGGAAATCCAACCAATAGTCATAGAGGTACATATGCTAATTTAGAGTTTTACAGTTTAAGGTATGATACTAATCGAGGTGCTCATAACAGTAGTGTTGACAGGCTAAACCAAGATAATAATATTGGTCAAAATGATGTGAAGGTCTGACATTTATGAGCCAAGAACCTAGGAGAATAGCACAGAGAGAATAAAGGAGGATTCCTAAACCCTTAGATTATAGAGTGAAGGGAGAAAGTGGTAGTGATGCCCTTTTTATTTAGGAGTTTTAGGAGATCAAATACATTACATGTGAAGGGTTTTATTAAGATCTCTCCCTGCATTTATCTGTCTCATTGTTACAAGATCTCTACTGTTAAGTCTATGTTGGGGGCATATACACAAAATATGCTCCACCATACCACAAGGACACAAGTGCTCCGCTATGTTTATAGCAGTTTTATTCATAATAACCAGAAACTGTAAACAGCTAAGATGTTCCTCAACTGAAGAATGGATACAGAAAATGTGGTTTGTTTATACACTGGAATACTATTCAGCTATTAAGAACAAGGACATCATGAATTTGCAGGCAAGTGGATAGAACTAGAAAATATCATTCTGTATCAGGTAACCTAGACCCAAAAGGACATGCATGGTATACTCAACAATAAGTGGATAAAGTACAGAATATTGATGATACACCCCACAGACCCAAAGACACTAAACAAGAAGGGAGGCCAAAAAGAATGCTTCAATCACACTTAGAAGGGAACAGAAAAGGGGCAGGTGTGGGAGACATGAGAGAGCCCACAGGGCCAGTAGAAGGAATACAAATCTGCAACTGCCAGAGGTTGGGGGGTGGGGGAATCTCTAGGAAATCTCAGAGACCTGGGATGGGGAGGCTCCCCAAAGTCAATGCAAGAGACCTTAGTCTAGATGACTAACCGTGGGGACATGGAATCTGAAGAGGCCACCTCCTGTAGCCAAGGAGGAACCCCAGTGAATGCATAAGGACACTGACCCATTCACAAAACTTCTGACCCCAAATTTGTCCTGTCTAAAAGAAAGGTGGGGACAAAGGTAGAGCAGAGTGAAGGAATGTTAAACCAGCAACTGGCCCAACTTGAAACCTATTCTAAGGGCCAGCATCAATCCATGACATTATTAATGATACTCTGTTATGCTTGTAGACAGGAGCCTAGCATAACTCCTCTAAGAGGCTCTACTGAATAGCTAACTGAAACACATGCAGTGTGACCCATAGCCAACGATTGGGCAGAAGTCAGGTACTCTTATGGAAGAGTTAGTAGAAGAATTGAAGGCCCTAAAGGGAAAGAGAGAAAGAAGAAAGAAAGAAAGAAAGAAAGAAAGAAAGAAAGAAAGAAAGAAAGAACAAAAGAAAGAAAGAAAGAAAGAAAGAAAGAAAGAAAGAAAGAAAGAAAGAAAGAAAGAAAGAAAGAAAGAAAGAGAAAAAGAACAAAAAATCTGAGAGTATAACAATTTTATAAATCAAGTATGTTTTGGCCCTGGAAAGCCGACTGAGAGGCAGAGAGGGACAGAGAAGAGACTGACACACATACATAAAGGATGGAGTAAGATAGACTGTGCATTTTCTGGTGAATTCATGCCTACGAATGCAAGACCTCAAACATCAATGCATTTATAATGTGTAGAACCAAGGGAAGGAGTTAGCTTATCTTTGGAGAACTTTGTATGGGAGCAGTCTCAGTAGTTTAAAGATCTGGGAGGAGGAAGCTTTGGATGTAGCTTTCTGTAAACACTGGATAATAATTTGTAAATGCTGTCAACATTCACACTCAGACAGGATGGAGGCTTGGACAATTCCCAGACTTTGGCAAGTTTCCATGGGTCAGAGACATTGGTCATTGATATGGTGTGATCTTTTCAATAATAAACTTTCACTAAGTCACTATCTACCCTAAACATATTTGCACAAGGCTTCCTTGGCTCTACACACACTTTGTTGAAAATCACAGCATAATTAAATTATTTGAATTTAAAATAGTGCCTTTATTATCTATTTCTCTTGAAATAGAAGAGCGGACATTCCAGGAATATACATCAAACATGTGCTAACAAGTTACAATAAGGCTAGTTGCAAACCCTCTTATATAGACTTGATACTGCATCACAGTAAGAGGAAAAGTGTCATAAGCACAGATAAAAGAGTCAGAGACTTTGCCTGCTCCTACTTTTAAGTGTTACACAAGAATGCCAAGCTAATAACCATAGCATATATGCAGAAAATCCAGCTTGGACGCATACACCATCCATGTTTGTTGCTTCAGTCTCTGTGAGCCTCTGTGAGCTCTGCTTAGTTAATTCTGTGGGCCGTGCTCTTGTAGTGTCCTCTATTCTTAAGGTCCTTACAATCTTTTCTATTCCTTTTCAGTAGGGTTCCCCTGGCTCTGACTAGAGCTAGCTTGTGGGTCTCTGTATCTGCTCTCATAAGTTGTTGGATGATGCCCTTCTGGGGATGATTGGACTACACACTGGTCTATGAGCAGAGTCGAATATCATTAGGAATCATTTTTATTACAATCTTTCCAGTTAGTTTCATTTCTAAATGTGTGAGAATACATAATATTTGCCTTTGAATGTCTGTATTATTTAGAAAGATGCCTTGCATTCTCTTTATCTTATGATGAAAGATAAGATTTCATTTTTATTGTTAAATAATGGCATTGTTTCGATAATACCCATTTTTTGTGTATTTTGATTCATGTGTGAATTTACACCTTCATTCATTCTATATCATGTGTGTTATGACTACTGTTGCAAAAAACCATGAAAATGTATGTATCTTTTAAATATATTAATATAGTTTCCTTTATATAGACACCAATTAATGTGATAGACTGCTTTTATTCCTTGAAAAACCCTTTTCCATAATTGCTTTAATAACTTATATTCCCTATAGCCAATGTGTGAGTTCCTACTCTATATCCTTGATAGTACTGACTACTTTTGTGTTTTGGTTATAATTCTGCTGAATGTGGGAAGTTGATGTTCCCTTGTGGTTTTGACTTTCATGCCTCTGATGACTAGTGACGCTGAGTGTATTTCAGGAATTTCCTGGTCTCTTGTGTGTAGATTTTTGAGAAATGCTTATTTTGATTATTGCTCTTTTTTTTTTTTGCTGAATTTCTATTATTTATATAACGTGTTGATTTGCTTGAAACTAATTTTTCCTTACATTGAGTGTTGTCTGTATCCTTTGCTGAAACATTTCCTTTGTTCTAGGGAAAACACATAATTTGTTAGGAGCTAATTTATCTGCTTTTGCACTGTCTGTGCTTGGCGGTTTTATAAAAATATCCCTGCCAAATTTAATGTCTATATTATTTGGATATTTGGGGCCAAAATATAGTTATATGGCTGAAAGAAATTCTACTGTTCTGTTGTGGGCTAGATTTGCTATATTTTAAAATGTATAATACATTCTATAAAGCATTACAAAAGGGAAGTCATATGGGTCACAAAACAAAGGAAGCATATATTTAAGGCAAGTAGAATTAAAATTATAATGATTTGATCACTATTCCTTGAATGCACATGTGAAAATTTGTCATACTGCACCCATAAAAATGAATATTGAATGCTAATTGGTGAAGAAAGCAAAACAGCCTGGTGTGCATTTTGCACATCACCTTTGTATTTTAATAATTATGAAGCTTCAGGTCAATGGCATACATTATAAGTGAGTATATGCATAATGTTTACATACATATAACACCAGATAGACTCTTAAATCCACACAAAATACTTATATTTTCTGCAGCGATACAGCCAGAAATCCCATAAAAAACTTGCACATGTTTAATAACCATATAACCATCTATCCCACTCATCAGTGAGAAGTCATTGGTTCTAGAATGAATGGATCAGATATGTAATTCTAAGTATTTCCTTTTGCATGAAAACTTTAATGCTATATTTTTCAAGGATTCACCAGGAAAGAGTTTGTTAAGACAACTTTAATGAGAGCAGGATTGAGTACTTAATGTGAGAAAATGGCTTCAGAATAGCAGGAATATTGATTCAGGATTTCACCAGCTCTCTGGTTTGTGAGGTTTAAATCATAAATGGAGAGAACACTGTGTTCAAAAGAAAATGTATAACTTTATTTTCTTGAACAAGGATTATAAATGGAAGATGTCAGGAAGTGATTTCATTGTGAATTTTATTCTTTTCATCTGAACGGAAGCCCATTCTGTTATTTCCAATAAACTTCTGGCATGCAAAATTTCTTCCAGATGACTGGCTGAAACATGTGTCACACAGTAACTTAAGGTTTCTTCTTAAGTCTGTATTAAATAGAAATGAATGTGATATCTTATTACTTATAGAAATATTCATGTCCATGAAGGAATATACACTAGTGAAGGTAGAATATAGACAGAGAAATAATCACTATTAACTTGACAGAATAACCACAGATACTTATAAAATAAATTTGTGAGTATGTTCCTATTTCCATAATTCAGTTAAATTGTTTTCATTCAAACTAATTTTCTGAGTAAGAATTCTACATGATGAAGTTGCTTTTACATTATGCAACTTGTCAGTGCTGGATTTCTTGGGAGTGCTCATTATTAATTCCATACACACTGCAAGACTCTGCTACAATAATCTGTTTCCTGTATGCCTACCAAGGAAAATTCTACAACATTGGAAATTCCAGTCCACTTCTACTGGAATTGCCTTAAAATTTGTTGATCAGTCCACAGTGATGAGGTCAAAGCAAGAAGAGGAAAATATGGATTGCTCTATTATTTAGAAAATTAGACAAATGAAGAAATACTCTTCCATTTCTAAGATATATCCTCCTGCCTTGGGTGTTCTCTGACAGGTAGTTGTCACTACTGCTTTCTCTTCTCACTACTACAGTGAGATCTTATCTTTATTTTTATTTTTTTGCATGGGAAGCATTTTATTTGCTGTAAGATTTACAAGATAGACAATAATCTTATTTTTATTTTTGTTTGTGGTTTTATTTACTTATTTTTATAGGATATACCCTTTCCAGGTATCCCCTTCAGAAACCCTCTCTTTCGTTCCCTCTCCCTGCCACTATGAAGGTGCTCCCCCACCCACCCACTCCCGTCTTCCTGCCCTAGCATTCCCCTACACTGGGGCATCAAACTGGGGTATCTCCTCCCACTGATGTCCAACAAGGCCATCCTCTGCCACATATGCAGCTAGCCCCATGGGTCCCTCCATGTGTATTCTTTGGTTGGTGGTCCAGTCCCTGGGAGCTATGGGGAATGGGGGTGGCCTGTTGACAATGTTGCTCCCTCCGTGGGGTTGCAAACCCTCTCAGCTTCTTCAGTCCCTTCTCCGACTCTTCCACTGTGGACCCCTGTGCTCAGTCCAATGCTTGGTTGTGAGCAATTAGACAACAAAAGGAGGTCAAAGGGATATAAATTAGAAAGGCATATGCCAAAATATCACTATTTGCAGATGATAATAGTGTACTTAAGTGACACCCAAAACTCCAGCAGAGAACTCCTACAGCTGATAAACAACTTCAGCAAAGTGGCCTGATATGGTCTCAAGTGGGGAGGGAGGGAGGACGTGGGACAGAAAATCTACAAGGTGGTTAGGGAATGGGGGACAAGAGGAGAACCTGATTTGGTATTGGGTGAGGGAAAAGGACTGAAACCCTTAGGGCCAGCAGAAACAGGCAACTTCAGGACCTAGGATTTTGGGGGGACCCTCCAGAATGCACCAGAGATCTGGGAGGTGAAAGACTTCCAGGACTCAAAGGGAAGGACTTTAGGTGAAATGCCCCACAGTAGGGAAAGGGAATTTATAGGACCCACCTCCAGCAGGAAGATAGAACATCAAGTCAGGGATGGGATTGCCATCCTACAATCATACCTCTGACCCATAATTGTTCCTATAGGAAAGAATTACAAGGATAGAAATGGAGAAGAGCCTGAGGTAAAGAAGGTCCAGTGACAGGCCCAAAGTGGGATCCATACAAGGGGAGGTCCCAAGGCCTGACAATTTACTGAGGCTCTGGAGAGCTCACAAAAAGGGACCTATCATGACTGCCCTCTGTAAGACCCAACAAGCAGATGAAAGAGTCAGATGCATATTTTTGCACCCAACCAATGAACAGAAGCAGATGACCCCTGTTGTTGAATTAGGGAAGGCTGAAAGAAGCTGAGGAGAAGGGTGATCATGTAGGAGGATCAGCAGTCTCAATTAATCTGGACCCCTGAGATCTCTCAAACACTGGACCACCAACCAGACAACATATACCAGCTGATATGAGGCTCCTAACACACATACAGAAGAGGACTTCTGGGTCTGTGTTCATTCAGAGATGATGCACCTAACCTTCAATAGACTGGAGGGCTCAGGGAGTTGAGAGGTCAGGTGGACAGGGGGTGGGAGCATCTACTTGGAGATAGGATGGGGTGTTGAGGAGATGTGGGATGTGGAGCAGTCAGAGGGTAGATGGTGGTGGGGGGAATGGAATATGGAGTATAAAAAATAAATTAAGAATAAAATTTTAAAAAGAAAAGAAAAAAATAAAATTAACTCAAAAAAAAAAAAATCAGTAGCCTTCCTGCACTCAATAAACAGGCTAAGAATGAAAATAGGGACAGGACGCCCTTCACAATAGACATAAACAATATAAAATATCCTGGTGTGACTCTAACCAAACCTGTGAAATATCTGTATGACAAGAACTTCAAGTCTCTGAAGAAAAATAATTCAAGACGACCTCAGAAGAAGGAATGATCTCCCATGCTCAAGGATTGGCAGGATTAATATAGTAAAAATGGCCATCTTACCAAAAGCAATCTACAGATTCAATGCAATCTCCATCAAAAGTCCAACTCAATTCTTCATAGATTTAGAAAGACCAAGTCTCAAATTCACTTGGAATAACAAAAAACAAGGATAGCAAAAACTATTCTCAACAATAAAAGAACTTCTGGTAGAATCACCATCCCTGACCTCAAACTGTACTACAGAATAATTGTGATAAAAACTGCATCATATTGGTTTAATGACAGGCTGGTAGATCAATGGAATAGTATTGAAGACCCAGAAGTGAACTCACACACCTATGGTCACTTGACCTTTGACAAAGGAGCTAAAACCATCCAGTGGAAAAAAGACAGCATTTTCAACAAATGGTGCTGGCTTAACTGGAGGTCAGTATGTAGAAGAATACAATCTTATCTCCTTGTAAAAAGCTCAAGTCCAAGTGGATCAAGGAACTCCACGTAAAACCAGATACACTGAATGTAATCGATGAGAAAGTGGGACAAAGTTTTGAACACATGGGTATAGGGGAAAATATCCTGAACAGAACACCAGTGGCTTATGTTCTAAGATCAAGAGTCAACAAATGGGACTTCATAAAATTGTAAAGCTTCTGTAAGGCAAAGGACACTGTCAATAGGAAAAAACAGCAACCAACAGATTGGGAAAAGATCTTTACTAACACTTTATCCAATAGAGAGGTTAATATCTAGTATATACATAAGGCACAAGAAGTTGGACTCTACAGAACCAAATAACCCCATTGGGGAACGCCAGGGCCAAGAAGTGGGAGTGGATGGGTAGGGGAGCAGGGCCGGGAGGGGGGAGGGTATAGGGAACTTTCTGGATAACACTTGAAATGTAAATGAAGAAAATATCTAATAAAAGTTGAAAATAAAATAAAATAAAATAAAATAAAATAAAATAAAATAAAATAGGGTACAGAGCTAAACAAAGAATTCTCAACTGAGGAATACTGAATTGCTGAGAAGCACCTGACTAAATGTTCAACATCCTCAGTCATCAGGGAAATACAAATCAAAAGTACCCTGTGATTTCACCTCACACCATTCATACTGGCTAACATAAAAAACTCAGTTGACAGCAGATACTGGGGAGCATGTGGAGAAAGAGGAACACTTTTCCATCCCTTGTTAGATTGTAAGCTGGTATAACCCCTCTGGAAATCAGTCTGGTGGTTTCCCCAGACAACTGAACATAGTACTACCTGAGGACCCAGCTATACCACTCCTGGGCATATACCCAAAAGATGCTCCAACATGTAATAAAGACACATGTTCCACTATGTTCATAGCAGACGTATTGATAATAGCCAGAAGCTGGAAACAACCTAGATGTCTTTCAACAGAGTAATGGATACAAAAAAAAATGGTACATTTACAAAATGGAATACTACTCAGCTACTAAAAATAATGACTTTTTGAAATTCGCAGGCAAATGGATGGAACTTGAAAATATCATCCTGAGTTAGGTAATTCAGTCAGAAAAGAATACACATGGTATGTGCTCACTAATAAGTAGATAGCAGCCCAAACGTTTGGAACACCCAAGATTCATTTCACAAATCATATGAAGCCTAAGAAGAAGGAAGAACAAAATGTGGATGCTTCAATGCTTCTTAGAAGGGTGAACAAAATACTCACAGGAGAATATATGGAGACAAAGTGTGGAGCAGAGACTGAAGGAAAGGACAATAGTCTTATAATGGTCACCTAGTCTTATTTTCCTTTATCATTTTATTGCAGCCCTTTTCATGCCTACTTAAAGATTAACAGAATCAAATGTACACGCCTTTTACCACATAAACTCTTAAGTTGCTGTTGTATACTCTGAGAATTGTTACATCATTTATCTACTTATGCACCTATTAATTGATGTTAATTATTGTATGGGGGTACAGAAGAGTTTGAGAAAAGTACCATCTTTAGCTTGCTTCTTCCCACAGGCATTCTTTAAAATTCATTCCTATCTGATGGGAATTTCAATGATGTCTTTCAATGATGTCTTTATTGCAGATATTTTCTGCAGGGTTTATTTTTTTTCACCTTTTACTTGTTAACAAGTATCAGCTCATTCTAATATTTTATCTGTTCTCAATAAGTTTAAAAACAAATAGTCAAATTTACCCCATTCCCTTCGCTATAATTCCTTCTTTCCTCCACTCCCATAGTGTCCACTCACTTTGTGTTCTTTTCACATATTAAAAAAAAAACACTGTATGTGCATGTGGAGGGCCATGTATTGGAGCACGGGCCACTTGTCCTTTCATTAGACATCTAACATTTCTTTTTTTCCAAGGCTTGACAGTCATCTCAGAAAAGAAGGCAAAGGTTCTAAGAGTCAGAAGTCATAGATGATTTCGGCAGAATAGTGCTTTCTTTATATGACAGTGATGCACACATGAACTGAGTTGCTGTGATGGCATGAATGAGACATGCACAGGCTGTAGTCAGTTCTTCAAGCATCAGTCCAAAGCCCTCCCTAGCTCCTTTATTGACATAATTACCTCCAATCCATCTAGACACAAAAGCCTGAAGACACAAACACATATGTGTATTTTCCCTGCTGATTATGTGTAAGTCAATCTCATAACCAGACCAATTTCTTGCATTACAATTCATTGATAGGACATTAAACATTTATATACTTTTCAAATTCTACATAATTAATGGTAAGCAGTTCTTGTAGTTCCATATCTGGTTCATGTCACTGGAACATTGTCCTCCAATTTCAGGATGTGTTATCAGAAATCACAAAACTTCATTTTGTAAGTCTGAATAATACTCATTTGAGTACACATACCAGATTTCTTCAAGTGTTTACCAGTTAATGGGCACTTCTGTTGTGCCTATATTGTGGAAGTGCAGAAATCTTTCAAATAGACTGACTTCATCTCCTTTCGGTATGTAGACAGCAGGTTTGTTGGATTAGATGATGGCATGGAGGACTGACAGTTTGCACAGCACTCATGATGCAGCAGTTGGCAGTCTCACCACTTTGTTAAAATAGCTCTTTGATTAGAGCCTTTGTACCTATAGAGAAGTAATCCCTATTCTGGTTTTAATTCACATTTCGCTTCTGGTTTGTGATTGTGAACATGCATTAATTCTTGCTACTCATTTGTTTGTTTGTTTATTGATAGTGTCTTTGTAAAAATATAGTTTATTCATACACACACACACACACACACACACACACACATGAGGTGTGTGTGTGTGTGTGTGTGAATTTTACTGCATCTCAGAGGTGATTCTAAATATTTTCTCTATTATTGAAGACCACATTTTATTCTCATTTACTTCACAAGGACTTTGTAGTTTGTGACAGTTCCATTGTTAATTTACAGATTGTTGCCTGTTCTTTTGAATTATGGTTCACAAGAAATTTTGCTAAGGCCTGTAGACATGAAAATTTCCTCCTACACTCATATTACTTTTACGTATTCAGCCTTATATTTTGAGTTAATTATTTCTTTGGAACTAGTGAGAGATTCAAGTTTAGTTCCATTCTATTTTTTTTTGTTCTAATCATGTACTACCACTAGTTAGAAATGCCTGTCTCAATATATTTCAACATGAATGTGAAAGGAGACAGTTGACTGTGAAAGAAAACTCACTTTTTAAACAAGAAAGCTTTTTTTTTTTTAACCTTTATTATCTGTTTCTTTTTCCTTTTTTTAAAATTGGGTTTCTTTTTCAATTTGAGTTTCTCTTTCTTTCTTTCTTTCTTTCTTTCTTTCTTTCTTTCTTTCTTTCTTTCTTTCTTTCTTTCTTAATGTTATCCCCTTTCTTGGTTTCTCCTCCATAAAACACCCTCCCTCTATCCTCTCCCCCTTCCCCCTGCTCACCAACCCACCCACTCCCACTTCCTAGCCCTGGTATTCCCCTACACTGGGGCATTGAGACTTCATAGGACATCCCCTTGATGTTCAATTAGGCAGCTAGAGCCATGAGTCCCACCATGTGTGTGCTCTTTGGTTGGTAATTTAGTCCCTGGGAGCTCTGGGGATACTGATTAGTTCATATTGATGTTCCTCCTAGGGGCTGCAAACCCCTTCAGCTCCTTGGGTACTTTCTCTAGCTCCTTCATTGGGCATCTTGTGCTCAGTCCAATGGATGGCTGTGAGCATCCACCTCTGTACTTGTGAGGTACTAGCAGAGCCTCTCAGGAGACAACTATATCAGGCTCCTTATTAGTGAGTTTAGATTTTCTGTGCTAAACTTGCTGGGATAGAGGAAAATTTATTTTGTTACATTTTTGATTAGTGGAATATACTTACTTATAATAATTATGAATAAATTGTTTGGTAGAATGCATATTACTTGTTTCTCATTGTCACTTGTACTTCATGAACAAAAAGAAAGAGCTGAGTTAAGAAAAGTACCATGAAGTACCTGGAACTAAGATCAATGTCTACTCATGTTTGATTTTTCTCAGTGAAAGAGAACTAAAAACGAAGATACTAGTTCATTATGGCAACAATTTTATGATTATACAGAAAAGCATAAGCATGTTATTAGTGTTCAAAATCAAATTAAATTTGAATTATTGTTCCTTTTAGACAATAAGAGCCTTCCAACTTCCTCCAGATTTAGGTGTCTTTACTGTGGAAAAAAAACATCAATATTTATTTTTATCTGGAGTATGTTTGTTCTATGCACATATTAAAATCCAAACCATTTGCAGCTTTGGATATGATCATTTTCCCTCGATGAAAGCAGAGTGTTCAGTTATTCCTCTCTTTACTCCCCATGCCAGCAGTCAAAGGCCAGGGTATTTAGACTGTGACATTTTGTACCATCACACACTGCAATCTGTCTTTCAGAATATTGTTCAAGTGATATCTTATTAAGTCAATTTATTCAAGTGATTAAGAAGCAGTGTCTTAGTCAGGTTTTGTATTCCTGCACAAACATCATGACCAAGAAAGAAGCAAGTTGGAGAGAGAAGGGTTTATTCAGCTCACACTTCCACACTGCTGTTCATCACCAAAGGAAGTCAGGACAGGAACTCACACAGGTCAGGGAATTGGAGGCAGGAACTGATGAAGATGCCATGGAGGGGTGCTGCTTACTGGCTTGCTTTGCGTGGCTTGCTCAGCTTGCTTTCTTATAGAACCTAGGACTATCAGCCCAGGGATGGCACCACCCACAAGGGGCCCTCCATGCTTGATCACTAATTGAGAAAATGCCTTACAGCTGGATCTCATGGAGGCATTTCCTCAAGGGAGGATCCTTTCTCTGTGATAACTCCAATTTGTATCAAGTTGACACATAAAGCCAGCCAGTACAAGCAGGCACTCACTTGAAAGATGAAAAGGGAAAAAGATATAAAGGAGTAGAGGAAGAAGGCTCACCATTGTCATTCGCTCATCCACTCACCCAGTTCTCTAAGTTCCTTTATTTCATGACAGAAATCCTGCCTGCTTAGACAACGACAAAAACAAATAAAAACTGATGTGTCCTTCAGAGAGTTTACACAGTGCCCAATTGGTAGAGATTAATTCTAAGCTAAAATTAACTTGCCCGGGGCTATTTTTGGTTGGGAAACTTTTAAGAACTGTTTCTATGTAACTTGTTTATCTGACCTTAATTTTGGTAAATTTTATCTAGGGGAAAATTATATCTATGAGGAAAATTATTCATTTGTTTTAGATTTCCTAAAATTTAGAATTTCTAACTTTGCTGAGTACAGGTTTTTAAAGTATGACCTTATGATTCTTTAGAATTCCTAGGGTTCTTTTGTTATATAAACCTTTCATTTCTGATTTTGTTAATTTTGGTACTACCACTGTTTTTAGTTAGTCTGGAAAAGGGTTTGCCTATCTTGTTGATTTTCTCAAATTACTAACTCTCTTTCATTGATTCTTTGTGTTGTTTTATTTATTTCTATTTTTTATTACATTTGTGGGGTTTTATTTTATTTTATTTTTAATTTATTTTTTACACTCCACATTCCATTCCCCAAACCCCCATCTACCCTCAGTCTCCTCTACATCCCACACCCTGTCTCCAAGTGGATGTCCCCAACCCCCACCCCACTTGACCTCTAAACTCCCTGGGGACTCCAGTCTCTTGAGGGTTAAGGGCATCATCTCTGAATGAATATAGACCTGGAAGTCCTCTACTGTACGTGTGTTGTGGGCCTCATATCAGCTGGTATATGCTGTCTGTTTGGTGGTCGAGTATTTGAGAGATCTCTGGGGTCCAGATTAACTGAGACTGCTGGTCCTCCTACAAGGTTGCCCTCCTCCTCAGCTTCTTTCCATCTTTCCCTAATTCAGCCATAGAGGTCAGCAGCCCTGTCCATTGGCTGGGTACAAATATCTGTATCTGATTCTTTTAGCTTCTTGTTGGGCAATCATGATAGGTCCCTTTTTGTGAGTACTCCATAGTCTCAGTAATAGTGTCAGGCCTTGGGACCTCCCCTTGAGCTGGATCCCACTTAGGGCCTGTCACTGGACCTTCTTTTCCTCAGGCTCCTCTCCATTTCCATCCCTGTAATTCTTTCAGATAGGAACTATTATGTATCAGAGATGTGACTGGAGCATGGCAACCTCATCCCTCACATGATGTCCTGTCTTCCTGCTGGAGGTGGGCTCTATAAGTTAAGGTCCCTCCCTTTGAGTCCTGGGAGTCTTTCACCTTCCAGGTTTCTGGTGTATACCTCCTATTTCCTGAGGTTTCCTGTTTACATTCTTTTTGCTGGCTCTCAGGGATTCAGTCACCCAATACCACATCAGGTTTCCTTCTTCCCCCCACCACTTCCCCCTACCCTGTCTACTTCCCCTCCCAGGTCCTTCCCTCCCTCCCCACTTGTGATTGCTTTCTTCTCTCTCCCAAGTGGGACTTTGGGAAAAACTAGGATTACCAATATCAAATCATTAAGATATACTTATATGAGGTTTTTGAGTTCTGTTGATTATATTCTGTACTTTTTCGGCTAATAAACACTTATTAGTGAGAACATATCATGCGTGTGTTGGGCAGCCTGAGTTACCTCACTCAGGATAATATTTTATCATTCCATCTATTTGCCTGCAAAACTCAGGATGTCCTTGTTCTTAATAGCTGAATAGTATTCCACTGTGTAAATGAACCACAGTTTCTGTATCCATTCTTCCATTATGGGACATCTGGGTTGTTTCTAGCTTCTGGTTATCACAGATAAGGCCACTATGAGCATAGTAGAGCATGTATCCCTGTAGTATGGTGGGGCATCTTTTGGGTATATGCCTAAGAGTGGTGTAGCTGGGTTTTAGGTAGACCTATTTTCAATTTTCTGGGGAACCTTCAGATTGATATCCAGAGTGTGTTGTACAAGTTTGCCATCCCACCAGCAATGGAGGAGTGTTCCTCTTTCTCCACATCCTTGCCAACATGTGTTGTCACCTAACATTTTGATCTAAGTTATTGTGATTGGTGTTAGGTAGAATCTCAGTGTCTTTTTGATGTGCATTTCCCTGATGACTAATGACATTGAACATTTCTTTAAATACTTTTCAGCCACGTGTGATTCTTTGAAGGTCTGGTAGAATTCCTCACTAAACCTATCTGGAACTGAGCTTTTTTTTTTTTTTTTTTCTTTTTATGATTTCTTCTATTTCTTTAGGGCATATGTTTACATTGTTTACTGCTCTTGATTTAACTTTGGTACATGGATCTGTCTAGAAAATCATCCCTTTCACTTAGATTTTCTAGTTTTGTTAAGTAGGACCTGATGATTTTCTTTTTAATTTCCTCAATTTTTGTTATTATGTCTCTGTTTTCATTTCTGACTTTGTTAATTTGGATTCTGCCAACTTGGTCAGGGAATAAAGAAAGAGAGAAATTAAAGACTTCCTGGAATTCAATGAAAATGCTGACACAGCATATCCAAAATTTTGGGACACAATTAAAGCAGTGCTAAGAGGAAAATTCATAGCACTAGGTACCCTCATAAAGAAATTGGAGAAGTCCTATACTAGCAATTTAACAGCACACCTGAAAGCCCTAGAACCAAAAGAAGCAAACACACCCAAGAGGAGTAGAGGGCAGAGTCAAATTCAGGGCCAAAACTGACCAATGAGAAAGGTAGAAGAATCAACAAAACTAAAAACTGGTTCTTTAAGGAAATCAACAAGATAAATAGTCCCCTAGTCAAACTAAGTAAAGTGCCCAGAAACAATATCTTTGTTTCTAAGTTATTGATATCAGTCCTCATTTGAGTATCTCCTGCTTCCCTTGCATGTATGTTCTAGCGTTTGTTCTAGAGCTTTCAAGTGTAATCTAAGTGGCTAGTGTGCTATCTCCCTAATTACTTCATGAAGGCACCTTCCTCTTAGCACATGGGTATTCTGTACTTTTCGGCTAATAAACACTTATTAATGAGTACATATCATGCATGTGTTTTGTGGCCCGAGTTACCTCACTCAGGATAATATTTTCTCATTCCATCTATTTACCTGCAAAACTCAGGATGTCCTTGTTCTTAATAGATGAATAGTATTCCACTGTGTAAATGAACCACAGTTCTGTATCCATTCTTCCATTATGGGACATCTGGGTTGTTTCTAGCTTCTGGTTATCACAGATAAGGCCACTATGAGCATAGTAGAGCATGTATCCCTGTAGCATAGTGGAGCATCTTTTGGGTATATGCCTAAGAGTGGTGTAGTGGGTTTTACGTAGATCTATTTTCAACTTTCTGTTGAACCTTCTATTAGATTCAGTGTATCTGGTTTTATGTTGAGGTCCTTGATCCACTTAGACTTGAGCTTTGTGCAGGGTGACAAATATGGGTCTATTTTCATGTTTCTGAATACTGACTGCTAGTTAGACCAGCACCATTTATTGAAGATACTTTATTTTTCCATTGTATGATTCTGGATTCTTTGTCAAAGACCAAGTGTCTAGAAGTGTGTGTGTGTGTGTGTGTGTGTGTGTGTGCGCGCGCGCGCGCGCGTGTGTTTCTGGGTCTTCAATTTTACTCCATTGATTGATCCATCTGTCTCTGTACCAGTACCATGCAGTTTTTAATCACTATTTCTCTGTAGTAACAGTGTGAGGTCAGGGATAGTGATTCCCCCCCCAATTTTTTTATTATTAATAATTGTTTCTGATATTGTTTTTTTCCCCTGTGAAATTGAAAATTTCTCTTTCCACATCTTTGACAAATTGTTTTGTAATTTTGGTGGGGATTGCTTTTCATCTGTAGATTGCTTTAAGTAGGGTGGCCATTTTACTATGATGATCCTACCAATCCATGAGCATGGGAGATCTTTCCATCTTCTGAGGTGTTCTTCAATTTCTTTCTTGAGAGACTTTAAGTTCTTGTCATTTGCCTTTTTCACTTGTTTGGTTAGAGTTACCCCAAATATTTTTTATTATTTGTGACTAATGTAAAGGGTGTTGTTTGCATAATTTCTTTCTCAGCCTGTTTATCCTTTGAGTAGAGGAAGGCCACTGATTTGTTGGAGTTAATTGGAGTTAATATCCATCCACTTTGCTGAAGTTGTTTATCAGGTTTAGGAGTTCTCTGGTAGAATTTTTGGGGTCACTTATGTATAGTATCATATCATCTGTAAATAGTGATATTTTGACTTCTTATTTGTTAATTTTTACCCCCTTGATCTTCTTTTATCGTTTATTGTTCTGGCTAGAACTTTGAGTACACTCTTAAATAGATATGGGGAGAGTGAGCAGACTTGTCTTGTTCTTGATTTTAGGGGGAATTACTTCAAGTATCTCTCCATTTAATGTCATATTGGCTATTGATTTGCTATATATAGCTTTTATCATGTTTATGTATGGACCTTGAATCCCTGATCTCTTCAATACTTTTAACACGCAGGGGTATTGTACTTTGTCAAATGCTTTTCCAGCATCTAATGAGAAGTTTATGTGATTTTTCTTTGAGGTTGTTTATATAGTGGATTACATTAATGGATTTTCATATACTGAACAAACTTTGTGTCTCTAGGATGAAGCCTATTTGATCATGGTGAATAATGGCTTTGATGTGTTCTTTAATTCAGTTTGCTAGAATTTTATTGTGAATTTTTACATTGATATTCATATTTGAAATTGGTCTGAAGTTCTCTTTCTTTTTGGGTCTTTGTGTAGATTGGGTTTCAAGGTAATTGTGGCTTCATTGAATGAATTAGGTAGTATTACTTCTCTTTCTATTTTATGGAATAATTTGAGGATTGTTTGAAACCCTGCCCAACATGTTAGTTGACATAGTCAGCACATTTCCTTTTTCTGTCACTGGAAACTGTCATCAGCACTCAGTTATATACCATCCATTCATCCTACTAGATGTGTATAACATACTTAAAATAAGACGGACCTGGAATGTATGCATCCCCTCTTTATGTAGACTCATTTCCTTCCCTGATGGTGGTTCCATCATAATCAGTAAGACTAGAGGATGCAGGGAAGTCGAAGTCAAGCCAAACTGAAAACTGCTGAAAAAGGAGTCTTCTTTGATGACTACTATATAATGTGTGTTTGGTAAGAGTCCTACTTTGATCACCTGTGGCTACTAAAAAAGATATGGAAGAGAAGTAATGGAAAGAAAATGAATGTTCTATTTGTGTCTGTCTAGGGAGCATTTCCCAACTTCTTTTTAAAAGAATTCTAAGGTGCTCAGTCCTAAACATGGGAGTTTTTAATCCAGTGTGTATGGGTTACAGCTTAGGTGGTTGGTCACTCTGGAAATCTTTTCATGTCATCCTAATAAAGGACAGTCCGTTATCACTGCTCCATGACTATTCGATCTCATTTCACTCTGTCTTCAAAGATTGATAGCCCTTTGCTTAGAGAGACTAGGAGTGATTCCAAGAGTTTATTTTCATTTAGAAAGAGTCTGAGTCTATGTTGTTTTCTTGAATTAACCTAGATTTAGAAGATAATTTTCCATTAACATCCATGTACCAATTTCTCTCTCCGAAGATATCTTTATAAAATATCAATAGTAACAATAATTAACTGAAGAAAGCTTTCACAAAGCCTTTTAGTCATTAAAACCCACTAATCATGTGCTTCACATTAGAAAAATCACGATTGCTTTTCCCTCAGGAATCTCTTGAAGGCCTTCTAGGTTATTGCTCTGAATGTATTTTTGCAGCTTCTGGCAGGACATTCTGTTCTATTTGGTTGTTTACATCCAAATTAATTTATTATTACTAATTATTATCAGTAAAGACCATTTCCTTAGAGCTTGTGCTCATGTGAGAATACCCATCTGCCTCACATTTTTTGTTAGGAAGTAGGGAAGTTAAATACATTTTTGGCTGTAAGTTAACATTCATGTATTTATTTAATTACATTCAAGTTCTTGTTTAATATGAAATATTTTAACTCATCCTACTTCTGTACTGTTTTAGGACTGATGTTTTCTTCATGGCCTCTGGGTCTCTTAAACATATGCCACAACATATATACCAGTTCTATCTATAATATAACTACCTTATAAAAATACATACAATGGCTATTACCCAGCATGGAAGTTCTTATTACAGCAAAGAGAAGATGGCTAAATAAATCTCTCCCCTTGTTTGTTGTGTGACTATTCAGAACTACTTGCGGGCATTGCTCCTAATTGATTAGATGACACTATATCAGAGATTAATACATTTTAGGAACAAGATGTATAGGATTATTTAATTAAGTAATAAGGCTATGGTTGGTTTAACATGATTTGCTTCATAAACCATTCTAGTCCCAAGCAAACAAGTCATGGTTTAAATACTTCTAAATATGGACATGTTTTACTTTCTTTCTCTTTCTTTCTTTCTTTCTTTCTTTCTTTCTTTCTTTCTTTCTAATTCTCTTTTTGTCTGGAAACCCTTCTCTTGTGAATTTTGTGAGTTTTGGGAACTGCTCTGGGATATTTTGCTCAGAATTCCCATCTGCTGTGTCCACAGCATATGTGCCAAATGTGTTTCCTCTCAAAATTTTCACATGTGTGTCAAAGAAAATTGAATCCTTATGTTTTTCATTTATTTACATTTACACTTTAACTCATCAGAAAGTGATTATGCAAGACTTTGTTGAATGCCAAGACACATTATAGGTCTCCAGAGTTCCAAGAAAAGAGCCTGGTGGAGTGGAATATATCCTATTATGAGAAGGTTCACTTATCTATTTTCAAACTATATTTGGACAAACAAAAATATGTTTCTCTTATTTACTAAAATATCCTGTAACTCATAATCAGCATTAATTTTAAATAGGTAATTAAGTATAGACTATCAACAGTTCTTGAATCCTTTATTTCTGAGGAATTCAAAACAATGTTCTCATTACCTTGGCTCTAATGATCTTGTGGTTTTAATTATTAAGATTAATTCATAAGAACTGCTGTACAAGATAATTATCTATGAAAACACATTTATGTCAGAGTCCTGTGAAGTAGTGGAGAAGGCAAGGATAATAAAATCCTCATTGTTATTTGAGAGAAACATTCTATTGGAAGATCCAAGAACATGGAGCAGAAGGAGTTCAGCAGAGGTAACTAAGGAGTCAGGAAAGTAAGATGGAACACCAAAACAGCTGGAGCTATCTTTTAGAAAGTATCTTTCAAAAAGCAGAAGAAAAGGATAAAATTACTTTAAATTCACAGATAACTTGATGAAGAACCACATAAGAACCCATTGCACCATTACAGATAGCAGACATAAAACTAGCAGTATGATCACATCAAAGAAGCAAATGGAAACAGAAAAGAAAAAAAAATCAAGAGTGCATGATAGCCCAGATGGTGCAACAAGTATTTGTAACACACAAAATTAATTCTATAGCATGTGTCTTATCTGAGGTTAATATCCCCAAACAGATAACAAAATGAAACAACTCACTGGGTGCACAAAGACATAAACATGGTCAAGGGAACAGAACTGATATGTCTACAAAGAACATATAAACATGACTGAGTATACAAAAACATATTACAAGTCTCTAATCAAACTTATAGCAATAGATGCTAAAATAGCAGTGAGACATACATTCAATTTCTTAAAATGGCTACTTCCAGTAAGAGGAGAGTCTACTCTGGAGGATATGGGGAGCAAGGAGCTCTATTCCTTAGTCATTTATCTTAATCTCAACTACTATTGAGAGTAACATAAAATGTTAAAGATATTGTGCACAATAGCTTTTTGTACCTGTATCAGAAATATCTTATTAAAAGAACCTTAAGAGAAAACAGATATATTCTGATGCTCATTTTCTGTAAACTCAGGTTATCCTGGCAGAAAAAAGCTTTGCAGACAAGTGACATGCATACTATGGCTGACCAGGAAATAGAATTGTGAGTGCAGGCACACAGGTATTTTCTCATTTTTCTTATACCCCTGTTCTATGTGATTATGCACCCTACTTTCAAAGCTGAACCTTTTATCTCAGTTTACTCCTCTAAAAATTCTCTCACATGTACCAATATAGTTGAGGCTCAATCTCCTAGGCACTTATATATCCAGTCAAATTGACAGTAAAAATAGACCACTATAATTTAGAAAAGATTTATTAAGGATGCACTTCATAATTTAAAAATAGAACTGTGATATGATCCAACAATTTTATTACTTGACACATGTCCAAAGAAAATGGAATTAGGGTTATATTTTTTGCACCACTATCTAAAGTAGTCAACCTGTGTACTCAACTCTGCTCATGTTAAGGCGTGTAGAGATCTTTCTTTCTTCTCCTATTGCTGTGGTAAATATCCTGAAAGGAGAAATTTGGTGTAAAGGGTTTATTGTGGCTCACAGTTCGGCAGTTCAGTCCATCATAGTGGGTTTGTAAAGGTGTCAGGAGCTTGAAGTATCTGGTAGTACCACATTCATAAGGAACAGGGATTGTTTCTTGCTCATCAAATCTTCTCCGCTTATATATTCAAATATCCCAGATAGGAAATGGACCATCCACTTGGAAGGTAGAATATACCATCTTTCAATATAATCCCCAACTCTGCCCAGAGGTCTGTCTCTCATGTGATTTTAGATTCTGTCAAATAGACGTTTACTAGAACAGAGACAAATAAAATCTGGGATATATACACAATGAAATGTTCCTCACCTTTATAAAATATAACAACTTCATATATGATGAATTAAGATCATTGCTAGTGAAAGAGACAAGACACACTAAATGGTCTCACTTTTATTTAAAATCCAAGAGGACTCAAATCATAGATAGAGTGAGTAGAAACTTGTCATCAGAAACAATTGATGAATTTTGTTAGATTTTAGTAGATGCAATTAAATGTCTTTGGGCATTATAAACCATAAACAGTATGTGTCTAAGAAACACATATTGATTCTTTGAGAGATTTCCAGTAGGAAGATTTTAATTGTTTCTTCTGTACTTGACTATGACTGCTGCTCTGATCGTGGTAACCAGCACAGTGATATTATTCCACTTTCATATACTGTTCCAAAGGGGACTTATAGGCTCTGTCTTGGTCCCATGGATATATAAAAAATATGCTGTGCTTTGTGTGCCGGCACAGGGTGTCTAACTGTAATACTGAAGATGTTCTTCAAAAGACTCTGAAATTAAATGAAGATAGAGTGTACTAAAAATCAGAATCCAGTCTTCAAGTGTCCCTATTAGGGTAGCAATATGAAAATGAAGCTTTATGAAAAGCCCAGATGAGGCCAACTATCAGAGCTACACCATGACAGCAATCCAGTGATGCTCTGTGCAAGAGTGGAATCTCTTGTCAGCATTTCTGAATTCCTGACCCGGGAAAGTATGTGTCTGATGAAATGAATATTGTTTCAAATAAGCTTACAGGTGCTTTGTTATATAACAGTTATTACCAAAACATTCCCAGAACATTCTGAAGAGAAACTATGCTCAGGGCATACCCAGAAGTAGGCTGGCTGGATTAGAGACATGCACATCCTCAAACCTCATTGATATATACCCTTTTGCGCTCTCTCTCTCTCTCTCTCTCTCTCTCTCTCTCTGTGTGTGTGTGTGTGTGTGTGTGTGTGTGTGTGTGTGTGTGTTCATAACCTTCTTAATGATCAATTCATGGTCCTAACAATATTTTCTGTTGAATGATAAAAAAAAAAAAGACATCACACTGTAGTCTTGAGCTTTAACCCCAATTCCTGAAATGAGTTTCACATAGCTTTCAGACAACATACTCCTGACCTAAGATTCACAAGCTTGTTAAAACACTTAAATGTACACTTAAATAAATTATCCCTAGTGCTTATGGTCACTGTGTACATTCTTCATCCTTTATCATGAGGTCATTTATTTCCCCATCAGCTGAGTAATTTTAATCAGATCTAAATGTTCTCTTTAAACATTTTCTTTTAATAAGAGAAAACATTCTTTGAAAAATCTTTAAAGCATATAAGATTCTAACTTACTTTAGATTCTAGAACACACATTTTAGAAATGTTTTGAACTGTCTCAAATTCAGAAAATTGTGACCTTGTTCAGAAGGTGACCAGAATATATTAGTATATATAAGTACATGTACAACACAGACCTCCATCCATATATATTTACATTTACTATTTGATAATTACTGTAAATACTGAAATATATTATGCAATAACCTAAAAATGTACACAAATCTCTTTTTCTGACTCGACTTAAACAAGTCTATATTCTTAAAAGAGAAAGATCTTACATTACTTTGTAGCAGTTAAGAAATTCATTGTTCACTTGGCTAAATATTGCATTGCAATGGCAAAGAAGGGGCTAGGCTAATTTCTTGGGCTATTAGATTTATTCTTGGATGGATAGGATGAATAGGATGAGTGACAGTATATAGTGGTGACATATAGTTAGAAAGCATTCCTTTCTATCTTTAATGTGAGCCATTCTTGTCTTTTTCCAAAATCTCTTCATCTATTAAATGTCTACTCGTCTTTGAAAACTTGTTTAGTATATATTTTACTGGCCAGTTATTTGTTCAGCCCAAGCTTACAGCTTGGAACCATTACAATTGACGCTAACAATGGATAACACTAAGGTACATGTGGTGTTCCTTCATCCTTATTTTATATTCAAACTTATTGCCTGGCTAAATACCGGTATTTGAGAATAAATCCGATGAAATGCCTTTATAGTCAAACAGAAACATTCTGTATAATCATGCAAAATAATTTTTCTAAAAAATCAACATACACAGAAAGTTCTGAGTTATGGGAATTTCTAGAAAGTACTCAGAAAATATGGACAGAATATTATTTCCTGAAGGCCTTGAAGTTAACAGATAGAAATAAAATATCTGGCCACTAATGCCAGAACCTTTATACTCTTCTGAAAGTTCCCAGTATCTGCACAAAAAAACACAAACAAACAAACAAAACAAAACAAAACAAAAAAAACAGCAACAACAAAGAAAATAAACAGCAGAAAATGACTACACAGATAATAAACATTGAACAAGAGTTCACTGTGGGGTAATCCTGGAGCTGAGGACCCACAATTGGTCTTTAGGATTCTAAATATAGACATTTTAAAATGTTTAAATATTAATAGTATAAAAACCTTACTTTAATAAGCCGGGGAATAAATATTTCCTGGATAAAGATTTCAAAGTCTCCTAGTTCATTGCCTATGTGACTGATCATGAGCTATGCATGTGAGTATTGTACTGGGAAGAGGCCTTCTATTCTCCAGTAGTTGAAAAGGGATGGTCATTTCCTCTGCATTGCGTCTCTCTGCTCCATAAACAATGACTGGCCAGGGATTTGTGATGAGGAAATCTATCTGCTACTCAGAACATGCTAGGCTAATCTGATTCCCAGTGTTGCAGAGCAATTATCTGTGAGGATGCTTCTACATTCAACTACTGAATAAACTAGAGATCATGTCCTTGAGGCTGAATTCTCTCTCTCTCTCTCTCTCTCTCTCTCTCTCTCTCTCTCTCTCTCTCTCTCACACACACACACACACACACACACACACACACACACACACACACACACACACAAATCTTCCTGAGACAAAAGGGTTGATAGCTTTTCAATATTGATTCTTACATTTTATATTGGCCTATTTTAATTGAACTGGAAACAAAATATTTATAAACAAATCAGGACATTGGTACTCACATCAGTTGCCTGGTATAAGATTTTAATTACATATTGGTTTTAATATTGGTGTTCAAGATGATTGGTTATGAATGTTATGACCACTCATTGTCAATTTGCCTGAGTTTGGAATTTCTAAAGTATTATAGCTTTGAGTATGTCTAGAAGGGGCCCTAGGGAGATATCCCTGAGGATGGAAGACATATCCTGAATGTAAGTAGCATCATCCCAGGAGCAGGAGACGCGGACAGAATAGAATGGAAAGTGTGTGAGGCATATCTTCCTTTCAACTTCTTCTTCCCAGATATGAGAAGTCTTATGAGAAGCCTAATGTGTACTCCTACTGCTATTAGCCCCATCTTGTCTTCCTGCCATGATAGGCAGAGCCCTCATATATGTTCAGACAGAGTAAATCCTTCCTCCATTAAGGAGTTTTATGTTGGGTGTTTGATTACAACCTGGAAAGTAGCTGATACACAGGCTTGGAGTAGTTAGATTTAAGTTCATCAAAAATAAGTAACAGAAGATATAATCTAAGTAATTCTTTTGCTAGATATTAACAGTTATTGCTGTTAAAGAATTTAATTAAATTGCAGATAAACAACTGCCTACCAAATTACATATTAGCATCATATATAAATCAATATCAGGATATTAGTTCAAGAAAAATGTCATAAAATTGACTTTACTTAGTATTCCTCTTTAAAAGCAATAATACATAATCATATTACAAATACTAGGTTTAAATAATAGAAATCAGGATTATCCAATTCAACTTAAAGCACTTAAGGCCTTGTGAATTAAGCTGTCCAAGGAAGCAAACAGAGAAAAGGACACTGGAAGGTTTTCTTTTTTTTTTTATTTTATTTTTATTTTTCATTTACATTTCACATGTTATCCAGAAATTTTCCCTTACCCTCCCGCGTCCCCGCCCTGCTCCCCTACCCACCCCCTCCCACATAATGGCCCTGGCCTTCCCCTGTTCTGGGGCATATAGAGTCTGTATGACCAAGGGGCCTCTCCTCCCAAAGATGGCCAACTAGGCAATCTTCTTCCATATATGCAGCTAGAGACATGAGCGCAGGGGGAACTAGTTAGTTCATGTTATTCTTCCACCTAGAGGGTTGAAGACCCCTTCCGCTCCTTGGGTACTTTCTCTAGCTCCTACCCTGGGAGTCCTGTGTTCCAGCATATGCTATAGTGTTTATTTTGGTGGCTGATTATGGGAGGGATCCCTGGAAGCCGNGTATCCATTCCTCTGTTGAGGGACATCTGGGTTCTTTCCAGCTTCTGGCTATTATGAATAAGGCTGCTATGAACATAGTGGAACATGTGTCCTTATAACCAGATGGAAACTCTTCTGGATATATGCCAAGTAGAGGTATTGCTGGATCTTCTGGTAGTACTATGTCCAGTTTTCTGAGGTACCGCCAGACTGATTTCCACTGGAAGGTTTTCTTAATCTTCATCTTTATCCATACTTCTGCTCATCCACCTAAAAGCTCGAGGAAATCACTTGAACAGAAATCCATGCAAGCAAATTAGATTGTGCAATGCTAGCTAAACCATGCCAATTTAGGCTTCATTAGCAGGGAACAACTATTCAGAACAAAGATGAGGCTGGTGGGTAAATTCTGCTTTCATCACGTGTCAGATTTTTTGTCATTGAAACAAAACAAACATTGCTTTGAAAGGAAGAGAACTCAAATTGTGAAGATAATGACATAAGCTTGACACTGTAGATTAAAAAAAAAGGAATTGTCAAGAAGGGAAAAATGAACCAGAATGATAATGAAAAAGGTTATTATCAAGTCACTCAGACTAATGAAGAAACAGAATATCATTCAGATTATCTTCCACAGAAAAAGGAAGTACTTGGATTATGTGACTCAGAAGGCTGAGGACAGTCCTGTGGTGTTTCTACACCAACTACAGCA